>JAYESA010000005.1:316437312-316916260 GCA_036927795.1 Iris macrosiphon | reverse complement strand
GCAGAGGGGGAAGAGGGAACGGGTCGGGGCTTGGCGGGTGCGGGTTTGGGTCGGGCGGACCCGACCCGACCCGACCCGACCCGCTAGGGCGGTCGGTCCGGTCGGGGTCATCTGGACCGGGTTCAGGCCGGTCCACCCGGTTTGAACCCGGTTCAGACCGGTTTAATTAATTAATTATTTTAAAAATAGTTTTTGGGCCTTTAAAAATGTTTTCGGGGTCCAATAAATTCCAGGAAAATTACCCTAAGTCCAGTATTTTATTTTACACCCAAAAATATTATTTTCATAATATTTTAATATATTTTAAAAACATTTAATTTTATTTAATGCCAAAATACCCTGGTTTTTAATTAGCAAAAATTCTCAAAAATCCCAGAAAATTCTGAAAAATCCAGTTTTTAAAATCTTGAAAAAATCAGGGGGTTTACAATCTACCCTCCTTAAGAGGATTGCGTCCTCGCAATCAAAGAATAACCGGTCAACAGAGATGACACGGTTGCAAGTATTGTTCGAAACACATCACAAGACACTTAGGGAAAATATCGTTTCCCTAAGAATGAAAGTTATGCACTTTCCAGAGTAAAAATCTAGTTAAAGCAAGAGAACTACAACTTTTTAGAAAACCAGGTTATTATTAACAAGTTTCAAATTACTAGGTTGGGGCTAAGGTCACGAACCAACAGGCACGAGCTAAAACAATACTAGAAACGGTAGCTACGAATCACTTACGCGCATTAGCTACTCCACGAGTCTGCGCGTTCCCCACGGTCATCGCGAAAGCTTGTTCGCGTCCTCGTGGTGGATTCCTCTGCTGCTGCTGGGCCTGTTGGAAGAGTGCTGCTTGTGGTGCCAAGGGTGGCCTCGGTTCGGGTGCTGGTAGAGCTTGTTGGTTTATCACAGCATCTCGTGGTGATCTTATAGGAATCTTGTCGCTTGCTGGTAGATCCATTACTCTGCATCCAAAATAAACGATAAGAGGCGCACAGAAATCAAGGCAGGATGCAAGTCAAGGAATTAATTCGAATCCGAGATAGATGTCAAGAACGATTCAAGCAAGTGGATGAGATCCTAAAACTTATCATATTCTTACTGCAGGCATGTTTCGGTCCCTAAGTTGAAACCGAATAATTTAGTCGTTGACCTGCATGGGCCACCACAAAAACCATGTCATGCCCCAGTTCCCAAAATACCGAGGGACTGGACACGTGGCAATGGCCAGCAGCACGCACCGATGGACAACCCAATTTAATGGATCCATCAGGGCATACTTAAGCTGTAGCATAACAATAAGTAGGTCCAATGATACAAGTCACAGTCTATACTAATCTCATCCACAACAGATAATCACAGATTAAATGCCAGAATAATGCAAATAGAATAAACTAACAAATCTCAATAAAAGTGTCTCGGTGAACAATCCAAGAACAAGTCTAATACATCAATGCAATAGACAGGAAATAAAGGAACTGGAAATAGAGATAACTGACTATACAAAGCCAATACTCAGGAGAAGTCCTCTGGCACGATCTCGTCCTCAGGTTCTGGTACAGCTCCTGGAAGTGCTCATGTACTGTATATCTCGGGATGGATCTCTTCGGCTATACCTGGGGACATAATCCAGATCCAGGTCCTCAGGGGACATAGCAAGGTACAAAATAACTCAAGCCAAAATAAATAACGCAGTACAGCAATAAATAAACCATAGGGTAAACTATATAACCAGCTAAGTGATATGCAAGTTGAGAGCAGCACTAGAACTCAAGCTGAAACCACTACAAGCTCTGTGTCGGGGAGCCGGTAGCAGTGATATCATGTGGTTGTCTAGCTCGTAGTGAGACTAAGACGCCGGCATAATATAAAATCAACCTGTAGCCTGTGTGTCTCTCCCCACCCAATGTAATCATACGTCTCATGTCCATGTGGCCCCATGTCCATGTCACGCAAGATCAAGTCTAATGCAGCAAGTCATAATAATCTCTAAGCATATATGTAAAGAATAAGTCATGAAACCTGTATCCTATACAGAATCACCATGAATGTCTCAGGAAGACTCTGTCTCATGAAATAGTGTCAGGTGTCCTGGGTTATGATGTACTTGATAAGACAAGTACGAGAAATATCGGGTCTCGGTATCCATGTCTATGTGACGTTACACAACTCCGCGTACGAGGTTGGCACCCGACTATTAATCGGACGCTAAGTAAAGTCACTCGGTCCTGGGTTGAACAGTTATATCAAGATTATATATGTATATACAAGAACTCAAGCAAAGTACTATAACAGGAATCACTGCGAGTTTGGCAAGGTACACTTGCCTGAGGTTCCGGCTCCAACTGTAGCTCTGGTATTCGTGAAATCTCCAGGAACGTCTCCGGATGCTGAAACAAACATTACCATCAGATTCAAAAAATATCAATCAGCTAGAAACGCCTGTCTTTGAGTCCAATTTGGAGACAAGGACAAAAATGATAATTTCGGGTCAAAGCGGGGTCCACATGTGGCCCGCTTCGCACCGAAAAACATGTTAGGGACAAAGGTCTCCAGATTCATCAAACTTAGTGTCAACAAGTCAGGAACGATGATACGAACCCAACAAAACTTCCAGAATTGGATTCCGATGCGCCGATCAAAAAATCGTCCGTCAAGTGGAGACTGTGGGGCCCACGATACGCGATTTTGTCAACGTTCTCAGAATCGAACCAAACTTGGGTCACAGGACCAGCGTATCGCTACGAGTCCGATGGCGCAAGTTTTGTTTCGATCCGACGTGCGTACACAAAGTTATGACGCGTTCCAGAACTGACGGATACGGGACGGTGTCCGCGGATACGCGTTGATTCCGGTGTGCACGCACATCCAAATCAACTTTCGCGAAATCCCGCACGTCCGTATCGACGGCGCGCACGTATCGGTGAAGACCGTATGCGACCAAGTTGTCCCATTTGGCGGTTCACGATCGCGGTTCACGTTTTTGCTGTTTTTGGATCGCGGTTCACGATCGCCACAGGACGCGATGCACCGAGCGGGTTGCACGGGCACCGAGAGGGTCACGCAGGGTTCGCGATGCAACTGACGGAATCAAAAATGGGTTAACGAGCAGGGAGAAATGGGTACCTGAATAGGGCTCCAGAAACCGAAGTTTCTCGTGTCCGCGTCGTGTCCGAGTCGGTTCACCCTAGGGTTAGGGTTGGGATGCTGTTGGCCGGAGGCGGCGGCTCGGGGCTGGCCGGAGGGAGGCAGGGGGAGTGGAGGCGGCCGAGGTAGTCGGCGGCGGCGCAGGCGGCCGGGCGGAGCGGAGGCGGGCCGGAGGGTGCTGCGGGGTCGGGGGCCTGGCTGCGAGGAAGAAGGGGGAGGAAGGAGGAGGAAGGTGGGGGCTCGGGGCTGCGGCGTCGCCGGCGGAGCTGGGCGGGAGGCGGTGGCGCTGTGCGGCGGATGAGGGAGGCGGTGGCGCGGTGGAGATCTGGCCGGAGGGAGGAGAGATGGGGGTTTAAATAGGCTGGGCAGAGGGAGAGGGGAGGCCGAGCGAGGCGGGGGACGTGGCGGGGGAGGCGGTGCTCGCGGGGGCGTGGGCCGAGCGGAGCGGGCGGCGCGCGGCCGGGCGGGGCGGCGGAAGAATCGGGCAGCGGGGTCGTGCGAAGGGGGAAGAGGGAACGGGTCGGGGCTTGGCGGGTGCGGGTTTGGGTCGGGCGAACCCGACCCGACCCGCTAGGGCGGTCGGTTCGGTCGGGTTCATCTGGACCGGGTTCAGGCCGGTCCACCCGGTTTGAACCCGGTTCAGACCGGTTTAATTAATTAATTATTTTAAAAATAGTTTTTGGGCCTTTAAAAATATTTTCGGGGTCCAATAAATTCTAGGAAAATTATTCTAAGTCCAGTATTTTATTTCACACCCAAAAATATTATTTTCATAATATTTTAATATATTTTAAAAACATTTAGTTTTATTTAATGCCAAAATACCCTGGTTTTTAATTAGCAAAAATTCCTGAAAAATCCCAGAAAATTCTGAAAAAATCCAATTTTTAAAATCTTGAAAAAATTAGGGGGTTTACAGAGATGGACTATGGCTTATTGGTGGTATTGATGGTAGAGGAGGATCGGAGGATGGAATGGTGTCACACTCACTTTTTCAAATAGGGATAATTTAATAATTTGGATTAGTTTTTTTTTTAGAAATTAAATATTATTTAGTGTGCTATATAATTACTTGTGCCTTGTATTATTTATTTATAGTTAGTGGGCTAGCCTAATTATTTAGACTTGATGCTAGTGAACCCAAATTAGACTTGTCATGATAACTTTGGGCTCAACTATAGACTAGGCCCAAGCTAGACCCATTCCCTAGTTAATTAGAAATATTATGACTAATTGGTATTAGTTTAGAGACTTTCCATTATAGCCCTCCTTAATTATTCTTCATAATTAACCATTAGGGGACAATTTAGACATTAGTTGTTGCTTGGAAAAGGGGGAGAAGGGGCCGGCCATATAAGAGCCTCTCTCTCTCTCTCTCTCTCTCTCTCTCTCTCTCTCTCTCTCTCTCTCTCTCCTCTTCATTTGCACATCCATTTTAGATTCCTAATTCTCTAGATCCCCAATTCACTTCATCCCTCCACCAATTCACCCTCATTTCCCTCTCAATTCCCTCAATTGAAGAGCATTGGAGCTTGGAGTTGCAATAGCACTTGGAAGAGGAGCTTGTGGCAAGAAGATCGTGTCTGGATCGTGTCCATTAAGCATTTTATTAAAAATCCATCTTCCAATAGGTATAGATCTGAATTCTCCTTTATTCTAGACTCTAATTCATTCATTTGAACTTTAGGAACCCTCCCATGGCATAGGGCTACCTATAGGATGAAGATCTAGGCTCTATTGGTGTATATTGACACTTCTACATAGGTTTTTGTGTGTAAGTTAGAGGAATTACGAGATTGACACATCAAGTATGCGTCATGAGACCAATTTAGTCTAATTAGACTTAGATCGGGGTTGAGAGACTATATACGTGTCTATAATTGGATACGAGTGTCACGTCCCGATCTCCTGCAGGCAAATCGGCCGTTCCCGCTAGGCGAGAATCACCGCGCCAGCGCTCCCGCGGAACGATCGCTTTGACCCATCCGGGCGTGATGCCGCACGAGCGTGAGCCACGCCCGTGCAAGGCCGTGGTTCATTGGCTGGCGGTAAGAGTTCTAAGCCACAGAGTCACACAGATCATCCGAGTGCAGCGAAGTCATGAACGCATAGGCGATCGGTAACAAGTTCACTGAGTCGACAATATAGCGGAAGCATTGAATAACACAAGTTGAAGTAAGCAACTCTTTTATTGATATAAACAAGTGTTACAGGCGGCGCTTGGCCGAGATTACAAGTCGCTCAAGCCTCTCTCTCTGAAATAATAAAGCGTGACAAGTGGCTACAATTATGGAATGATTGTACAGGCGATGTTTAGGCAATGTTCACAACATTATGTCTTGTATATGTGCTTCAGTTTCGGACGCAGCGCTCCAAGGCTTCAGAGGGAACTCCTGGCCTTAGCACGCACGAAGGAGACATCCGCACCGAACGAGGTTCTCCCTTACCCTGCAAACGAACTGGTGGATTATCAGTACATTGAATGCACTGGTGGGGAGGCTACTCGCCCGCTCGACAAATCCAAACACGTAATACAGGTTTCGTGCACCAACTATTAAGTTGTGTTTCTAGTTGCCTTAGGATTAGTTTCATGCAAATATTGAATAGCCTAACACGTGTGGCAGTGCGACGTGCGACATGAGAGGAAACACGGCGAGACTTACCAACTTACCATTTGGCCTTCCCTGTCCAAGGTAAACATTATTAATTCAAGCACGGACAAGTATAAACATTCAGGGGCATTCATAATGAAAACCAAGGCAATAGCATATGCAACACGAGTATTGTTGTTTCCAGATCGTTCAAGTGTTCAGTTGTTCATTGATTCAATGCAATGCCTAGCACGCGGATAGCCGCTAAGCGAGGATGACTTGTTTATCTCTTTATTTTACAAGCAATCATGCAAGACTAAACATACAAGGCGATCACTAGCGTACGCCATAATGGACGATATGGTCTTTTTGACAAGAATGGTATGCAACAAAAGTACAAGAGGCGTTGCAAGCCATTCTGTCAAGAATAAGTGACTAAAATAATAGGCCTCGCCCGGACCGGATCGATGCTAGTGATCCAGCATCGTCCGCGAGACCGTGACCCTGTGCACAAGTTGTCCGTGATCGAACGGCGTCTTGGTTAAGCTATCAATTACATGGTTGGGGCAACAAGATTACAAGACAAGAGTACAAGACAAGAGGCATTGTTGTTGAGGCAACAATAGTACAAGACAAGAGGCATTGCCTGATTTGTTTTGCCTAGTCTTTCTGAACAATATTTTGTATAACAGGGTGTTGGCATAGCTTATGTTACAAGCATTGATTCGAGGCAACGTACGAGCAGACAAGCATGCATTTATATAGACATAAGCAATAGCGTTGGCTCGAGCCCGAAGGTAAGCCGAGGAGTGAAACCATAAGGGACTTCCCGAGCGACAAGATCTAGGGTAGCATGCGAGGGTCTGAACATATATAAGCAATGTTTTATTTCCATGTTCTAGCATAAGCAATATGAGTTGGGATTATTCCCTTAGCTAGGTGCGTTAATTTCTTATTAGCATGCAGGGGGTGATTCACCTAGAGAATAGCATGTATCATTCCAGATTTTAAGTGTGCTGGCTAAGCAAAGACAAGTTCACCGTAGCCACCCACCTTAGCGATGATTCGCCTCGGTAGAGCGATACGTCAAGCGAGCCTCTGAAAGCCTAAGCCAAATTTCCTGTAGGGACAAGTCTGGATATCCTTTGCTACTCGTTTGAGGCAAAGCGAGTCGGGACAGTTGCACTTTATCGTTTGAGCCGGCAGTCCGCTAGAACGGGATGGGGTATTACATCCTACCCAACTCAGAAAAATTCTCGTCCTCGAGACTTACTGAGGACAAGCAGTACGTTTCAATCAATTTTGTTTTAATGATATAAGGCTGAGGCAAACCTATACAAGTCGTTGTACTTGTTCATTTGGATATTCACTTGCACAAGCATTCGAGATCAGCATATCGCTAGTCTGGATCGTGCGCATATTCGAAGTGCCCCTCTAATACATGCATTTCACTAACTCGGCGATAGCGAAGTCTTAGCACTCAAGTTTTACGTTTCCTTGAGTCTTGGATCGTGCACAAGTTCAAGGCATCCCTCAAACATATGAATTCAACCAAACTTAGAGATAGTGAAGTCGGACAAGCTACTTGCGATAATCTCAAGGGTTCTCACTCAGGTTGGCACAAAGGCCACTCGCAGCACAATATCATACAAGCAAATATATCATTCAAAATGCATTTTGAAAGTATTTAGACTTATTGTTGGAATATTCCGTTTAGGACAATAAGAGAGAGCATGCACATAACCCACGAACGAGCTTTCGAAACTGAGATATCGAAATGAAGTCCAAAGGCGTAGAAGCCATGCTCTGATACCAATATGTCACGCCCCGATCTTCTGCATGCAAATTGGCCATTCCCGCTAGACGAGAATCATCGTGCCAGCACTCCCGCGGAACGATCGCTTTGACCCATCCGGGCGTGATGTCGCACGAGCGTGAGCCACGCCCGTGCAAGGCCATGGTTCATTGGCTGGCGGTAAGAGTTCTAAGCAACAGAGTGGCACAGATCGTCCGAGTGTAGCAGAGTCATGAACGCATAGGCGATCGATAACAAGTTCACTAAGTCGACAATATAGCGGAAGCATTGAATAATACAAGTTGAAGTAAGCAACTCTTTTATTGATATAAACAAGTGTTACAGGCGGCGCTTGGCCGAGATTACAAGTCACTCAAGCATTTCTCTCTGAAACAATAAAGCGGGCCAAGTGGCTACAATTGTGGAATGATTGTACAGGCGATGTTCAGGCAATATTCACAATATTATGTCTTGTATATGTGCTTCAGTTTCGGACGCAGCGCTCCAAGGCTTCAGAGGGAACTCCTAGCCTTAGCACGCACGAAGGAGACATCCGTACCGAACGAGGTTCTCCCGCACCCTGCAAACGAACTGGTGGATTATCAGTACATTGAATGCACTGGTGGGGAGGCTACTCGCCCGCTCGACAAATCCAAACACGTAATACAGGTTCCGTGCACCAACTATTAAGTTGTGTTTCTAGTTGCCTTAGGATCAGTTTCATGCAAATATTGAATAGCCTAACACGTGTGGCAGTGCACCGTGCGACATGAGAGGAAACACGGCGAGACTTACCAACTTACCATTTGGCCTTCCCTGTCCAAGGTAAACATTATTAATTCAAGCACGGGAAAGTATAAACATTCAGGGGCATTCATAATAAAAACCAAGGCAATAGCATATGCAACATGAGTATTGTTGTTTCAAGATCGTTCAGGTGTTTAGTTGTTCATTGATTCAATACAATGCCTCACACGCGGATAGCCGCTAAGCGAGGATGACTTGTTTATCTCTTTATTTTACAAGCAAGCATGCAAGGCTAAACATACAAGGCGATCACTGGCGTATGCCATAATGGACGATATAGTCTTTTTGACAAGAATGGTATGCAACGAAAGTACAAGAGGCGTTATAAGCCATTCTGTCAAGAACAAGAGACTGAAACAATAGGCCTCGCCCGGACCGGATCGATGCCAGTGCCCCAGCATCGTCCGCGAGACCGTGACCCTGTGCACAAGTTGTCCATGATCGAACGGCGTCTTGGTTAAGTTATCAATTACATGGTTGGGGAACAAGAGTACAAGACAAGAGTACAAGACAAGAGGCATTGCTGTTGAGGCAACAATAGTACAAGACAAGAGGCATTGCCTGATTCGTTCCGCCTAGTCTTTTTGAACAATATTTTGTATAACAGGGTGTTGGCATAGCTTATGTTACAAGAATTGAGTCGAGGCAACGTACGAGCAGATAAGCATGCATTTATATAGATATAAGCAATCATGTTGTCTCGGGCCCGAAGGTAAGCCGAGGGGTGAAACCGTAAGGGACTTCCCGAGCGACAAGATCTAGGGTAGCATGCGAGGGTCTGAACATATATAAGCAATGTTTCATTTCCATGTTCTAGCATAAGCAATATGAGTTGGGATTATTTCCTTAGCTAGGTGCGTTGATTTCTTATTAGCATGCAGGGGGTGATTCACCTAGCGACTAGTATGTATCATTCCAGATTTTAAGTGTGCTGGCTAAGCAAAGACAAGTTCACCGTAGCCACCCACCTTAGCGATGATTCGCCTCGGTAGAGCGATACGTCAAGCGAGCCTCTGAAAGCCTAAGTCGGATTTCCTGTAGGGACAAGTCTGGATATCCTTTGCTACTCGTTTGAGGCAAAGCGGCTCGGGACAGTTGTACTTTGCCGTTTGAGCCGGCAGTCCGCTAGAACGGGACGGGGTGTTACAACGAGTATGCCGTATCACGATACGGTGTGATACGGGGCTCATTTTGTGTGATTTTGTGCAATTCTCTTTAATTCTATTGTAATTAGCTATATGGGATATTATTATGTATATTTGATTAGTGGGAATGCTTATTGTAATATAATTGTGGGTTTTGGTCATTAATATGGGTATGTATCTTGTGTATCCTAGAGACACACTACAAGTGTTTGAATAAATGCACTTAGAGTGTGTGTACCATGTTTATACCTATAGCTATGTGTTATATACTCTCTCTCTCTCTCTCTCTCTCTCTCTCTCTCTCTATATATATATATATATATATATATATATATATATATATATATATATATATGTGTGTGTGTGTGTGTGTGTGTGTGTGTGTGTGTGTGTGTGTGTGTGTAATGTTGTGGGGTATCTTGTGTTCAGACTTAGCAGAGTTATGCCTGTGTTGGAATTATTTGGAGCATGTTAGAGGGAGTATGGAAGCAGTGAGGATTAGTGGTCAGTGTGCACCTGGGTGAACTGAACACATTGTTCAGTTAGTCCCATGAGCAGTCGGATTAGCAAGAAATGGAGGAGCAACAACAACATGTATCAGGTTGTAAGGGGTCGGGTTTAGAGCTAATGGCAGTTGCCAGTTGCATTATGAAGAGGCAACAACAGCTGCCATAGCATTATGGGCGACATGTTGGGACTGGTACACAAGTGCAAAGGAGCAGCAGTATTTTGGAGGATAGGGGACAGTCGGGCAAGACCTGCATTGGGGTGTTGTTGCTGTGTAAACACAGCAACATGGTGGACAGTTGGAACAGTAATACTAGTCGGGTAGCACTTGTTGCATTTGTGAGCAGCAGTAGGTCTGTTGCCTTTGGCAACAACATTGATAAGGTATCGGTGTTAGTTGGTTGTGGTGGTAACAACTAGTTAGTATTGATGAGATCAGTTAGATGAAATAGTTAGCTATATGTATGTATCAATTAAAGTAGTTAATATTGTAAGTTAGTTGGTATACGAGTTAAGTTAGTATATAGATAAGCTATCAGTAGTAGATACTAATATCATATAGTGTTGTGATGTTTAGTTGATGTTAGTAGTTGGTGATAGATGAATGTCAGTTAGTATAAGTACCAGTGGTAAGTTATGTTAAGATATCAGCTGAGAGTGTAGTGTGTATATATATTAGTTAGTAAGTGGCAATTAATATAAGAGAGCAGTGAGGGAGGTTTCTGTTGGTAAGCATGTGTTGTTGCATTGCAACATTGAGAAAGGGGGAGGTTGGGTTGATCACAGCAGTGATTGCACTATGTGCAGTCACTGTGGGGAGTATTGGAGATAGGTCTGTGACTGAGTGCTCAGTAAAGGGGTTCATGTTAGAAGGCATAAATTACAAGTGCAAGATTGGTGTTACCAGTTAGAGTTTATGAGTATAGTTAGTGTTAGAATGTTAAGGTTGGAGGTATCAATTACCAAGTATGTGGGTATCCAATGTGTAGGTAATTAGTTTGGTGAGGTATCTTGGAAATACCAAGATACTTGGGTTATGTTATCAGTTAATAAGGGTATTGAGTATCATTTGGGTTATGAGTTATGGGTCAAGTGAGAGTTAGACATCAAGTTATATATGTTAACTAGGGTATGAGGTATCACTAGTATTTGGTATTGAATACCAAGGGGTAAGTGGAGATGGGTAGTTAAGTATTGATATTGCTATACTAGATATCACTAGTTATAGTTTGATGCTAAGGTAATTAGTATAGGGTAATATAGATGGCAGTATTATAATTAATATAAGTATTTATACTACTTATTGATACATAACTTATAGGTATCCTACAACCTAGAAATAGTTAGTTTGACCAAGTTTGATTAGTTTGACCTAGAGTTGACCTAGTTTGACTATTTTGACTTAGAAATGACCTAAAAAGCATATTTTGACTTATTTTAGCATATTATTACTTTATTACATCCAGTGACATGATATTCCTATATAGGGTTGTGTGATACCACCTTGAGCATCGGATTACATCATTTGCTCAGGACCAGAGGCAAGTACATTCTCTGATAATTTTTATTTATGATATCTTCTATATTTCTTGTATCTAGTGTAGATATCATTGATTTTTTGACGCGTTGGTTACACTGATTGGTATTTCTGGATCCCGTCATGAGATGGTATTCCTTGTATATCTTGGCGTATCTTGTACAAGCTTTGTTCTTCTTGTACTTGTATGGATACTGATTCTCGAGGAGACTAGCTACATTCTCGAAGAATCTCGTGTCGTAGCGTACCATGGTTGGATCCATTATACCAGTCGGGGACGGGGGGTGTTAGTGTAGATATGTGATCATACCCTTCTTGTATCATGTATAGTTCTTGAATAGTGTTAATCATATACCGCACGTATGATTAACCAGGCCATAATTCTTGTATCAAGTTCTTAAGCCGATCACATGTTGAAACTAGTACTCACTCACTTAGCTAGTTGTATTTCTTGACTTTGGTATATGATGCTTTAGTATTTATTTCCAGCATACCATATCTTGAATATTTTTTGCCTTTGCTCTATTTATTTAGTATTTTTCTCTATTTATTGTTACATAATCTTTATCATTTATTGGAATTATTGTTAGAGGTGTGCTTCGCTCCATCCTGATTGGATATATTTTCAGATGATTTAGACGACTGGTATCCTACACACTATGGACCTCAGGACGTAGTTGGCGTAGAGTTGGAGACAGTGGCTCAGGAGGAACCGATACCTGAAGATGATCAACTAGTTGCAGCTAGTTAGACTATTGTATTAGACATTTATTAGTTAGACATTTTTGGCCTGTATTATATTTGAGTTTATTGTGCTAGTCTATTGGACTTGGAGATGAGTTGCATTTGTGACTTGTGACTTCCATTTCTTTTATTCCATATCTTGCCATATCCTCCTTTAGCTTTTATATTGTGACTGAGTATGGTTTACCTCATCATATTATCATATTGTTCCTCCATTTGGAGTTGAGATGACATGACAGGTACATTATATATTTTGTGTGAGATTTTTAGATTGTATTGATGACCTATACAGCGTTCTACCGTCGATGTTGTGGCGTAGGCTGGACGTTGTTCACTACTCGTACCCTCATTCCGGGTATGGGTCATGACAAATGGGATCAGGTGGAGAAATATTGATGAAAGAGTTCGAGTGATGAACTGCGGTGATGTTGGATGATGATTAGTGGAAGTTGACGAACCATTATCTGAGACGGACATGGGGTGACCTGATGAGGGAAGAGGTTGTAGTTGGTGGAGATGTTGTCGGTTAGTGGATTAAAAAATGGGAACCATGGTTATAGAAGACGGAGGGGAAGAGGATTGTGGGGATGGTTGATGATATTGAGTAGAGGATTGGAGGAATGGAAATTGATTTTCATCAAACACTACATGACGGCTGGCGTAAACACGACCTGTTTTGGGGTCAAGGCAACAATACCCTTTAAAGGAACTTTCATACCCAAGGAAAACACATGGTATACGTCTACTTTGTAGCTTATGTTTGATATAAGGTCTCAACCAGGGAAAGCATAGACAACCAAAAATGCAAAGACGAGTGTAGTCAAGATTTGTATTATAGAGGATTTGATAGGGGGAAGCATTGTTCAGTTTAGTGGAGGGCAATTGATTTATGAGGAAAGCGGCGGTTAACACTGTATCGACCCAAAACTTAGAGGGTAAATCGGAGTTTGCAAGTAAGATTCTGGTCATTTCAAGCAGCTGACGATGCTTTCTTTCAGATATGTCATTATGCTCAGGTGTGTATGGACAACTGAATTGATGTGTAATATCACGTGAGGATAGAATATGTTCAAACTGTTTACTCGTGAATTTCCCACTACCATTTGAACGGAGAACACAAACTTTGGAATTAAAGAATAACTCAATTTTATTAAGAAAATCACGAAATACCAAAGGAAGATCAGATTTATTGAATAAAGGAAAAATCCATAGAAACCTGGACCAATCATTGATAAAAACTACATAGTATCGGTAACCTAAATTAGAGACAACAAGAGAAGGAACCCATAGATCCGAGTGAAGGAGTTGAAGAGGACGTATGGACTTTATTGGTGATGGTGAGAATGAAATTTTTGTACTCTGACCAAGTTGGCAAGCAGAGCAACGATGAGGTGGTTGTGAATTCATTCTTGGAATTGTGAATAGTGAAAGTTGAGAGCGAAGTGTTTGTAGAGCCGCTGATGATGGATGTCCAAGCCTACGGTGCCATAAAAAAATAAGGAAGTAATGGAATGAGGCTATGGAGGAGGAGCGGTGGATGATGGAAGGCGAGGAAGAGTGTAGAGACCGTTGTTACTCAGGCCCTTGTAGAGAATCCGTCCCGACGGATTTTCCTTAATAAGAAAGCAATCAACATCAAAGGTTAGTGAGACCTTATTATCACGAGCAAATTATTGTACTGAGAGTAGATTGTGTTTTAATAAAGGAACATATAAAATGTGTTAGTAAAAGAAGAGTCAGGTGTATGAACAGAAGATGAGCCAATATATGTAATTGGAAGTTTCATGCCATTACCGACAATAATTGCATCCATACTTGGGTAGTCTGATTTTAGTGATAGGTTTGAGAGATCACCAGTCATGTGGTGAGTGGCTCCAGTATCGACGATCCATTGATCCATCATGTCAGAGGATTGAGCCACCATTACTGCTAGTCGTTGGGGAGGGTGCCTGCCTGCATAAGTGTAATTCATACGCTGGTAGTAGTCGATGGAAGTATGTCCATATTTGAGACAAATTTGACAAATGTCTCTGAAGGAGGGAGTGGAGGATGCGGAGTATCTAGAGCCACCATTGGATTGCGGAGAAAAATTTCTGGAGCGGGGTTATGTCGACTTAGAGTTGAATGATCCCCTGTATTGGAAGTTAGGGATATAATTTTGCGCCTTCCCTTTATAGTTTGGGTTGATGTAGACCGGTTTGCCAGTGGACTTGGAAGAGGAACCAACATATAAGGCATGTGGAGAGGTGTCAGGCTGCGTGACGGACCGCATACAATCATTGACAATGACCTCTTCACCGAGAACAATAGAATGAAGAGCTTCTGCCGTTATGGAGTCAGACTGAACTCTGATGGATGTGGCGAAGGCATCATATTCTGATGGTAGTCCACGTAACATGTGCAGGTGAACTAGATCTTCATCAGCAACAGGTTGGCCAGCAGTGCAAAGTTGATCTGCAATCTCTTGAATAGCTTGAAGATAGTCGGACACGGACCTTTTTCCTTTGGTGGTATTTTGCAGCCGAGCTTTGAGTTGTAGGATATGCGCACGGGAGACGCTTCCAATTTTTTTCTCCAAAGTGTTACATGATGCCATAGCGGTTTTACAACCTGCCACATACAGAAGCACAGTGTCGGAGAGGGTGGCGTTGATCCAGATCAATAGAGTCTGATCTTGTTTGCGCCATTCCGTGTCATTTGGGTTCACGGTTGTTGATTTTTCCTCGTTGTCGTCAATAAAACGAGGTGGGCATTGGTTGGTGCCGTCAACGAAACCCATGAGATCGTAGGCCGAGAGTATTGAAAGGAATGACTGATTTCCAGAGGAGATAGTTCTCCTTTTTTAGCATGATGGGGACGAAGTTGGTGATGTTGGTAATTGCTATGTTGACTGCCATTTTTGTGGTGGAGAAAAATATGAATGAGAGTGGTGAGTCAAGGAAGTAAAGCCGTTTGACTATTAGTGCTCTGATACAATGAAAAATATAGAGTCTAGAAGAGAATTTTATTTTTGATAGTCTTTCTTGTTGTTTTTACAAATGAAGAAGTGCTCTGTTTATATAGAACAAAAGCACTAGTAAATAGATAAGTGGAAGAAACCTATTAGTTAAGAGAATGAAAAACAATCTACACGATAATGCAAACTATATATGAATTGTTGTTATTCTCAATATCGTTTCGGATGTTGTTCTGTCAGATGTTATAGTGCATAATTAAACTGGACTTTGCTGTTTTGCTGCCAGACCATTTCAAGAAAGTTTTGACCGGTCAAACTGAAGTAATTAGTGCCGGTCTGATGTGTATATGTAACTTGCTTATTATTTTTTTACAGACTGATCAAGTAAGTGCCAGTAACACATTACTAACAAGCTAATTAAGCGCACAACACAAGAAATCCTCTGGAAGCATTACGCAACAAAATACAGAGCAATGACACCAATTATATATGCAACAGAAACAACGTGGAAGATCTTCATCATTTCTCCTAATCCGACGTGATAAAGCCAAAGTTTAATTCCTTTGCTTGTATCAAGGCGAATGTCGACACTTCTTGTCCCTTCTGATGTCTTCATAGTTCCTTCTGAAAACCTTTCTTGTTAAACCTCCTTCCTCTGCATTGTCACCCCCACCAAATATTTTGTATATATCACGATGGATGAGCATCATAGGAATTAATGTTCAAACATGTCCCAACAAGAATGGAGAAGACTCCTAGTTTAGTATCCTCCGTTGGTTATGTCACAAAGTGAGGATTACACCCGGCTAGTTTTGGTGGGCCGGGGGTTGTCAAAATCTATGGATGGATCAGATTTAAAGGCTCAATTTCGACGGTTCGGACTGCTCCTTGCTTAAGGGTAAGGTTGGGAGTCCTATTTAAGACTCTCTATTATTCCCTAGGGCTCGTGAGCTTGGTAACGATATTTTTATCGGTTTTGGGGTATTTTTGATCCGACCGTTTATGAAAACCCTTTCTTGTTAATTTTTTTGAGACACTGGTTTTGGTTGGCTTAAAAATCCTCCAAAATCGGTGTAATGTAATTTTGGATACCTTTATAAACATCCCAAAAATCGGTAGGTTTTGAACGATTTTATTATTTTATTTTATTTATATACTCACCAAAAATATATAATTATAACTACTAAATATCCTACCATATTTTTTCTTTCTCATCTGTGTTTCTTTTCTACTACTACTTCCAAACTGTGGCTACATTTTTTGTCAAATTTTAAAAAAAAAAAATCTCTTACTTTCATCTAGACGTTTCTATCATTTCATGTGTTTATATTATTTTGATCAAATATGAACTTTTACATCCTGATCGAGGCGTAAACAGGGTGGTAGTTCCCGCGTTCGGCACTATTTTGTTTATATATGAACATATAAGTTATTTTATTCGTGAAAAAAAAAAATCAGAACCCCTCGTTAATGAATTACCAAGTATGAGTTGGAATGGTTTAAAAGTCGCTACTTAAAATCACAAATCGGACCCTTCATAATCGTTCATAATTTGTACTCTAAAAATATCTCATAACCGCTATTCCTATAATTGCTAAGTATGACCCTTAGGGTTTACTAAGGAGCTATTAATAGTTTCAAAAGAAAGAAGGAGATAGCTCTTCCGAGGTCTCATAAAGTAAGGGTTGCTTTTGGCGGTTTGAGATTATAATTCTTTGTAAGATTTATTTGATTGATTCAATAAAAAAAAAAAAAAAAATCATGATGCCCGAGGCACTCTTGCGATCACCCGAACTTCTGGATCGATGACTGCCAGTCAGTGAATCTAAGAGAGTACAAGTCGTGTATAGATTAAAGAAAGTATTAATCTTAATTTATCCAGTTCTCGAGCAATACAGTGAGGCAATTTTATGAGAAAATAATTAATTTATTAAACCTACTTAGTCATGTGGACTATAGGGTTATTGGCAACAATTACTGAGAAGAAATTACACGGAATAGATATAGACATATATGACCTATAACAACCTTTCTGTGATCTCAGTGCATGCTGTAATCTCAGTGCAGTCTATGCAAGAGAACATGAGCTCCATGTTGTGGCTGAAGAGTCGTGGCGACGTAGGGAGCATGAGCATAGGAGGGGGAGAGCTCGACGGAGAAGTGGCGGAGAATCGTCGCGAGAGCCATCTTCGCTTCGATCATGGCAAAATTTCGCCCCAAACATACTCTCGGTCCCCAGCCGAACGGATAAAATGCGCCCTTGGACGCGCCCTCTGAGAACCTTTCCGGGTTGAATTCTTCCGCATCTTCGCCCCAACATTCCGTGTCGTGGTGGATAAGGAGCGTGTCGTGGTGGATAAGGAGCGTCGGCATCAGGAGACCGACACCCGCGGGAATGCGCAGGTCCCCTAGTTTAACTTCGCCGTAAGTTTGGCAGAGCAATGCGACTACAGGGGGGTACAGCCTTAAAACTTCATAGAGTATCATGGTCACCTACAATTTCAAGTGATTTTTTTTAGTGACACCTCTCCAAGTTTCAGTTGGTTGGTTCTTGAATTCAAATTGTGGCAAGTGCTACGTACGTACATACGTACCGTCCTAAGTTTGCTCATCGAATCAAAATCAGGTGGTTCATCGTTTCCGCACGTTCTCAGGACTTCTTCGCGGGCTCTCTGCTGCCAAATTGGGTGCATGGACAGGAGAAGCACGGCCCATGTCAGCCATGTCGAAGTCGTCTCCTGACCGGCAAAGTAGAACAGCTTGCACTCTTCTATCACGTCTTCCATCGACATATTATTCTTACTATCGCCTGCGAACTGCACGAGAAGTCCGAGTAAATCATTGGATCCTTTAGTTTCCGATTTCGCCTTCTTTTCGATCATTGCTCTTAACGTAGATTTGATCTCTCTATCCACCACCATTCTCCTCTTGTTCTTTGCAGTAGGAATGTATCTGCAAATTTAGATTTAGATATAGATATTTAGACTGAACTTGATAACTAGAAGGTTGGTTATTGTTTCATATTCAAATATATATATATATATATATATATATATATATATATATATATATATATATATAGCAATTTACTTGAATCCTGGAATATAAGGAACCCGAGCAGCCTCCATAGCCAGTTCAATCTGCTCCTTCTGCAGCTGCAGAACTCTCTTTCCTTCTTCGGAGGTGATTCCGAAGGCCGTTCGCGAAATGACATCTCCTGTAAGATTCTGAAACTCGGGCCAAACATCCAATTCGAAGGATCCTCCTCCTCCTCCCCCTCCCCCTCCCCCTGCGGCTAGCTCATCCCATCTCTTTATCAGATCACTGCAGCTGCTCGCAAAGGCAGGCACCATTCCCTACAACCAATTCAGCTCAACTCGTGTAAGAACACTTCCTTATTTAAGTTTCCAAAGTGTAAAGACCGAGCCACCGCACTGGGCTATAGCGAGGGTTGAGGATTTTATATTTATCCACACGGTAGAGGTTTGAGTTTATGTTGCGATAAAAAGTAGTAACAGTACCTTGAGTTTGTCGAAATGAAATGCCGGGGTGATGATCCTCCTCCTCTTGGCCCACTCTTCGTCTTCGAGGCTAGACAAGCCCTTCGACAGACTTTGTACCAGAGGATTAACCGGCGGCCTCCTCAGCTGTCCGGACTTGTTTGACAACACCTCCCTCACCATCTCCGGATCGCGTATCACCACGTGCGGAGTCGTTCCTGCCCAAATTAGGCACAACTTGCCTGCAAGCAAAAAATTAATTTTTCAAGTTGAGGAATTGGTTCATTTCCTGAGTGTTCTACATATTAAAACAAGGATATCAGGTTTATGATCTAATTAGAATTTGGATACTGAATTTGTCTATTTTAGACTATTTAGTGACACATTTTGTGACGAGCATTCGTCATTAAAGACTCATTTCATCATTAAAGTCCAATTTCGTCACCAAATGTGCCACTAAAAAAATTCGAATATTTAAAGTCTAAAATGGACAAAACCAGTACCCAAAGTCTAATTAGATCATAAACCTGATACATTTATACAAAATAATTCTATAGATACTGATAGTCTGACCATATTTTTGCGCCATGTTGTTGGCAAAGGGGAGGACGCGGGGGACGATAGTGTGGTTGAGTTGGTCCATGGGACGGGACCATGCTTCTGTGAATTGTTGCATCTCCTCCTCCATGTCTCCATAGAGAAGCCTGTATGGGTTGCCCCTGACGCCCTGTCGCCTCAGTTGCCCCTCTAGCCTCTTCGGCTTCCACCACACTGAGTAGAGAGCTCTCGCTCCCAAGAAGAAGAAGAAGAAGAAGAAGAAGAGCAGAGCTACTGATGCAACCACGACGATGGAAAGATCAGAGTAGTACTGCTGTTGTCCTTCCATTTCTAATTTCTTCTCTGTTATACGTACGTACGTGTATTTGTTGGATTAATTGGTAACTGTGGATATATAACAGAAGAAGAAGAGTGCACCATGCATGAATTTATAAGCTACACAAGTATGTATTTACTGACTTGTGTCCCAAGTATAACATCGATCGGTACTGCTGTTCTTGTCCAATTTTGCTTCTCCTGGAATCAAAGATCGATGCGGAAACAGACTGAACACAGAGACAGACATACATACATGGAAGTTTCTATTTTCTTTCCGTATTCCAACTGGATAGCCCACATTTTCTTACTAGTAACAAACAACTTTGTCCATGAAAGTGCAACAAAAAATAATAGTCAAAATTGCTAAAAACTAAATATTTCAACAACAAATAACGGGTCAAGCAACGATTGTTTTTTGGTTACTAAAATCTTTGACAATGATTCTGGTACCTTTAGAAACGATAATTCTGATACATTTAGCTACGAAGTTTTCCGTTACTAAAAATCTGTTAAAAATTAGTAAACTCAACTGGCAGCTATACATGTACGGATCTACAATTAAAATTCATAGAAAAATTGAACTCAAGACTTCTCTAAGTTGTAAACTCACAACTTACCATTGAGCTACCATTTATTTAAAAAAAAAATAATTTTAATATCATACAAATCACTACAATCAATTATTAAAAATAATCAAGTTTATATCCTCCATCAGTCTGGTGTTTATTTTTCTGCTTCAACAAAAATAAATAAAAAATAAAAAAAATTTGACCAAATTACTAGTCCAATTGCGTATAATCATTAATTTTTGAGCCAATTGTGGTGATAGTTCCCCCGCATGTTCTCAGGACTTCTTCACTAGTCCAGGTCAACCATGTCGAGCTCGTCTCCGCTATGTAGAACAGTTTGTTTTCTTCAATCACGTTTAATTATAAGAGATTTTGGAACTGATGTTCATCTTGACTATTGTCCCAAGTTTATAAGAGCTTTTGGAATTGATGTTCATGTTCAATTTGCCTTGGCTTGGGGATCAACGGTCAATAGTCTTCTCTGTCTTTGTAATGCTGGGGTGGTGAGAAAGGAATAATATAATTCCATGTGGATAGATTGCACAAAATCTTCAATTGTATGATAGGGAGAAATGGGAAAAAAAAAAATATATATATATATATATATATATATATATATATATATATATATATATAATAGGGAGAAATAATTTAAATAATAATAAAATGATATTGTACGTTTTGGAAACTTTGGCACCATAGAATGCACCTGCGACTTCTTAAGTCGCAATTACTCTACTGTTTAACCTGTTTCACTCAAGAGTAATGTGATAACACGGATTTTGAGGTTATCAGAACTTGCTCAAATGAATGAATTATAAAGAACTAACTAAGCAGATTGACTTTTAATGAATCCTTCTTATGTGTTAGAAATCAAGCCTACTGAGGGGACAAAGTTCGGTCCAAACTCAGTTTCTAGTCGAGTTCGGACCGAACTCGGTATGGTATTCCAGAACCTCAAAATCGAAATCGGTCCGAGTTCAATGTCGGCGGCGGCTGCTCGGATTTTGGAATTTTTATGTTATATTTTGGACCGATGGATGCTAGTTGACGGTTGGATCTTATGGTTGGCTATTTTTAGGGTTTTCTAACCCTAAAATAGGTTTCTCATCATATAAATAGGGAAGAGGGTGGAGGCACAAAGAAGAAGCACAAGTTGGAGATTCGGGGTGCTCGTCCACAGAAAATCTAAGAGAAAGCTCGTGCTTTACTCTTAGGACTTCGTCATCCATGACAGAAGGAAGAAGGAGATCTAATCGAGGAGTCGTCAACTTCGGTTAGGGAGATTGCTACGGGTTGGTGAGTGATTTCAATTGTAATCTTCTGCTTTTCTTCTTGAGTGTGGTGAGGGGGTTGAACATATTAGGACAAAGGGTTTCAACATTAGTTTTTGCAATCTTGTAATTTTATCTGAGTTATAAAGGTTGGAATTTGTCCAGGTGACGTAGTCACCACCATATACTTGTCTTCATCTGTGCTTGATGTTCATAGATTGGTTTGGTCATCTCAGGTGGGTTGGCAAAGCGCTTCTTCCGCTGCGCGTCCAATACGTGGTATCAAAGCCAGGTTCTTCTCGAGAGGAAAGGTACAACTATGTCTACGGAGCAGATGAACACTCGTATGATCACCCTCACAGGGGAAAAGTGGGCGATTTGGAAGCCAATGACGGAGGATCTACTCTGGTGCAAGGACTTGCATGGTCCGTTGGAGGGCAACAGCGCAAAGCTGACGGACAAAGGTGCTGATGACTGGAAACGACTAGATCGGAAGGCTGTTGGATTCATCCACCAATGGCTAGACAACTCGGTGTTTCACCACGTATCCATGGATAATTCTGCAAAAACATTGTGGGAGAAGCTGAATTCGTTGTACGAAAGGAAGACGGCTGGCAACAAGGCGTTTCTAATTCGCCAACTCGTCAATTCGAAGTACACGGAGGGTGCACCGGTGGCACAACATCTGAACGAGGTTCAGGACATCATCAATCATCTATCTGCAATAAAGATGGTGATTAGGGATGAGCTTCAAGCCCTTCTGCTTTTGAGTTCTCTATCAAAAAGTTGGGAGACGTTGGTGGTGTCGGTGAGCAACTCCGCTTCTGATGGAGTTGTCACGATGGAGGCAGTCAAAAGCAGCTTGTTGAACGAGGAGATCCAGCGTAAGCAAATGGAATCGTCGCAGGAGTCCACTCTGGTGGCTTCATACGGGAAGGGAAGACCCAAGTCACAAGCGAGGACAGGAGGGAGTTCTCGGGATCTTGCGACTATGGACCGGAAGGAGGACTGCTATAACTGTGGCGAAATGGGTCATATCAAGAGGAACTGCATAAAGCTAAAAGTTGAGAAGGCCAAAGGCAAGGATGATCAGGATGATCTTACGGCTATGCGAGATCTCATCATCGCAGCAACCGACGCAGAGGAACCTTGTGCCATGTGTCATGATGACGACTGGGTCATGGACACAGGGGTGTCATATCATGCCACTCCATATAGAAGGATCTTCACGTCATACCGCGGTGGCAGGTTTGGACATGTCAAGATGGACAACAAGGGGACGGCTGCAGTTGTAGGCATCGGTGATGTGCACTTGACAACGTAGCTTGGTGAGAAGCTCATTCTCAAGGATGTGCGATATGTACCGAGTTTGTGCTACAACTTGGTTTCTGTAGGGAGGTTAGCGGATGATGGCTGTCGTAGTTTATTTGGGGACAAAGATTGGATGCTTACGAAGGGTTTCCAACAGCTGGCTCGAGGAGATTTGTGTTGTGGCATGTACAGGCTCAAGCCGCTGAGGTGTACAGACAGGCCACAGACACCTGATAGAGGCTCGAGGGGCATTCGACAATAGGTGGATCGTCGAAAACTTATCTTGGAGGGGCTTCGAGATACTTTAAGGGATACAGAGGATTTGGTTCGTCGAGACAAAGTGTAACACCCCGTTCCGCTCAAGCGGACTGCCGATTCAAACGGCAAAAGTGCAACGTCCTGAACCACTTTGCTCAGGCAAGAATACTCGTTTGGGGCAAAGGATATCCAGACTTGTCCCTTCAGGAGTTCGGCTTAGGCTTTCAGAGGCTCGCTCAGAGTATCGCTCAACCGAGGCGAGTCATCGCTAAGGTGGGTGGCTACGGTGAACTTGCCTTTGCTTAGCCAGCACACTTAAAATATGGAATGATACATGCTAGTCGCTAGGTAAATCACCCCCTGCATGCTAATAAGAATATAACGTACCTAGCTAAAAGAATAATCCCAACTTGTATTGCTTGTGCTAGAACATGAAAATAAAACATTGCTTATATACAGACCCTTGCATGCTACCTTTGCCTTGTGCAACAAGACCCCGCTATGCCTCGAGTAGAACGATATGTATATGCTCTTCTTAGTACATTGTTCACTTGTTTACACTGCACGACCCTAGATCATGTCTCTCGGGAAGTCCCTTTACGATTTTACTCCTTGGCTTACCTTCGGGCCCAAGCGAAAGTGAATGCTTAAGTTTTCCTTGTGAATGCATGCTTGCCTGCTTATATATTGTCTCGATTCAATGCTTGTCTTATAAATGCATGCCAATATCAAGTGAATGATATCTTGCCTTCTTTTCATCAAAACTATCGAAGGACTATCTAATAGTCGTTCGGAGCCAAGTATATGTATATTGAAAGTATACGGGACAGTTAGGTCGCCAAGGCATTTACCGAACTAGGGGATTACATCAATGGACAGTCATGCAAGATAACAATGCCTCAGAGAAAATTGATACTCGTCTTGTACTCAATCTAATGGCTCAGGAAGACTATCCAAGACAGATCATGCTATGTGATTGTCTCATGCTCGTATTGCCTTAGATTGCTTCAAGTCAAGTGAATACTGAACAAGAATCATGTCATATAAGCAAGAAATCATAGCTCGTAGAGCATACTTGTCCTGAACAAAATTGAGTTATCCTCTGAACCTGAAACCCAAGACCCGCATGGTCACGGACAACTTGTGCACAAGGGGGATTACAGCATCCCATTCCGCGGACGATCTCGGGGCACTGGGACCGATCCGGTCTAGACGGACTCCATGTTATTCTCTCCTTATTTATGGGGACAGTGCACAATACCCATGTTATTTTACCGTTCGCACCATTTAGATTTCCCCATACTCATTCAGAGGCGTCTCTATATGTTCGGCGGAATGGCTTGCAAGGCCCTGTTCAAAGCCTTTCAAACAATCCGCTAGTGAGACAAACGTCCATTTGGCTATGCCAGTGACCCTCATGTTCATATAGAAAATTCATCATCGCTTAGCGGTAATCCGCGTGCGAGTCATTGCATCATAGTCAATAAACTGAATCACTAAAAATATCCTCTACAACACTTCTAGATGACCTGTATGCTCGTGCACCCGATATGTAATCTCGCATGAAATACTTGTGTTTGCATATGATATTGCCCCTTAATATTTATACATGCTCGTGCTTGAATTAACTTGGTTTGTCTTGGACAGGAAAGGACAAATGGTAAGTTGGTAAGTCTCACCGTGTTTTTTTTTATATCGCACGGCGCACTACCACACGAGTTAGGCTATTCAATCATTGCCATGAAACTGATCCTAAGGCAACTAGAAAGACAACATAATAGTCGGTGCACGGAACCTATATTACGTGTTTGGATTTGTCGAGCGGGCGAGTAGCCTCCCCACTAGTGCATTCATGTACTGATAATCCACCAGATTGTTTGCAGGGTACGGAAGAACCTCATTCGGTGCGGATGCCTCCTTTGTGCGTGCTAAAGGCGTGGAGTTCACTCTGAAGCCTTGGAGCGCTGCGGTCTGGAACTGAAGCACATATACAAGACATAATATTGGAACATCGCCTATACATTATTCCACAAATATAGCCACTTGGCATGCTTTACTGTTTCAGAGAGAGAGAGAGGCTTGAGCAACTTGTAATCTTGGCTATACGCCGCTTGTAACACTTGTTTATATCAATAAAGATCTTTGCTTTACTTCTATACTTATGTTATTCAATGCTTCCGCTATTGTCGACTCAGTGAACTTGTTACCAAATCGCCTATGCGTTTATAATTCTACTGCACTCGGACAATCTGTGCGACTCTGTGGCTTAGACATCTTACCGCCAGCCAATGAACCACGGCCTTGCACGGGCGCGGCTCACGCTCGTGCGGCATCACGCCCAGATGGGCCGAAGCGATCGTTCTGTGGGAGTGCTGGCACGGTGATTCTCGCCTAGCGGGAACGGCCGATTAGCCTGCGGGAGATCAGGGCATGACGGATTGGTATCAGAGCTTGGCTATACGCCTTTAGACTTCGTTTCGATTTTTTTCAGTTTCGAAAGCTCGTTCATGGGTTATGTGCACACTCTCTCTCAATGTCCCAAACGGAATATTCCAACAATGAGTCTAAATACTTTCAAAAAGTGCATGTTAATGATGTGATTGCTTGTAAAAAATTGTATTGCGATTGGCCTTTGCGCCAACCTGTGCTAGACCTTCGAATTAGACTCGGGCTAGAATCGTGACTTATGTGCAAACCTAAATTGCCTATACATGTTTGCCCAATTGGTTAGTGCAAAATCGAATATTGCCCAAATGGTTAGCTGTGCACACAGCCTTTCGGCTAAGTTGTGTGAAGTATCGCGCACCAAGACCCTTTGGTGTAAGCTAAGTTGCAAAATAAGAATGGGATATCGTTCAAGAATGAGACAAGTCAGACTTAGAATGCCAACCAATAGAAATATTCTCGGATTTATCGCTAAGGCGAATATTAAGAATCGTGCTTGGATTTTGGGAAATAACTCGAATGATATTTCGTATCGGAAGATACAAATCAATTAAGAATTTGATTGGATGACTCAATTCCGAGTGGTATAAGGATCATTTAAAAATGTCCAAACGGATTCATAAGTCTCGTGCAATAAATCGGATTGAACGATTTCAGAATGTCTTGAATAAATGTTAAGGCTTATATCGAATTGGGATTCTTGGAATTGGAAATCGATATCTTAGTTAAGGAAACTTGTTGGAAACTTAGAGGATCGTACGAGCGATTTAGGATTTGAAATAAATGGATTAAACTTGAATAAAATATCGCTCGAATAGAAGTTAGCCGGAAATAAATATCTTGGTTCGATGAAAAAGATAAACGATAATGGATTTGGCTTGGAATTTGGAAGAACGATCTTGAAATAAAGTTTAAAACGATAACTCTCAAAATCAGTCCCAACGAGAATGGTTATCCTGCGGGAGCGCCGACGTGGTGATTTTACATATGGCGGGGATGATCGAACTCACGGGAACATGTTCGGTGATTATTCCAAACGAACTCGATGAATGGAACGTGTCAAGATGGAATAGACTTGGGCTGAACATTTGAAACTAGTTGCTTGAGGAATGATAGAAGTAAGACTATAGATTTACCGAACGCTAATGTTGAAGTTGGACGATTTTACTAGACAAATAATGATCACTGCATGAACGGACTTGACTCGATGGATTTTATAACTTGGATAAAACAAAGTAAAAATATAAGATGTCTCGATCATGTCAAAAAAAACCATAACGTTCAAACGTGCTTGTCTTGTGCGAGCGTAACTCTATGCCCGTGCATGCGTCACGCCCGGATTAGGACGATTATCCAGCGGGAGCGTTGACGTGGTGATCTCACGTCCAACGAGAGTGATCGAACTTGCGAAAGACCGGAGTGTGATAACTAATGGATCATCTTGACTTTTGGTTCGACACGATAAGACGAATTTGGAATGCAAGTGATCGAAAATGTTTCGATGGATAAGTTAGCCTAGAACCTGGAATAAAATCACGCTTGATGGTTTCGTAAACAGATACATGAATCAGGTTAAACGAACTGGAGTTATGAATAAGGGTTTAGAATTAAATCTTGGCTTGGTGGACTGGACTTGGAATGAATAGGGATTCTATTAAAACATGTTTGGAGAGATAGACTATGCAAATCACTAGGTTTGTCCTGCAACTTGGATATACTATGGATTTTACTGAACGGACTCGTTTCCCGTACAAACGAACGTGTTATTGAGAGTAGGATAATTTGTGCTCGAAGTTTAGAAATCTGAGTGAAGCGAGCTTGGGTAGAATACCACGTGCAAATGAATAATGGTTTGACCCTAGGAATTAGGGCGAGCATCGTGCGACAAATTTGTACGATGTATCGTGTGCTTGAACCTGTACCTATGACCTTGTAAGCTGACCTAGCAATTAGGCAGACGATCCTATGCCGAGAGAATGAACATGTGTTACTGACTTTACCATATGGCTTAAACAAGCTATAGAACTGGGGCAGCAAAACTTAGGGTTAGACTTGGAAGGTAACGTGTGCTATGTTTGATCCGAATGGATGAACGCAAGTCGGTAAACCGAATAGATCGTGCGTAACGGTAGTGCAAAATATTAGGTCGGAATGGAAAGTGGCTTGGATTTGATTGACCCTATCAGAAGTATCCTTGTCAATCATAAGATGAGAACCCTTGAGATTTTTGCAAGTAGCTTGTCCGATTTTACTATCTCTAAGTTTGGTTGAATACATATATTTGAGGGATGTCTTGAACGTGTGCACGATCCAAGACTCAATGAACATGTGAAATTCGAGTGCTAAGCCTTCGTTATCGCTAAGTTGGTTGACATGCATATGCTTGAAGGACGCTTTGAATATGTGCACGATCCAGACTCGCGATATGCTGATCTCGATGCTAGTGCAAGTGAATATCCACCCGAACAAGTATAACGACTTGTATAAATTGCCTCAGTCCAAGATCGTTAATCAAGATCAATTGAAATATACTCCGCGTTAAGCAATATGTCCCACGCTAAGGCACAAATGAGACTGACTCAGCATACACTCGACACGGCATAAGGATCGAGTAGGAGATTTTGTTCAAATGGATTTAGTGGTACCAATTGCTACGATAGGGTTAGATTCAAAAATGTGATAGAACGGCTTGCCCTCAGGAAGTCTCGAGGATGAGACTTTTTCTGAGTGGTGTATGATATAACACCACGTTCCGCTCAAGCGGACTGCCGATTCAAACGGCAAAAGTACAACGTCCCGACCCACTTTGCTCAGGCGAGAATACTCGTTTGAGGCAAAGGATATCCAGACTTGTCCCTTCAGGAGTTCGGCTTAGGCTTTCAGAGGCTCGCTCGGAGCATCGCTCAACCGAGGTGAGTCATCGCTAAGGTGGGTGGCTACGGTAAACTTGTCTTTGCTTAAGCCAGCACACTTAAAATATGGAACGATACATGTTAGTTGCTAGGTGAATCACCCCATGCATGCTAATAAGAATACAACGCATCTAGCTAAGGGAATAATCACAACTTGTATTGCTTGTGCTAGAACATAAAAATAAAACATTGCTTATATACAGACCCTCGCATGCTATATTTGTCTTGTGCAACAAGACTCCGCTATGCCTCGAGTAGAATGATATGTATATGCTCTTCTTAGTGCATTGTTCACTTGTTTATACTGCACGACCCTAGATCATGTCGGTCGGGAAGTCCCTTTACGATTTTACTCCTCGGCTTACCTTCGGACCCGAGCGAACGTGAATGCTTAAGTTTTCCTTGTGAATGCATGCTTGCCTGCTTATATATTGCCTTGATTCAATGCTTGTCTTATAAATACATGCCAATATCAAGTGAATGCTATCTTGCCTTGTTTTTATCCAAACCACCGAAGGACTATTTAATAGTTGTTCGGAGCCAAGTATATGAACATTGAAAGTATACAAGACCGTTAGGTCGCCAAGGCATTTCCCGAACTAGGGGATTGTAACATCCCGTTCCGTTCTAGCGGACTGCCGACTAAAACGGCAAAAGTGCAACTGTCCCGACCTGATTTGCCTCAAACAAGAAGCAAATGATATCTAGACTTGCCCCTACAAGAATTCTGCCTAGGCTTTCAGAGGCTCGCTTGACGTATCGCTCTACCGAGGCGAATCATCGCTAAGGTGGGTGGCTACGGTGAACTTGTCTTTGCTTAGCCAGCACACATAAAATCTGGAATATACATGCTAGTCGCTAAGTGATTCACCCCCTGCATGCTAATAAGAATCCAACGCACCTAGCTAAGGGAATAATCCCAACTTGTATTACTTATGCTAGAACATGGAAATTGAAATACTGCTTATATTCAGACCCTCGCATACTAAGTCCCTAACGGTTTCATCTCTCGGCTTACCTTCGAGTCCGAGCTAACTTGTCTGCTTATGATCCTTAGAAACGCATTCTTGTCTGCTTGTATGTTGCCTTATTTTCATCCAAACCCGGGGAGACTACTACGTGGTCGTTCCGTGCCTGAATGAACCTGCAAGTATTCGGGACCGTTAGGTCACCAAGGCAATTTCCGAACCAGGAAATCTGCACCCTGAATGAATGTATTCCTGAATCACAGCTCGTGAAGCAAACTACTGAATCAATGATCCTGCCTCAACTAGTTATATATATATATCCTGACTCGAACTTGTTCCATATAACTTGTTCATATATATATATCCTGCCTCGAACTTGTTCCTGCCCCTGACCCTGACCTGCATGTCGCGGACAACTTATTTCAAGTGAGATTCTCCTGATCTCTGTTCCTGCGGACGCTCTCCGGGGCACCGGGCCGATCCGATCCGGACAGGAACCCCTGTTAGTCTGCCTGCTTCGGGCAGAATGGCGTGTAGCGCCTGTGAACTTATCCTTCACGCCATTCTTGCTCCCAGACTAAGTAGCCGCCTGGACTCGGAAGGAATGACCTGTAGCGCTCCTGATCCATGCGTTGCTTTTTATTTCTTTCATGTGCTACACCCGTCCTTTATGGCTATGCCAGCGACTCCTGTTCATATAGATAAGTCATCCTCGCTTAGCGGCTACCCGCGTGCGAGTTATTGCATCGCATCAAGAAACAACTGAACACCTGAACGATCATGTTATAACGACCCTCGTGTTTGCATATGCTATGTCTCCTGAATGTTATACTTGCCCGTGCTTGAATGAATAATGTTTTCCTTGGACAGGGAAGGACAACTGGTAAGTTGGTAAGTCTCGCCGTGTTTTCTCTCATATTGTACGGCGCACTGCCACACGAGTTAGGCTATTCAATGTTTGCATGAAACTGATCCTAAGGCAACTAGAAAGACAACTTAATAGTTGGTGCACGGAACCTGTATTACGTGTTTGGATTTGTCGAGCGGGCGAGTAGCTTCCCCACCAGTGCATTCAATGTACTAATAATCCACCAGTTTGTATGCAGGGTGCGGGAGAACCTCGTTCGGTGTGGATGCCTCCTTCGTGCATGCTAAGGTGTGGAGATCACTCCGAAGCAACGGTGCATCCGGAACTGAAGCACATATACAAGACATAATGTTGTGAACATCGCCTGATCATCGCCTGTACAATCATTCCACAAATTTAGTCACTTGGTACGTTTTTACTGTTTCAGAGAGAGAGGCTTGAGCGACTTGTAATCTCGGCTATAAGCCGCCTGTAACTCATGTTTATATCAATAAAAGAGTTGCTTTACTTCAACTTATGTTTCAATGCTTCCGCTATATTGTCAACTCAGTGAACTTGTTACCGATCGCCTATGCGTTCATGACTCCGCTGCACTCGGACAATCTGTGCGACTCCGTGGCTTAGAATTCTTACCGCCCGCCAATGAACTGTAACGCCCGCCACCGCACGGTGCGTCATGCTGAGTCGAATTGAATGAAACAAATGCTGGTTACATTTGATTTGTTGGATTTTGGGAAGAAGTATTGATTGAGTTGTTTGATGTGCAGATGGCTAGCGGGTTCGATGGAAATCAGGTGTTCGTTCAGAGCAGTACTGAGACAGCTGGGTTGGAATGATAATGCCATCTTCCTTAGTCCGATCGGTCGGATGATTTGTAGAACACGACCTGCTCGCACGGTCATACCAGTTGAGTAGATCGCGCTTGCATCGGACCACGGGTTTAAGGGATTGGCCGTATCGGCAGGACAGGATGCTTAACGGAGTCAAACATTGTGAGTGGGCTCTTTCCCTTCTCCTCTACTCCTTCATGTCTAATAATATGGAAAATACGTAAAGGCTTGAACACTTGGACTGGAACATTGGAAATCACTACACTGAGGCGTGCATAGAGTGTACGTCGTTTGCTTGGATAGGTTTGGGGCTTGATTTGGTTTGCGCGTTGGATAGTTGGAGCTAGAGTTGGTTGGATATTATCATTTGAGGCAGTCGGTTGAATGATTGGGATTATGCTTGGAAAGTTGGAATGATACATTGAGGCATTGGGAATATCGGGAAATTGGGCGAGCGAGCGTGCATCCGTGCACGAGTATCATTTGGTCGCTTTGTCTTGCAAAGCGAGCAGTTGTGGTTCGAAACCGAACAACTGCATCGGTGAGGGCATTGTGCCACTGTTGGGGCATTGTGCCATGGGATTGCTTTGAGCATGGGTGTTGCACCATTTGGAATACATTGCTGAGAAGCGGCATTGTGAATATGGGATAACTGGATATTTGGTGACTTGGGCAATATGTTGGAAGAATGGTTATGGATATTTTTGGTTGGATGATTCATGGAACGAGTCTAGGATCGCTTGGTGGGGCAAGAATGTTCGATCCTCTCGTCATACCTACTTGGTGTCTGCATGTCACGGACAACCTGTATTGCACAGGGTTTGGTCTCCTCGAACGGGAAGGATCCGGGGCACCGGGACCGTTCGGCCATGGAGGAGACAGTTGGGTAACGTGCCTTGGGCGCGGTGCCAGCGGTTGGAATCGATCCAGGTGGGTTAGCTACTTAGCGCTGTTTCGACGAGAACCGCATTTGATCAGTCCGATCATGTGTCCTTTATGGCTTGGCCAGTGACTTCATATAGACTAGTGTTGGCTTGCTTTTCTTTTGTTGGTTTGGTTTCGTGTAGGCGCGGCCACCTTGCCTCGGCAAGAGTGTGCACTTTGGGATTTGTATTATTAGAGTTGGTTGAGGATGGATATTGAGGCTTGGGTGATGGTTCGATATGTTATCGTGTTGCTTGGACTTGAGCAAGACGGTTGCATGCTAGTTTCCTTCGGTTGGGTTATATATTGCTTGTCAATAGGTTTGAGTTGAATGCTTGCATGCTTAAACTGCTTTACAGCTTTCCTTAACATGTCATCCCTATGCCATGAAATGAATCTAGGATTCAACTAGAAAGATCACCATTTAACTGTTTGCATTTACTATTTTTTTACTTAGTGTCGGCTTAGGCGAGTGGGTTACCCCGCTCACCAGTACGGCTGTGTACTGACCCACGTTTATGGGTAATTATTTCAGGTACGCAGGTGTAGTGGCGCTGCTTGGATATACGAGACATGATGTATGAACTGTAAGTACCTTTGTGGGCTAGAGAAAAGAGCAAGAGTATTTCATCGCCTTCGTGGCATCGCCTTTGTGGCATTGCCTTCGATGAGGCATTTCATTTGGACCCTATCGTGAGCTCCGCTGCGTATTACTCTGATGTGTGCTTGGTACACATTACTTGACTTCCGCTGCAACTTGGTTGTTTCGATGATAATATTTGGTGTTTGACAACATCGCCTTGTACGAGCCCAACTCCAGGCTCGTACGGCATCACGTCCCGATGAGAACGATTGTCCTGCGGGAGAGCTGCAACGTGGTGATTCACGTTCAGCGGGGACTATTGGGCTTACGGGAGATTGGGGCATGACAAATTGGTATCAGAGCGCCTGGTTCATTTTCTCGGACTTGGTCCTTCGCTTCATCACAAACTCTAAATAGCTTCCGCGTGTCGTCTATCTCTTGACTCTACTCAGTGTCGCATTGGATGTTTCATACAATAAGTATATATATTGCTGGTTGTGGCTGCATGTTGTTCTTGGTTGTGTTGCTTTGGTTGGTTTTCGTTAGATCGCTTAGCCTCGTTAGGCATTGTTGCATTCGTGCGGCAAGTTGGGTGGCGTTGTTGCATTTGTGCAACAAGTTGTGGGCTTTCGTTGGGTTGGCTTGGCTTGTCGTTCGGGAGTTTCTGATTGCATCTGTGGATCAGTTGGTTGGCTGACGAGATTAGTTATGCAGCATGTTGTGAGTAGAAACATTGGATTGAGCATGGTCGTTGCACGAGTTGCTCGTGTAGCGAATGTGTTGGATAGAAGTTTGAACTTTGGCTGGGTATATCACATAGCGCATCGGCTGAGCAAGTTTGAGTTTGACTTGGGAATATCAGGATAGTGTTGTACGAGTTGCTCGTACAACAAATGTGTGGAACAGTTGGGTATTGGGTTGGATTACTTGGAAGAAATCATCGCATGGATTGCTCGTGTTGCGAAAGTATCAAACGGTTTGAGAATAGCTGGAAGCATTGAGAATGGAACATAGCACAAGTTGCTTAGCGAGATTGATAAAAAGAGTAAGATGGTTCACTTGTTGGCTGAGTTTTTATGTCAGACTTAAGTTGGGAATGGTAGGATCCCACATAAGGGATGGTTCGAACGGATCTTGGATCAGTGCAAGGGAATCATAATGCGAGTAACGACTTGATTCAGAGTGGTATATGGGATACCACATAGTGAGCAAGGCATTGAAATATTTTGGAAGGACATCAATGGGAATTGCCTGAACGGACTCGGGTAATGGGAATATAAGTTGGGTGGTGCACATCGGTTGAGTTGGAAAGAATGAAAATGGAGAAAGTGAATATTGAGTTGAGCAATCGAGAACGGACTTTTACAAATGGAAATGGAAGTATCGTTGGACTTGGATGATAGGCAAGATCAAAACATGCAATGGGATTGAGTGTTTGGAAATTTGAAGGATAGCGAGCACGGACTATGATTTTGGGCAACACATTTGAGCTGATGGTTGAGTAATGAAATACGATCTTGGTTTGGAGGGGCAATGCGATGGTTTCACACGGACTTGAAAGATTTTGGATATTGCTGCTTGAGAAGTCGACTCGGGTTTAGCGAAAGTGAAATTTTGGGCGAAACGGTGCAACGATGGTAGACGGATTCTACGGAAGATGTGAACGAATTGTGGCAACAACTGAAGGCAAAGATTGTGGCAGACAGACTTTTGAAGATAGCTAAATGTGGGAGCAACAATTGAGCAAATCACTGTGCTGTTTGAGCATGTTGGACTTGCATTGTGAAACACTGCAAACAGGTAAGGATTTGGGAGCAAGTCTTTGGTTTCGGGAATCATTGCAAGTGGTAGTACGAGAAGTCGAACATGGCAGTTCGAAAAATTTGATGGATTCAGGACAGAACGGCGGATTGATGGAAGACGGTTTCAACGAGCGCAGTTCTCGAACTGTGGCTTGGATAGATAGAAGGACTCTAGGTGGTTAAGCGACATTAGTTGGCAGATCATCAAAGGTAGTGCATGAAGTGCTCGGATTCGGAAGTTCGCTCGGATGGAATGGTTGGATTATTGTTCGGATTTGCAGATGAGATATAGCATGGTTCATAGTAACTGTCCATCGTGATGATTACAATTATCGAGCGTAGCTTCGGGACAGCTGACCCTAGCGACTTGACCGTCGAATCGGAGATGAATATTGCAGACCGATAGAACGACCCTTGAGGCGGCGCTTTCGGGAATGTGTCGAGGGCAGATGTGAGCATTGTGTGTTAGAGATTTGGCCTGATTGACTGAGTGTTGGATTTGAGAGACCCTTGGGATAGCCTTCAACTGAAGAAGCAGCCGAAAGACCAAAGGGATAGTGGGATTGGCCTAAGTCAACGGATGAGATTCAGAGTCGCAGATTTGTGAAGATGGCATCGCCTCTGACTCATCGTGCCCTGGAAGGGAATAGCATTTATATGAATGGACGACTGTGGCGGCTCGTTCAGATCAAATTCTTGCGAATACTGGAAGGGACAGATTTGTCTCAGATTTATAAGATGTATCAGAACTTAGTCTGGAAAGCGTGCTCGTTCGGAAGGCAATGGTGATATCCTATGCTTCGAGGCAGTGGAAGCAGCGCGAAGAACTATTCCATGCGCAACCTAGGAATTGTGGCGAGTGTGTCCACGTTGAAATCGTGGCGACACTATCCCTTGGCGTGGCGGCGAGATCTTCGTGGGTCACACGAACCTCAATATAGATGTTCACCCAGTGAGGTATTAAGATTTGATGGAAGAGGTGTTGGTTGAGTTGATCAAAGAGCATAGTTGATATTTGGGTAAATCGCCTAGTTGGGGTAGTATCAGTTGAGATGATCGTTCGGTGCATGAGATATATTTGGAGATGTTGCTAGTGTGGATTCAGAAATAGTTGGATGGATTGAGTTGGAACACAAACTGTAAACACCCTAAATTTCAGAAATAAGATTTATATAATTTTCCGTATTTTCGGTATTTTTCTGGAATTTATCACTGAGGTTTGTGGGTTAAATAATTTTAAGTGTGACTAAATGGAGTTAAAATGTTCTGGAAGTAAAAATTTATGGTGTATAATGGAGAACCGGACGCATGGCATTTTTCGGTGAATTTATCGGACACCGGAGCAACGTATCGAGGACCATTAGCTATTTGGATTGCGAACCAAACCAAACCCACCCGAAACCCGCAAGGGAAACCCTAGCCGCCGGATTTTACTGTGCATAGCCTATAAAATCTCCCCTTCGGCGTTCGTGCCCAGCCCTAGCCGCCGCGACGTCATCTTCTCCCAACTCATAGTTGCCGAAACCCTTGATCCCCACCGCCGATCCTGCTGGAAGCCGACGCCACCCCCGACGCCGAGACTCCCACAGCCCATCGACGAACCCCCGACGCCGAGACCCCCTCAGCCCATCGACGAACCCCCGACGCCGAGACTCCCTCAGCCCATCGACGAACCTAGGCCCCCAGCGCCACCGCCTCACAGCGACTCCGCCACCGCCCAGGGACACGCCGACGTCGACCTGCCGATTCATCGCCGCTCGATCACCCATCCAGCCCGAGACCCCGCTGAACCTCCGAGCGGCTCGACAGCAGCCCCAAGCCGCTGTCGACTTCGCCGTAGCCATCAAGATCTCCTCTCCGTCGGTCGACCAGGACGCGAGCGACGGACACGGACAGGAGCTCGATCCGGACACAGTGACCAGAACTCGGCTCGCGTCAATTTGGATTCCGGACACTCAGAATTCAGCACTCACCAGGCCCTGTTCAGGTACCAGTTTCTTCCTCATCGCAACTCCGTTTTTAATTCCGTCGATTGCTATGCGTAGACTGTATACCCCTCTCGGTGCCCGTGCAATTCGCTCGGTGCGTCGCGTCTTGTAGTGGTCGTACACCGCGATCCAAAACAGGAAAAAACAACGCCCTGTTTCACCCCGGAACTGAGTCCGCCCCGCCAAACGGGACGACTTGGTCGCACGCGGTCTTTACCAAACTGTGCGCGACGTTGATACGGTCGTGTAGGATTTCGCAGAAGTCGATTTGGAGGTGCGTGCACCCCGGAATCAACGCGTATCCGCCGACGACACCCCGTATCCGTCGATTCTGAAACACGCTGTAACTTCGTGTACACACGTCGGATCGAGACGAAACTTGCGCCAACGGATCCGTAGTAATACGCTGGTCCTGTGAGCCAAGTTTGGTTCGATTCTGAGGACGTTGACGAAATCACGTATCGTGGGCCCCACCGGCTCCACGTGACGGGTGATTTTGTGATCGGCTCATCGGAATCCAATTCTGGAAGTTCCGTTGGGTTCGTATCATCGTTCCTGACTTGTAGACACTGAGTTTGCGGAATTTGGAGACCTTTGACCCTGACGCGCTTTCCGGTGCAAAGTGGGCCCACATGTGGAACCCGCTTTGGCCCGAAAATGACCTTTTTGCCCCTGTGTCCAAATTGGACGTAAGGACAGGCATTTCCAGCTATTTGACATCTTCTGAGACTGTTGGTGATATTTATTACAGCTTTTGGAGTAGACCCCACCGGATCCACTGATACCAGGACAGTTGTTGGTACTCGGACATCAGGCAAGTGTACCTTGCCACTCTATGCAGCTTAGTTATCTATTTTCCTTGCTTATTATATATATATTGCTGTGCATGCTCAACCTAGGACCGTGTGACGTACTTAGTGTCCGATTATCAGTCGGGTGCCGACACTGTACGCAGTGTTGGGTACGGTCATCTAGAGATGGACATCCGTAACACTTTATTCTCGTACTTGTCTTATCAAGTACTCTATGACCCAGGACACTGGATACTCTTCATGAGACAGGATTTTCCCGAGATATTCGTGGTGATTCTGTATAGGATATAGGACATGGACATTATATTCTTAGATACTTTATGACTGGTTGCATTAGCTATGATCGCGCTTGACATGGGCATGAGACGTTGTGGTCATGATACGCGTGGTTACATTGGGTGGGGAGAGACACACAGGCTACAGGCTGTATTTATGTATATCTTCTATTATTGAGAGGTCGTAGGCTCTCGTAGCAGAGCCTGACCCACTACCGGTTATTACCGCTACCCGGCTCCCCGACACAGAGCTTGTAGTGGCTCAGCCTGAGACTAGTGATGCTCTCACTTGCATTTACACTTAGATGGTTACATAGTTACCCATTGTTCCTTTAGTTATTTATTTGCTGCACTGCTTATCTGTATTTATTGGCATGTTCTTTCTTGTACCTTGCTATGTCCCCTGAGGACCTGGATCCGGATTTTGTTTCCCAGATTTTGCAGACGTGGTTTATCCCGAGATCTACGGGACTGGAGCAGGAGCTGATCCAGGAGTTGTACCACCATCCGAGGACGAGGTCTTAGCTGAAGACTTCTCTTGAGCATCCATGTTCATGCTCAGCTTTCATTTATTTATTTCAGTCTTTTACTTTCTGGTCTGTTGAACCGTTGTACTAGATATTTATCGGGTTGTTCCCCGAAGTACTATGTGAGACTGGATGATGATTTACATTCCTTATTTATTCTGTGGATCATGTTTATGTCTTGTGTGGATGAGATTAGTTGTACCATGATTGTCGTAGACTTGTTTTACAGCTTAAGTATGCCCTGATGGATCCATTATATTGAGTTGGTCCATCGGTGCGTACTGCTGGCCATTATCACGCGTCTGGTCCCACGGTATTTTGGGACTGGGGCGTGACACAAACTGATTGAGTCGGTGGAAAATCATCATAATTGAGAATAGTGCTCAAGCGAGTATGTTGGAATGGAAATCAGGATTGGTTCGATTGGGAGTCAAGCAAATGGATGCCTCGGACATAAAGATACCCTTGTAACTTGTCCAAATTCGCTATCGCAAAGCTCGGCTGAAATGCATGTATTTTAGGGACGCCTTAAATATGTGTACGATCCAAAACTAAGCGATACGAGGAATTCGTATTGAGCTACAAGGAGGATGTGGGAATGTGAAATTTGTACGAGCATTCAGCAGAGCGAGATGTTGAGTCAGGATAATGTGGGTTGCATAGAGCAGATTTTTGGATTGGACAAACGGCATGTGATAGGAATGAGTACCAGCACGGTTCGTGGACGAACCTGATTCTAAGTGGTATATTATGTAACGCCCGCCACCGCACGGTGTGTCACGCTGAGTCGAATTGAATGAAACAAATGCTGGTTACATTTGATTTGTTGGATTTTGGGAAGAAGTATTGATTGAGTTGTTTGATGTGCAGATGGCTAGCAGGTTCGATGGAAATCAGGTGTTCGTTCAGAGCAGTACTGAGACAGCTGGGTTGGAATGATAATGCCATCTTCCTTAGTCCGATCGGTCGGATGATTTGTAGAACACGGCCTGCTCGCACGGTCATACCAGTTGAGTAGATCGCGCTTGCATCGGACCACGGGTTCAAGGGATTGGCCGTATCGGCAGGACAGGATGCTTAACGGAGTCAAACATTGTGAGTGGGCTCTTTCCCTTCTCCTCTACTCCTTCATGCCTAATAATATGGAAAACACGTAAAGGCTTGAACACTTGGACTGGAACATTGGGAATCACTACACTGAGGCGTGCATAGAGTGTACGTCGTTTGCTTGGATAGGTTTGGGGCTTGATTTGGTTTGCGCGTTGGATAGTTGGAGCTAGAGTTGGTTAGATATTATCATTTGAGGCAGTCGGTTGAATGATTGGGATTATGCTTGGATAGTTGGAATGATACATTGAGGCATTGGGAATATCGGGAAATTGGGCGAGCGAGCGTGCATCCGTGCACGAGTATCATTTGGTCGCTTTGTCTTGCAAAGCGAGCAGTTGTGGTTCAAAACAGAACAACTGCATCGGCGAGGGCATTGTGCCACTGTTGGGGCATTGTGCCATGGGATTGCTTTGAGCATGGGTGTTGCACCATTTGGAATACATTGCTGAGAAGCGGCTTTGTGAATATGGGATAACTGGATATTTGGTGCCTTGGGCAATATGTTGGAAGAATGGTTATGGATATTTTTGGTTGGATGATTCATGGAACGAGTCTAGGATCGCTTGGTGGGGCGAGAATGTTCGATCCTCTCGTCATACCTACTTGGTGTCTGCATGTCACGGACAACCTGTATTGCACAGGGTTTGGTCTCCTCGAACGGGAAGGATCCGGGGCACCGGGACCGTTCGGCCATGGAGGAGACAGTTGGGTAACGTGCCTTGGGCGCGGTGCCAGCGGTTGGAATCGATCCAGGTGGGTTAGCTACTTAGCGCTGTTTCGACGAGAACCGCATTTGATCAGTCCGATCATGTGTCCTTTATGGCTTGGCCAGTGACTTCATATAGACTAGTGTTGGCTTGCTTTTCTTTTGTTGGTTTGGTTTCGTGTAGGCGCGGCCACCTTGCCTCGGCAAGAGTGTGCACTTTGGGATTTGGATTATTAGAGTTGGTTGAGGATGGATATTGAGGCTTGGGTGATGGTTCGATATGTTATCGTGTTGCTTGGACTTGAGCAAGACGGTTGCATGCTAGTTTCCTTCGGTTGGGTTATATATTGCTTGTCGATAGGTTTGAGTTGAATGCTTGCATGCTTAAACTGCTTTACAGCTTTCCTTAACATGTCATCCCTATGCCATGAAATGAATCTAGGATTCAACTAGAAAGATCACCATTTAACTGTTTGCATTCACTATTTTTTTACTTAGTGTCGGCTTAGGCGAGTGGGTTACCCCGCTCACCAGTACGGCTGTGTACTGACCCACGTTTGTGGGCAATTATTTCAGGTACGCAGGTGTAGTGGCGCTGCTTGGATATACGAGACATGATGTATGAACTGTAAGTACCTTTGTGGGCTAGAGAAAAGAGCAAGAGTATTTCATCGCCTTCGTGGCATCGCCTTTGTGGCATTGCCTTCGATGAGGCATTTCATTTGGACCCTATCGTGAGCTCCGCTGCGTATTACTCTGATGTGTGCTTGGTACACATTACTTGACTTCCGCTGCAACTTGGTTGTTTCGATGATAACATTTGGTGTTTGACAACATCGCCTTGTACGAGCCCAACTCCAGGCTCGTATGGCATCACGTCCCGATGAGAACGATTGTCCTGCGGGAGAGTTGCAACGTGGTGATTCACGTTCAGCGGAGACTATTGGACTTGCGGGAGATTGGGGCGTGACATGAACCCCGGCCTTGCACGGGCGTGGATCACGCTCGTGCGGCATCACGTCCGGATGGGTCGAAGCGATCGTCCCGCGGGAGCGCTGGCGAGGGTGATTCCTGCCTGGCGAGGGTGATTAGCCTGCGGGAGATCGGGGCGTGACAGGGATTACATCAATGGACAGTCATACAAGATAACAATGCCTCAGAGGAAATTGATACTCATCTTGTACTCAATCTAATGGCTCAGGGAGACTATCCAAGACAGATCATGCTATGAGATTGTCTCATGCTCTTATTGCCTTAGATTGCTTCAAGTCAAGTGAACACTAAAAAAGAATTATGTCATGTAAGCAAGAAATCACAACTCGTGGAACATACTTGTCCTGAACAAAATCGAGTTATCCTCTGAACCTGAAACCCAAGACCCGCATAGTCACGGACAACTTGTGCACAAGGGGGATTACAGCATCCCATTCCGCGGACGGTCTCGGGATACTGGGACCGATCCGGTCTAGACGGACTTCATGTTGTTCTCTCCTTGTTTATGGAGACGGTGCGCAATGCCCATGTTATTTTACCGTTCGCACCATTCAGATTTTCCCATACTCATTGAGAGGTTTCTCTATATGTTCGACGGAATGGCTTGTAAGGCCCTGTTCAAAGCCTTTCAAACAATCCGCTAGTGAGACAAACGTCTATTTGGCTATGTTAGTGACCCTCCTGTTCATATAGATAAGTCATCCTCGCTTAGCGGCAATCCGCGTGCGAGTCATTGCATCGTAGTCAATAAACTGAATCACTAAAAATATCCTCTGGAACACTTCTGGATGACTTGTATGCTCGTGCACCCAATATGTAATCTCGCATGAAATACTTGTGTTTGTATATGATATTGCTCCTGAATGTTTATACATGCTCGGGCTTGAATTAACTTGGTTTGCCTTGGACAGGAAAGGACAAATGGTAAGTTGGTAAGTCTCGCCGTGTTTTCTCTTATATCGCACGGCGCACTGCCACACGAGTTAGGCTATTCAATCCTTGCCATAAAACTGATCCTAAGGCAACTAGAAAGACAACATAATAGTTGGTACACGGAACCTATATTACGTGTTTAGATTTGTCGAGCGGGCGAGTAGCCTCCCCACTGTACTGATAATCCACCATATTGTTTGCAGGGTGCGGGAGAACCCCGTTCGGTGCGGATGCCTCCTCGTGCTTGCTAAAGGCGTGGAGTTCACTCTGGAGCCTTGGAGCACGGCGATCTGGAATTGAAGCACATATACAAGACATAATGTTGGAACATCGCCTATACATCATTCCACAAATATAGCCACTTGGCACGCTTTACTGTTTCAGAGAGAGAGAGAGGCTTGAGCGACTTGTAATCTCGGTTATACGCCGCTTGTAACACTTGTTTATATCAATAAAGATCTTTGATTTACTTCTATACTTATGTTATTCAATGCTTCCGCTATTGTCGACTCAGTGAACTTGTTACCAAATCGCCTATGCGTTTATAATTTTGCTGCACTCGGACAATCTGTGCGACTCTGTGGCTTAGACATCTTACCGCCAGCCAATGAACCATGGCCTTGCACGGACGCGGCTCACGCTCGTGCGGCATCACGCCCAGATGGGCCGAAGAATTTGTCCTGCGGGAGCGCTGGCGCGGTGATTCTCGCCTAGCGGGGACGGCCGATTAGCCTGCGGGAGATCGGGGCATGACACAAAGTGATGAATGGTGATGAGTCAAAGATTGAGGGTCAGTCTGTCGGTCCCATGACAGCTGGTTGGTCTCCAGGTGGGGGTTGTTCCACGGATCCGATTTTGGAGACGGGTGGTTTGCCAAAGTTTCACGGAGCGACATTGGTTTCAGTAGTTCGAGGCCAGGGAGGAGATCAAGGTTTGCAGGAAACTCAATCTGAGGCGGGAGCATCATCATTCACACAGTTCATGGAAAGTTTTGGGTCATCGACGGAATGCACAGTGCGTGATGTTCTGTTCGAGGACGCATGTGTATGGGAGAGCTTCAAGTTCGGACACGAAGGTGGAAAGATTCAGGAGTTCGAATCTCGGGAGAATCGCAATGTCCGCTTGGTTGGGCCAACCAAGGGTGAAGAAGCTCGTCCGAACGTTAACACGTTCAGGTGGAAGACGGAAGACGGGGACATGCAGCCAAGACTCACGGTGAGGTTGATTGTCAGGGACTTTGGTCTTGGTCGTGTCATCGATATCGGCAGGATCCCAGTAGTGCAGGAGGTGCTACGCATGGAAGCTAGCGTCGACGTGACGGTCGAGGAGCTGGAGATGACGGAAGATGCATAGCAACTCAGGGGATCGGAGATCGGTGGCATAGGGGATTAGAATTTCTGTCGCGGGACGACAGGCATAGAGTCCAGTTGAGGAGCCATGGAGCCAATACCTCTCATCAGACTAGAGGGGAAGATTGTTGGGAATCAAGTCTGCTGAAGGGGCATAGTTCGGTCCGAACTCGGTCCCTGGCCGAGTTCGAGCCGAACTCTGTGTGGTGTTCCAGAACCTCAAAACCGAACTCTGTCCGAGTTCGATGTCGGCGGTGGCTGCTCGGATTTTAAAGTTTTTATGTTATATTTTGGACCGTTGGATGCTAGAGGACGGCTGGATCTTATGGTTGGCTATTTTTAGGATTTTCTAACCCTAAAATAGTTTTATCATCCTATAAATAGGGAGGAGGGTGGAGGCACAAAGGAGAAGCACAAGTTGGAGATTCGGGGTGCTCGTCCACAGAAAATCTAAGAGAAAGTTCGTGATGTGCTTTGCTCTTAGGACTTCGTCATCCAAGACAGAAGGAAAAAGGAGATCTAATCGAGGAGTCGTCAACTTCGGTTAGGGAGATTGCTACGGGTTGGTGAGTGATTTCAATTGTAATATTTTGTTTTTCTTCTTGAGTGTGGTGAGAGAGTTGAATCTATTAGGGCAAAGGATTTCAACATTAGTTTTTGCGATCTTGTAATTTCATCTGAGTTATAAAGGTTGAAATTTGTCCAGGTGACAGTCACCGCCATATACTTGTCTTCGTCTGTACTTGGTGTTCGTAAATTGGTTTGGTCATCTCAGGTGGGTTGGCAAAACGCTTCTTCCGCTGCGCGACCAATACGTGGTATCAGAACGCACGTGTTCCCAACATTATGCAACTTCTAAAAAGGTCACGACTTACGCAATATTATCCTCATATATAGAGAGAGTTTCTGCAACTTGAACATACATTATCAATGGTAGCCTTACCATCGGCCATCAATCATTTTTGATTATTTGAGTTGATGTAGAGAACATTTGTACTAGCCTTATATGCCAAGGGAGAAACAAGGACTTCAAGTAATTTTTGATAATTTGGACTTATATAATGTACGTCTTTGTAAGTACTACAACTTTCTCAACAGGCAAATGGATCATAAGCAGTAGAGATACATCAGCAAAATAAGGTTAGTGAGCAAAGTGGACTCCCATTAAAAAATTGTTACGAGGAAACACACTAATACGAACGATATCAGCCACATAAACAATAAAAAAAGGAAATGAGAACGGAGTTATACAGCTCGAAAATATCATAAGAATAAAATATCATAAGAATAAAATATCCGCAATAACCAAGTTTGTCATCATTGCTAGAGTTTAACATCTGAATTTACAACCTTGATCAGTATCCATTGCTTTTCTATAAAAACAAAACCTACAAAAAGGTTCTGTAATAAATTTGATCGACAAATGCTTCCAGGAGAAAAATGGAAGCAAATTCCATCTCGTCTAGTCTTTGTTTCTTTTCTTTTTTCCTTTTCTGACGTGACTACTGGTTCAACAACAGGTAAATGAAACAAAACGACGACTTGTAGTATGCTATTCCTGTGATGTCAGTCCTGTGGCTTCCTTTGGAATTAAGAACAGGAAGCCCACAGGTATAATTGTGCAGAACAGTTCCACTGTTAATCCATAGAGAAGGTTATCAAAAGACTCCGATGAAATATTCAGAGCCGAAGCCAAAGCAGCACCAAAGAATGAGCTCAAAGTGTTGCCGAAGTTGTTTATGGACATAAAGAGAGCGAAGAGAGTTCCTTCAATTCCAGGTGGACAGAGTTGCCCGGACAGGATTAGGAACGGCATTAACCTGTGTTTCAGAAAGGTACAAACGTAAGAAAACAAAGAAGCAATATATTCAACATGCTTCATTAAATTTGAGTTAACCTTATATCATCATCAGTGTGAACAAGAAATTTGCATGACAGAAAGAACCAAGAAGAAGAAAAAAATATATCGATATGCTTCTTTTAGTTCCAAGGGATTTATTAGTAGTATTGAGTTTTTTTTTTTTTTTTTTTGCCCTTTCTTGTGATATCCTCTTGGATTAACTCTCTTTTAGCAAAGCCAAGATGGACTGGCACAATAGCTAAAGGAAGTTCTTTTCCGATACTAGCAAAATTTAAATTCGTCAAATAGCATGCTTAATAAATTAGAAGGCGAAACATTTTTTTATCTAATGATGAGTCATAAAACAAGATATGCATTTGACTGAAAGTATTGTAATGATTAGCATAAAACAAGACCGGTTTATTCATGCACAATGTCAGGAAAGGCCAGCATCAAATTCTCTAGCTCTCCCTCTAGGCAATATGTTCAAGGCAACTGGGCGATATGTTTAAGACAATCTGGAAAGTAGTGTGTTGGAACTAAAGTGGCCGATAGAATAATAAAAATAACTAGTTCAGTAGTTTAAGTTATTAATTGCATGACCTATAGTTAAGCCGTCAAACATCATGTAAGTTATTCAATTTAAATCTTAAAAATAAAAAAGGTAATTTCAGCAAACTTAAATGACAGGAAGTAAAGGAAAAATAGACAAAAGAGGCAAGGGGAAGTACTTGAACTGATTGATTGCATCACCCACAGCTGAGCCCCCAAGCACCAAGTAGTTATCTGGTATGCCAAACTGAATACTTGATCGGGATACCAAAAGGATATCCAGAAGTTTTACGCTGGCAAGACCTATGTGTGCGAACCTGTCGATGCCAAGTCAAACAAATAGTTCATATGCAATTCTCAAAGAGTATAACAAGAACTAGTTCTAGAATTACTCCAGGAATGCAAGAGATTGTTTAGTACAGATAATGCTACAATACTAACAGGCAGTAATGTGCACTAGGTGTACCACAATCTACTGCTCCTAACTTCAAATCTGAATCAAATGACTGGGCACATAATACAAGCTTTTTGTTCCCACTGAAATCATGTCTTGATGAATAAACTAGAAAAACTAGTCGAATGCTGATACTTCCCAAGTTAGAACCTGGAAGGATCAAAACAATATCCTATCCACAAGGGAAGTTGCTGATATTTCATACTCTCATTGAATCAACTCAATCTTGCATGTTTACAGCTTATAAGAGATACTTGATTTGCATTCCATAAATGAGAAAAATGTATAAAAACAGAGAACAACAATAGTAGAAAGGTAAAATATTATTCACAAGGTCAAGGAAAAAATTTAGATTAGGAGCTAAAGAATAGGAAATCGTAGCAAGAGAATAAGTACTCGGTAACACATGCATTTTTAAATACATTGGAAGTGAGTAATTCACCTAATAGTGGATTAATGCTTCTCAACAGAAGCTCTTGCTGCAAAATACAAAGGATGTTTTTCATGAATCTGGGCAACTGTCTACATTTTACCTGATACTTGCAATCTTCCTGGAGATTATTCAAGTACTGTTACAATATGCCTTATAAGCCATGAGAAGTTCCAGCATTTACTTTTTCTACTGCTCAAAATGTGACTGATTTGGTCTGTAGTTCATAGCTTATCTCATCAAAACTTACCCTACTCGACAGGTACACTTTGGGGGAGAAAACTCAGGAGAAAAAGGTAAGTCGATGAAATAGGTTTCAGTTTACTAGCTTGTGCATGCTGATACTAGGGAATGAGCCTTCTGGGCCAAAAACAGTAGCCTTTCAAGCAGTAGGAGTAAGTAATACTAGTGGCATTCTCATCTAAAGGATATGTAAGTTGCAATCCAGTGATAAAGTGAAAAAAAGGGTGCTTTTATCTGTGTATATTCCTGTGAGGATATGCATATAATCTTTTAGAATACAACAGCATATTGTGGAAGCTGCTGTTAAATACACAGTTTTCTTCTACTCTGATATCTTTATATTATACTAGTAAACTCACGTGCGTGGCACGTCAAATAATTTTTTTCCTCGTACTATTGAAAAACAATTTAAATATTTAAATATATTTGAATTAAGATTTATTATATACATTTTTTAATTAGGGTTTGTTAAAATTTTAGTTATATTTTAATTATAGTTTGTTATGGATATATGTGAATAAAAGAGAGGGTATTTGATTATACGGAAGAAAAAAAAAGTTTAAAATTATAATCTTCCTTATTTTTTTAATTAAATGGTTGAGGATTTACAAACGGCTTGGACGGCTCACTTTTGAGCCATTTTTAAGCCGCATTATAATCGTAGAGATGATTTTTAAGTATTGATTACAAAATGGGTTGTATGAGTTCTTTCACTAAATACATTATATAGTACCTTATGACTTTAAAAGTACGGCTTGGAAATGTTCACAGAGTAGCTTATTCGAAAATAATGGAGAACTGTAGAATTTATTAAAAAATCTTCAATGGTTGATGATTTCACAAGGATTGGGCCAGAGATCTTTCACTCTAAACACTAATATTGTGACAAGTATTATTAACAAATTTCTAGATGAGCGTAATGGGATTGCCATTCCTTCATTTTCCTTCACTCTTTGATGTAATGTGTCATAGAAATGAATGCAACTCCTATAGCAAATTGTATCACCTTACCTCATCATCTAGATTCTTTATAGTCTAAGGGAACTTGGAAGGTGTTCCTTAGTTGCATGAGCTTAAACTGCAATTCAAAAGGTAGGTCTACCAACCTGCCAACTAACTAGATTTCTATGGCATGACCCTTGCATGCTAATAACCACATTGGCTAGGAATTTCGCACCAACATATAGGATTAACGTCGGGTCAACAGTCGGCTGTAAAAATTTATCAAATCATGTATGGAGCTTTCCTACACTCCACAGCCGACTCCATTCTGATGGAAGAAGGCTTGGATGATGATGATTTATATATGAGCGTAATACACAAGAACAGAAAAAGAGAAAATGGAAGTTAATAACATAATGTGACTTACATGAGAATTTTTCTTAGCTTCATATGCTTCAAACATCGATTGTAAGTATATGTACCAAGCATTAGGCCGAACCACCCAATCACACGAGCAGTCCCCAAAAAGGATGCTTCCAAGTGTAGCACTTCAGTCTGATAATAGAACATGGGTGTTGAGAGATTCGGAACTGTAATGTGTGAGAAGAAAAACCAGGCCATGGGCCTGCCATTTTAACGAGTCAAATAATATAGTAATAGAATCCAAGTAATAGCGTAAGAAGTTAAGAGAACAGCAAAGACAAAATCATAAAAAACACTCAGTGGCTACCTTAGAATGATAGGCTGCCTAAATGCGCGACACAAAGTATAGATTGCTGATTTCAGAGATTCATGCCATTTTGCAGGTAGTGATCTGGGCTTTTCTATTGAAGTTTCAGATTTCATGGATATTGCTCTCTGTTTATTCATTGTGCTTCTGGCGTTTCGCCTCCTTGTAGTTTGAGATTCAGAGGTTTGAATAGAAGACTTGCTCAAGGCATGTACTTCCTTTTCTGACTCTTCCGGGTGGTTTTGATCTGCCACCTTCGAAATTTCGTAGGGGGATTCCTCGATTAAAGCACATGATACAAGCTGGATAACCGGAAGTACAGAGAAAAGAAGGAAAATTGTATCTATTCTTAAATTGGATAATGTGTAACCTCCTAACAAGCTCCCAAATATTCCTCCCAAAGCCATGGCAGACCATGATAAGGACTGGAGATCGCCAGAAAATTCTGCTCTGGTCAAAAGAGTACACTCTCAAGTCAGTCTCTTAATGTTATAGGTCCAAAAAAAAAAGGAAAGAAACATGAAGGTTTTCATACTTCTCAGCTCGAACAGCCTCTGCAATCATTGCATCAATGACAACATCTGCCATGGCAGTTCCCAAGTTTTGTAGTGTTAAGAAAAAAGTAAGTGGATTGCGTGCATTCCTTAGAGAAGTTTTGAAACCAAGTACAAGCCACGGAAAAAGAGAGAGGGTAGTTGCAATAATCAAATATGGTTTTCTCTTCTTCTGTCTAATAGGGAAACAATCTGATAGAATTCTGCAAAAACAAGATAAATGAGTATCAGCAAACAAAGAAAAAACCAATATGACTCACAAACATAGAACATTACAATCACTGTCTTATCCAATAGCCTTATATCATCTAGTTTATTCAATTTGTCTTCAGCTACTAGTATGACACTGCACGGAAACGCCGATGCTGAAACCAACGACCCAAGATATGACTATATAAGATATGGCATTTCAGTTCCCACGCAAGAGAATTAAAAGGAAAATAACTCTTATTGATAACTCAAATAATAACAATCAAATTGTTTATTGTCTTCTACCTAGCATTTATTTATAAGAAAAGATAAATTCAATCCTAAGAAAGACTTAAATAAAGTAGGAAAAAGAACTACTAAAAATAAACCAATAGATCCTTCCAAAACCAGCCTAAAATAGGATCAGCCTCCTCGAACCAGTATTCTGGTTTGGCTAACTGGAATACCGATTTTTTTTTCCCGTGCTAATTTGTGCAAAAATTTAGTCCACACTCAGAATTCAGAGTTTCTTGACCGGAATGTTGCCGGAATTCCGGTCAGGGACCAGAATTCTAGTTTGAACATCCAAAATGTTTTTGTCAGACCCCTCCACTTGTATAGAACTCAACCTGGACACAGTGCATCATCGTCTTCATGATGAATGTAGAGGTCCGAAATGTTGAATGTCGACGAGATTCCCATCGAACTTGGTAAATTTATGATATAGGCATTGGCATTAATTTTTAGCATCACTTTGATAGGTCCAAACCTCATCGGTTCAAGCTTGCCATATTGACCTACCAGTTCTCTCCTTTCGAAGGTTACACCATGACGAACGTTGAAAACTTTACGTTGTTGGTCATTAACTTGTACCTTGCATTAGCCTCTATAGTCAGTCATTGACTTAGTCACTTTTTTTTACCAAAGAGATAAGAAGCAATTTTGCTTCTTACTTAAGTCATTGACTTGGTCAAAGACGGTTAGAATTACCTACAACGCATGCCTATGAAGTCCTATAAATATGATGGACTTCATGTTATTAGAGATCATCCCATCTTAAGTAAAGAGAAGTAAAGAGAGAAGAAGTGAGTTAGAGATAGTCTATTTTCTCTTATTATAAGAGAGAGGGTATTGTCAATTGTGCTCTCCTTATTTATAGAGAGAAAGTGTTGTAATCATTTTACTATAGTGAAATCCTTCTACATTTTTAATAGCCATAACGTGCTCAAGAATTTTATATCTCGATCAGACGTTATGCTCTTCACACTACTTTAGAAAGAACAACTTTGTCACATGTGCCACATATGTCGTCCTCTTGCAAGATATGAAGTAGGTCATCTCCGAAAACCAATCCACCACCACGAACACCGAATCGGAGCCCCGCTGAATCCTCCATAGCCCCAAGATGAAATCCATGGATAAGTCCTCCCAAATATTTTTCGGAACAAGTAGTGTGATGTCCCACTCTGCACGATACATTATGTTGGTTGTTTGGTTCGAAGAAGTTCTGTTGGACATGGATTTATGCGGAGGGATCATTCAGAATGCTATGCATTTGTGACGGAAAGTCATTTCAGATAAAGGTAGGTAGCGTTGGTCCTTCGCTCATTTATCTTCACGCTTAACGAAATGATTACATGTTTATGTTTGCGTATTGTGTTGCTAAATGTTACCTAGTAAGAATCACAAAAGATAATGAAAGATAAGTAATCACATTGTTATTAATCTATGATGTTATATAATGTTGATTATGTTATATTTTTATAACAAAAATTAGGACCGTTGCGTCGACATTTATGGTAATTTCCAAGAATTGAGCAGTATGTCGAACTACGGCTCGAGAAAATATGGTAAGATAGGTGATAAGTCCTTGGATTGGGTAGGAAAGTCCCTGGATTAGGAAGCAAAGTCCTTGGATTTGGCAGTTGGTATTACGAACTACGACTCGAGAGATTGTGGCAAAGATAAATGAGAATTGTGGCATATTCATTTAAGTTTTCTATTGTCATGCATGATATGTTTTCTTTATAACTAAGTTGCATATACATGTATGAGCATAGACAATTTGTGCACAAGTTTTGATTCCTCGAACGATAGTCGGGACGCACCGGAATAGTGTCGGCCTAGGGGAAACTAGGATGGTGCTGATGTACTAGCATCGAAATAGACGAGACTTCCAGTGAGACTAGCTGCCTATGTTGTAAAGGATACCGAGATTCCATTTAGTCAAGATAGCTCATAGCCGGTGACCTTCAAATAGACATGTTGCATACTAATGATGTCTTATGCAGGGAAGAGAATAATAATGATGTTTTATGCAGACAGAGTAAGTTATTACTCATTTACAGGGCAGGTTATACGACCGCGAGTAAAAATCACCAAATGGTAATGATATATATGTTTTACATTTCTGTCAAATATGAATTGGCAATTGACCCTAAGACAACAGAACAAGATCATATTTAATAATGTTCCTATCACATGATTAATGTGTTGATTTAGGTGACTCCGATTAGCAACGCTCACAAGTACACGACAATGTACTGACCCACGTCTCTGTAGGCTTCTACAGGTGCTGAGGATTTACAGGTGCATGGAGTAGCTTGAACAGTTATGTGACATCGAAGAATTGGTTGGACGAGCAGAAGCTCTTCTTGTAAAGATGTTGTCTTATGTTATAAATGACATAATGTATGGAACATTATAATTTTTTGTATCAGTGAGTTATAAGACAAGACTGACAAGTTTAAAGTTGGCTATTGAGAGCCTTTGTAATCCGTTGTAAGTCTTTGAATTTCACTACTACTTTCAATAAAGAGATTATTTTTATGTCTTATTGTGACTACAATTTGTTTGTGTATTTTCTACTACAATGTCGTTGTTTCTGAACAAATGCCATGAACTGTGTTTGTTTAGCCTTTGTACAAGTGCAATCTTGACTTGTACGACATCACGTCTAGTAGTTACTTTTTGATTCTTCAGAATCAGAATATGACAAAGTAGTATCACAGCACGAATTTATGTCCTTATATTTTCACTCAATTCATTTCAATTCTATGTTGCTTTCGTGATTGTTCTAAATTGTTTCCGCATCGAAAGTCCCTTGATACTTCACTAGATGTTCCATACAATAAGTCTAAACACATAGTGATACCATGATTGCAATTTATTGAATAGTAATGATACCGAGAAATGCAACTATGATTCGATGCAATAATAAAACCAAATGATTATGCTTTGTATGTGGGTTTCAAGAGAAGCTAATGGAATGTGTTACAATCGACGGTAAGTAATGATATGGTATGTCAGGTAGGAAGTCTGTATTAACATCATTGATTGGGATCAAGAGAATTTTGAGTTGATCCACGCGTATTAGATTCGCTATGTTTTAGACTTTGAGAAAGTTGATATTGTGTTTGTGGTCGGCAGTGCCACCAAGGGAAGGATATTCCGGAATGGACATTAGATGAGTATGAAGAGAAGTATTGTGATGGAAACGGCTCGACTTCTAAGTGGTATATGCCTCTACCCTCTTAGCAATGAGATATCCTTGACCCTTTTCATAGTGATAGTGATAAGTCTATCTGTGAGTTATTGGGTAGTGCCGAGATTCAATCGGAAGTTATGTTCTGTTGTTAGATGACTCGAGTGTCCCTTAATAAATTGGATTAGGATGATCAGAATCAGACACTTGATAATTTGATGTTATGTTGGATAACGAGAACTTGAAAAATGAAAAATGAATGTCTTGGCTAGGAACAGTGATATGAATGATACATTTAGATAGTGACCTGAATAAGTTGGATGAATGTTTAAAGTCAAAACAAATGGTTGGATATTACTATTGAAAACTTATTGGATAATTGATACGAATCAAATATTAAATGATGATTGGATCGATCGGAGAGAAATTGTATGTGGACATCAATGCTTTGGTTACGCAATTGAAAGTTACTTGGAATGTTTGCGGATGACTCAAGGTATGTAAAGAAATGTGTCCTTGATCTTAGAGTGTAATAGTTATTAGCCTACTTCAAAGGATGGTATCAGTGAAATAGAATTGTGCTTAATGAGGGAGTTTTGGATATATACATGTATGCTTGAAAGAATGAGATGTGTCACGAAATGACAGTCATTGGCCCTTGGATATTTTAGTTGTTTGGAAAATGGTTAATCAGCACATGAACTCGTTGGATTGAAAATGGAATACTTGATCCTTGTTGTATAGAATTATATGGAAGTTATGTACGAGACTTCGATGGATAGATACAAATAAAGATTGAAGTATATCAAGATGTGATACACATTGTCGATGGATAATGTAGTCGCATAGATAACAGTTGGTTGACACATAAGATTTATAATTTCGTTACATGATTCATGTCATATAGACTAAAGGTGATATGATTGTTGATGTTGGATAATCTGTAACAAGGTTTTATGATCGGTGTATGGTAATATGTGGATATTTGTTTAACTTAGTTTAACGAATGTAAAATTCTTTTATGAGGCTTGGATGAGGTGGTGCGAAATAAAGTTGATGGTTAATGTGAATAAAGTTGACCCTGTCTATATCGGAATAAATTTGGCAAAAGTAAGGCTCGATTGAATAAAGAGCAGAAAAATATTATCTTATTGAATGGTTAATAAGTCGGCTGGACCATATGGATAAATTGAACGTATAAAGATTACGTATAAATTGAAAGAGAACTGTAAGAAAAGTTTGTAAAGGGTGAACTATTAAAGTTAACTAACATAGATTTGTAACTTTTGAATAGTTAACTTTGTATCATGAATAAATTGGATATGTGGGAACTTGAGTACATGATATAAGAATGTAAATTGGAGTAAGCATATAATTTCCGGATTTTGCAAGTAACAACTAAGAATTTTGAACAGGAATTTGGTAAAATTTACATGATGGATTTGGGATTTGGATCACGAAGTTACTGGATTAACTTCGTTGATTTTTGAGTAAGTCGAGAATGAAACTTTTTTCGAGGTAGTCCATTGAGGAATGATCGTTGGTTGATAGATTTTGACCCTAGACTATTGGGTGTTTCATGTGTTAGCAATAAGTCGGCATTGATGCATTGGTTGTTCGAATTGGGATTACGTTCAGAGATTGGGTAGAGTTTCTTAGATTGGTTGGATTACGGTTTAGCGCTAAGATAAGAGATAAGTATGGTCCCTAGTAGTCGTCCTTAGGTTAGCTGCTGAGATAGCTAGCCTTAGAGACCCGGCCGAAGAGGTAAGCTAACTATTGGAGACCCATGGGATGACCCCATTGATGTTGCATGAGAAATGGTGGTAGTGAGGGAGACTTTAGTATATGTTGTGAGGTAAGTTTCAGAATTGAATTGATTTGAGATCAGAGAAAAATGATGAATTGACTTTGGCTAGAATGACAAATTGGATTGAGTGGATTAAGAGACTATCTTTGAATGGTTTTATTTAATTGATGGTCAAGTTGGAAATGACAGATTGATACCTGGTTAGGTGACTGGATTATCTTTGAATGTTTTAATATCAAGTTGGAACTAATGAATAAAAGTATTATGAGAAGATGGAACAATTTATGAGATGGTATTTTTGGCAAAGATTTATTGATGATGGTGTGACCCTCGGATTAAAATGTTGTTGGATCATGATCGACTCTCGACGACAACAATTGTTCTGATGATTCTGGACTGAAAGAATATTAATGAATTTTGATAATGGCAAAACCGAAAATTAGTTTCAAGATGTGTTCAAAGTGGATAGAAGGAAAAGACGTTACAGAAACTAGTTGAGTTTATGTGTACAAGAGTTTGGTACAATGAGTGTAACCGAGCAACGATATGAACATATTGACGGAAGACATTAATGTTTTGAAGTGTGCAGACATTTTGGTGGGAAACTGTGTTTTTTAGGAGAACCGATGCGAATGAGTTATGAGAATTGATACTAAGAACTAATTTGGTCGAGAGTGTTGAATGGTCAGTATTTTGAACAGAAGTTGCATCTGTAGCTCGTTTGATTTCACTATCATTGGCATTAGCTGAAGTGCACTATATTTTTTTCGGTCTTCGAAAATATGTGTACGATCCAAGTCAAGTGGTGAGATGGATCCAAATGGAACAGCAAGGAGAATTATTTCATGCTAAAAAAATTGCATGTGTTGAAAAAAAAAATGGTAGATTGAAATAAATTGTATCAATTCGTATGCTTTGGCGAGATGTTAATTGTCAAGTGTTAATGCGAGATGTTGAATCAAAACGAGAAGTTTCTTGATGAATTCAGTTGATGTAGTGGCATGAGTTTATTTTTAATTTTCGAGGACAAAACTTTTTCTGAGTGGTATAATGTCCCGCTTCGCACGGTGTATTATGTTGGTTGGTTGGCTCGAATAAGCCATGTTGGACTTGGATTTATACGGATGGATCATTCAAAAGGCTATGTATTTGTGACGAAAAGTTATTTCAGATAAAGGGGGCGTCGTTGGCCCTTCGCTCCTTTATTTTCACGCTTAACAACATGTTTACACGTTTATGTTTGCGTATTCTGTTGCTAAATATTACCTAGCAAGAATCACAAAAAATTATGGAAGATAAGTAATCAGATTGCTATTAATATGTGTTGTTGTAGAATGTTAATTATGTTATATTGTTGTAACAAAAATTGTGACTGTTGCGTCGACATTTATGGTAAGTTCCAGGAATTGGACAGTAAGTATGTCGAGCTACGACTTGAGAAAATATGGTAAGATAGGTGATAGGTCCCTGGATTGGGCAGTTGGTATTACGAGCTAAAATATGGTAAGACAGGTGATAGGTCACTGGCAAAGACATATGGAAACTGTGGCATATTCATTTAAGTTTTCTATTGTCATGCATAATATATTTTATTTATAATTAAGTTGCATATGTATGCACGGTCATGGACAACTTGTGCATAATGTTTGGTTCCTTGAACGGTTATCGGGGTGCACAGGGATCTTGTCGGCTTAGGGGGAACTAGGATGGTGTTGACGTACTAGCATCCGAATATGAGGGACTTTCAGTGAGACTAGCTACATGCATTGTAAAGGATACCGAAATTCTATTTAGTCGAGATGGCTCGTGACCAGTGACCTTTATATAGACATGTTGCATGCTAATGATATCATATGCAGGAAAGAGAATACTAATGATGTTTTATGCAGACAGCGTAAGTTATTACTCATCTATAGGAAAGGCTATACGACTGTGGGAAAAAATCACCAAATGGTAAATGATATATATGTTTTACATTTCTATCAGATATGAATTATATGAATTGTTACTTGACCCTAAGGCAACAAAACAAGAACACAGTTAATAATGTTCCTATCACATGATTATTATGTTGATTTAGGTGAGTCGAACTAGCACAGCCGACCAGTACACGATAATGTACTGACCCACGTCTCTGTGAGCTTCCACATGTGCTGGAGATTTACAGGTGAGGGGAGTAATTTGAACAGTTATATGACATCGAAGAATTGGTTGGACGAGTAGAAGCCCTTCTTGTAAAGATGTTATCTTCTGTTATAAAAGACATAATAAATGGAACATTATAATTCTTTTGTACCAGTAAGTTGTAAGCCAAGATTGGCAAGTTTAAACTTGGCTATTGAGAGCTTTTGTAATCCGTTGTAAGTCTTTGAATTCTTAACAAAAGATTCTTTTCATGTCTTATTGTGACTACAATTTGTCTACGTATTTTTCGCTGTAATTTTGTTGTTTCTGAACAAATATCATGAACTGTGTTAGTTTTGCCTTGTACAAATACAATCTAGACTTGTACAGCATCACGTCTAGTTGTTACTTTTCGATTCTTCGGAATCGGGATGTGAGAAGTAGCGGGGTGTATAAACTTGTGTTTTGTGCTTTCCCTTTGGTGGTTTGGTAAATATAACATTGTTGTACAATCTTTCCAACATCTAGTCAACATTGTGGCTATTGATAGCGTGCGGATATGGTCGCTATGGTCTTGTCATGTCCTAAGTGTGTCGTCAAGTTGCCAACATGGAGCTCCCTAATCAACTTCTCCCTCAAGGATGTTAGAGAGATGCAAAATTGATCCCATTTCATCAAAAACCTACATGTATATAGAAGTCAACATATTTTTGATGAAGTTGCTCTTATACCTTCGCAAAGTCTTCATCTTTCGCATAAAGCTCCTTACTAAACTCCAACTTGACCACTCTTGTTTGGGCGTCACTAAAAATAAAGCTCTCCTACTAAGTGTGTTGGCCACCGAGTTGGTAAGTTCCATATTTGTATACAAGCTTGCACAGACATTTATGAAGAAACGTGCTCCACCTGGAATGTATGTCGTTGTTGATGCGCTTTTGCCTACTCAAATATTTAAGAGATTCATGGTATGAATAAAGCACAAATTACTTCCCAACCAAATAGTACTCCCAATGCTTGAGTGCACACACCACCGCATAGAACTCCTTGTCGTGTGTGGATCACTTCCTTCAATCATCAGTAAGCTTCTTACTGAAGAAAGTCATGGCTGCTTCTCTTGCGATAGCACCGCACCGATGCCAACATCGTCAACGTAGCACTCGACTTCGAAGAGTTTGTCAAAATTAGAAAAAGCTAAGATCGGTGTCGTACAAAGCTTCTCCTTGATCACAACAAAACTCATTGATGCTTATTTTCCCCAATTAAACTTGTCCTTCTTCATGCACTTTGTAATAGACACCATGATGGTACTAAAATCTCGAATGGTCGTCGGTAAAACATCGCCAACCCATGGAACTCCGCACCTATGCTACGGTCTTCAATGTTGACCACACTCGAATCGTACGAACCTTCTCCTCATCGACATGGATGCCACTCGTACCCACGATGAACCTGAGGAAGAACAACTTTGACGTCATAAAGTAACTTCTTGAAATTGATGTAAAGTTGATTATGCTTCAACACATCAAAAACCCTCCTCTAAGTGCTCCTCAGAGTCTTGTTGTAGATGAGTATGTCATCTAAGTAAACCACAACAAACTTACCAATGAAAGGTCGTAGCACTTGGTTCATAAGATGCATGAAGTCGCTCGACGCATTGAAAAACCCGAACGACATATTGTTTTAATATCTTAAACACCATCTTCCACTTCTTCCCTAATCGGATGCATATTTTATAGTAGTCACTTCAAAGATCTATCTTGGAGAAGATTTTGATCCCACTCAACTGATCTAACGTATCGTCCAGTCACGATATCAAAACTTGGAGCCAACAGTGATCTTATTGATCGCACGACTGCATACACACATCCGTCAATTATTCTCCTTTGTTGCCATCAGTGCTGGAATTGCGCACGGACTCGTGCTATCTCTAATGTGCCCATTTTGCAACAAGTCCTCAACCTTCTCTCGAAGAATCTCGTTCTCCCGTGGACTCGTAAGATAATATGGGAAGTACAGTAAACTCTCCCCTACGAGATCGATATACTATTGGATGTGGATGTTGTGTATGGGTAGCAATCCTCCAAAAGAATGTTGCAAAACTAATCGAGGACCGGTTGTACCTCAATTGGAATCGCTCTTCCCTTTGTTAACTCTCCGGCCTTTCTTCTTTCTATCACCACCAAAACATGCACCTCACTAGCCTCCTTAAATTTTGCTTTCGCATCATTCATAGAGACTGTCATAGAAAAGCATTTTCCTCTTTGGTTTGAGTACTCTTCTTCTAAGGCGTAATCTTATACTTCGTCCCGTTCTTCACCAACCGATATGTGTGGTTGCGTCCTTTGTGCTTCGCCTCAACATCGAACTGTCGCGGCCGCCGAAACAACCTATTACAAACGTCAAGGGTATCCATCATGTTGCAGTTAATGTCGTCTTTATAGGTGTCGATCGAAAAAAAAGAACTCGGCACCGTCTGTCACTCTGATACTTGGCACCTTCTGAACCCACTCGATATAGTACGGATCCAGGTGCTCCTTAAACGCCAAATATGCAACTCCAACCATCTATTGATCGATGAAGTTCTCATGGCTATCGTCATCGACCACAACCCCAAATCACTTATCGTTGACGATACATTGGGTTCGGAAGAGCTTGTTCCGTCGCGAGGAATCTTTGAATCTTGGTGATAACATGATCTTCTGTACTACACAAAGGGCCACTTCTTCCTTCTTATATTCGTCGTGGTCGCGCAGTTGATAGCATTGTTCGCCTCTCCGTCGGATGGTTCGCGATGAGCGTAAGCCGCATGCTTTCTTCGTGGAAAATCAATCGAGCAGTGACCTGATTGATTGCACTTGAACCACTTGCCAAGAATAAGTTCGGCATATGGATTGTTGAGTCGAGTAGTCGCCTCTATGGGCTTCTTCCCAGTTGTATTTCTTCGCCTCCCTATCTTGTTTGATGCTTCATTTTTTGCTTTAGCCTTGGGCCCCTCCATCGTATTCGATTACCACTTCAATATGTCACTCGACTGCCAATGTTCTTAGAGCAATCGCTCGACCTACAAGGCTCGTTGTTTGGCTTTCGTCAGGTTAGGGATGCACTAAGCTCTGATCCGATCTCGAATCACTAACTTGAGTCCATTCATGTCGCGAGATGCCTCATGGCCCTTGGTATCGTATAGATGGTTCTGCTAGACAAGACGCAAGAACTCTGCAATAAACTTATTGCAGCTTTGTTTTCCGTACACACCCATGATATTGATGGTAAAGTGTTACTTATAGTCATTGGGTAGGAAGCGTGCTTTCAGCTTCTTCTGAATCTTCCCTCATAAAGTGATTCGTCTCTTTCCTTCTCTTATGCTTATCCTGCAGCCTATTCCACCAAGAAGATGCTCCTGACTTCAATCAGCAGGCCACCAACTTTACCTTCTTATTTGTCGGAATCTCCATGTAGTCGAAGAATAGGTTAACCTCCAACAACCAATCCATGAACTCCTCAATGTCGAGATTGCCATGAAATATAGAATGTCGACCTTCTAACTTGAAATTACCTCATATCCCATATAGACATTTCCTAAGACCGCTATGTTGATACGCAAAGTCGTCGTCGAATCGATCTCCACCACCACAAACAACCGCGAAAATCGTTCCTCCCATAGTCACCATAACGACCACGTCCTCTGACGTTGTCGGCTACTATAGTATCGTTGGTTAGGCAGCACGTCACCGCCATAATCGTCATCATGACCCCACCTAGCGAGATCATCGAACTCTTCGCTCGAGCTAGATGAATCTACATGAGCCTTTCGCAGACGATTCTATCGCACCAATACTTGAACATCTTTCAGTAGGTCTCAGGCGTTGCTCATGCGTGATAATATTTCTGGATCTCGAATCAGTTGTCTCAACGGTTCCTAATTGCCTATCGCCTGCTCAACTCGATGGACGCGTAGGGTTCGTTCCCATACAAAGATTTTGATGTGATGAACTATTGCAAAGAAGCCTTCAACCCCGTACACTTCACTAGGAAGAAGTTGGTAGTTGTTTCCGTTGTTGGCTTCAGACATGTTTGTTAGGAAGAAGATGGCCATTGTTACCGTTGTTTGTTTCAGACATGCCCCTTGTTAGCAATCACCCGAATAAAATCCGTATAATTTACGATTTTTTGCGTATCTTTCAAAAACGTATAATACTTACGTAATTTTTAAAGATTCGAATTAATATGTGAATTTTAAGGATGTGACGTTTTAAACGCGTTCCATACGAATAATTAAAATAATTGGCTTAAAAAAATGTGGCTAGCAGTGCAACCTATTTAATTAACCAAGAAAGAAATCCAACAGTCTTTCATTAACTCTTGTAGCCTTGCTGCTTTTAACCAGCCTGGCACAATTCACAAAAAAAAATCTCACATACAACATATTTAATTAACCAAGAAAGAAATACAATAGCCTTGTTGCCTGCATCAATAATCATTTTGTGAGATGGGTAGAAATATGGACTTATAAATTTGTGTTTAATGAGTTTTTTTGCTTATTTATTAAGGATTAAAAAACAAATACATGTCAAACTTTTAGTGTTGAATTTGTTCATATAAAATGTACTACATACGAATTAAATCTAATCTGATTGTTTCTCGCTTGACGAATATTTGACCGAATCTTTTAACGAATTTTACTTGTATTGCGCCATTTTATACTCGGTACTTTAGACGTTCCGATTTTTTTCGTTTGTCGAATTGCTATTCACATGCCTTGTAACATGTTGAGGGCTCTAATATCACCTGAGACGACATATAAACACCGATTACTGAAATCAATGACCCAAGATAAGAGATATGACACCTAAATTCCGATGCAAGAGAATTAAAATAGAAATAACTTCTTGATAACTCAAATAATAACAATTGTAGAATGGAAATAATACGATGGATAATTATTGAATGAAGGATTACATATATATAGGAGAGGAGTCAGCATCTCTCTATAAATCTACCCAATGTGGGACTAAAGCCCAATACATTGAATACTTAACATCGTCCCTCAAACTGGAGCATATATGTTTATCATGTCCAGCTTGTTACAAAGAAACTAAACTCGAGGACCCAAAAGAGTTTTTTGTAAGTATATCACCTATCTGATCTCCAGTTCTCACATGGTGAAATGTGATCATCCCCTTCTAATATTTATCATAGACAAATTAAATGTCAATCTCAATATGTTTCGTCGTTCATGAAATACGGGATTGGTAGCAATGTGGATAGCGGACTGAATATCACACCACATATCTGATGCTTTCGATCATGCTTCTTCTTCCAGCTCTTGTAGAAGATGCTGCATATATAGCACTTCTGCGGTACCATGAGCAATGGATCGATATTTTGCTTCCGAACTTGATAGTGAAACCACACTCTACTTCTTGCTCTTCCATGATATTAAGTTTTCCCCAATGAATACTGAATAGCCGGATGTAGACCGTCTATCAGTAAGACTTGCACCATAGTCCGATCTGTAAAACATTCACGATGAGTATGCCTCTGATTCTCCATCCGAATTCTTTTTTCCGGATTCTGAACTAGATACCACAGGATTCTGAGAACTGCCTGACAATGTGTAACTCGTGGAGAAGCCATAAATCCACTCGCGACACTTACAACAACAAAAAAGTCTCGGCAAGACATGATTGCTAAGGAGTTGAGTTTTTCAACCACTCGACGATACTGATCTTGATTGGTCATTAGTATCCCCTCATCGGGGAGTAACTTTACCCTTGAATCCATGGGTAAGGTTGCTCCCTTAGCTTGCATCATTCCTGCATCGGCTAGGATATCGAGTACATACTTCCTCTAAGACATTACAATGTCCCGCTTACCCCGTGTGACTTCAATGTCCAAGAAGTACTTCAACGATCATATATCTTTGGTCTGGAACTATTCACCCAGAAACTTCTTCATGTCCTGCAATTTTCTGACTGTCATCTTTCGTTATCACAATGTCATTAACATAGACACTAAGTAGTATTCGTCCAGCTAATATCTGTCGGTAGAATATCGAATAATCCTTTTTCATTTGACACATGCCAAATTGAGTAACAACATGTGTAAATCGACCAAACCTAGCACTAGGTGATTGTTTGAGACCGTAGAGGGCCTCCCACAGATGGCATACTTTACCTTCTCTTGCAATGAACCCAGGAGGTTGCACCACATACATCTCTTCTTCAAGGTCCCCATGAAGAAATACATTATTCACATCCAACTGTAGAAGAGGTCAATTATAGCGGACGGCTAAGGCTATAAGCACTCGCACAGAAGTCATCCTGGCAACTAGGAAAGTCTCAAAATAATCTTCACATCCAACTTGTTTTTTTGTGTTCTACATAACATGTCTATAAGAAGAAAAAATAAAACCCTAAAAAAGACTCCTAAACAAACCGTAAAAAGAAATACTAAAAATAAGCCAAAAGATCCTTCCAGAAGTAGCATAAAATAGGCTCGATCCCAATTTGTTCCCCGACTGGAATTATGCCGGAGTTCCGATCTGAACATCCAAAACATCAGCATCATGGTACTCCCTACCATCATCAATCTTGGAGGATCTTGGTGATTGCAGTGAAAACACTTTTGAGGTGGAGAAGGCCATCTACATGTCAGAAGTCTTGAGAGTTCGATGCAAAACTTTAAACCTATGGACTAGTGTTTTGTTTACTATGACTTATTAGATTCTTTAAAACACAAGCTGTGGTTGAAGAATGTTGCTCCTCAAGCTTCCCTACAGAGTTTTCTGTGTAATCTCGACTTACAGCCCAAGGTTGTGCAATCCAATGATTGGGGCCTATGTTAGGGGAAGGGAAGTCCTTGGTTCAAAACCCAATCAGGGTAGGAAAAAATGGCCTTTATTCTAAAAAAAGTTCAATATATTTCATTCTGGAGTCATCTAGAATAGTCAATATTAGACAGAAAATATGCCCTAGAATAACCATATATTGTAACAGTCACAATATGTATCATGTCCTACAGAAAGTTAGCCCGGTTATGAACTATGAATCTATATATAGCAATTAAAACTTTTCCACAAGCAAATAGATGCTCTATGTTTGAGTTTGTATGTAGTCTAGTTTAGTCCCTCATTGGATAGAGTTGTATAAGAAGGTTCTCCTCCTATGTATATGTACTCTAACCACATCTATGAAGAGTCCAAACAATCCTAATTCAGTTTTCTACATGGTATAAGAAGATTCAGAACATGGTTCTTCTTGGACATAGCTCTCTACATTCCAACAAAATAATTTTTCACAAAAATAAAACCCTACACGACTTCGAAAACCCGAAACCTTATTCTTCTTCCCCAATCCCAAAATATAAATCCATCTTCTCCACACCCGCTTCACCATCTTCTTCAAATTACCATTTCTCCGTCTTCATCAAACCCAATACTCACCCATAACCCAATATCCACCCACTCCCCAAAGTCTTAGATCTTAAAAGAAGGTGCCACCCTAGCCCCAGCCAACTTATACGATGAGTTCTCTATTGGCATCGTCTATTACTTTTCTTCGCAAATTGGGTGTCAAGTGTCAACGACTCGTCTCTATTGCTGTGGTTGACTACGGTTACCTTCATTTTGAGCCTCTCCTCCATGAAGTGAACCTCTTCAGTCTACTGTGTGTATGTGCCTCTCCTCCAGGAGGTGCATTGCTTCGTTATTCTACTATTTCTATTGTTGTTTGTACTTTGTATATGCACATTTTGTTACTCAAATGTACATGGAAAAAAACGTCTGCATCCAAGTTGAGTATTTTGTCATTTACAACTTGAGGGGGAATGTTGACAATGTATTGTGGCACTAATCTCTACCCGTCTCTACTATTTATGGTAATGTGTTCTCGTGCGTTGAACACAACTATTTAAGGTTGTGCATCCTCGTGCCTTGATCGCTGCATTTTTTAGCCGTGCATACTCATAAGCTCCTCTCTCTCTCTCTCTCTCTCTCTCTCTCTCTCCCCTTCCTGTTGTACCACCTCATGGATTGACCTCTGTCTACCACTGTTGCACTCTCTTGGGTCATGTAACGATCAACGCTGGTAGTTTTTGCATGTTTCTACTCATGGTGGTGACTTTGTTGATGGAACTTCGGACTTCTCAGTTTTACTATCTTCTTTTCCTCAAAATCTTGGGATAAAGACTTTGTTGTCATTGGACTAAAAACAAATTTAAATATCCTGAGATATCACCTTTTTTTTAAATACCCCCAACTGTTTTTTGTCAAGTAAATATCATGAACTTAAAAAAAATTCAAGTTACATCCACTCTTAGTCTTGCATCATACTTAATAATGCGAGTATTTAGGATAATTTTGCCCCTAAGCAAAGATAAAGTACTTCTCTTTGTTTTTATAAAAATTGTCTTCTTCTTCTTCCTCCTAAGCCTAACCAAAATTCAAGTTACATCCACTCTTAGTCTTGCATCATACTTAATAATGCGAGTATTTAGGATAATTTTGCCCCTAAGCAAAGATAAAGTACTTCTCTTTGTTTTTATAAAAATCGTCTTCTTCTTCCTCCTAAGCCTAACCAAAAGTCATTATATAAGGTACCCCTACCTTGACGCTACCCCAACCCCCCCCCCCCCCCCCCCCCCCCACTCCTGTTGCTGACAACCCACTCTCCCTTCTGCCTCGTAGATCCCCCACCCCTACCTGAAATGGAAGCCTGCAGAGAGCGGGCGGTGATGCCCCTTGCTTGGCCAGTTGGACAGTTGTAGTCCCTATTTTGTGCAGGCAAGATTGGTGGAGGACGTACAGCCAAGGGGGTATTGCTCTTTCTTTATAAAAAGAAAGATCACATGATTTATTACTATAAAGTATAAAGAGCACTATGTCTTTTGTCGTCTGTTGTTAGTACCAACTTCAAAAAGAGCGATAGTTCGGGGCATTTAAGTGAAATTAGCCTTGTTGTAGTAGTGTGTTCTGTTTCCGATTTATGTAACAAGTTGGACATGTCACATAAGTCTACTTTAGTACCATATCATAGAGTTGTATGAGGAAGGTTCTCCTATACGTAAGTACTCAAAGTACATCAATGAAGTACCCCCAATGATCTCGATGTAATTTTTACACACTATAAAACTGCAACTGCAATAAATTGCTTTAAAATATCAAACTTCAAACGGATTTAAACTTTTATGTTAAAATACATGTATAAGTTAAAAATAAATCTCATGTATATAAAAGGATTATCTTATGTGCAAGAACAGTGTTCACAGTGTCAAAAGAAGCTGCTATTTATCAGGAAAAAAATAGAGGCAGATATGCTATGATTAATATTACGTATCTTGGAAATTCTAATAATCAACAAATTGGTGGATACAAATATGCAAAATGAGATAACTTAAGATGAATTTCTACCCATAAAATGGTTTTATACTCCAAGGGAAATATGCAACAGACACCACAAACTGTGAAGCTGAGGGTGAGAGCTTCAGCATATCCTTCATCTGGTAAGAAACTGCAGTCCATACGAAGGATCTGAAACCCTGCAACAGTATGCAAAACCAATTAGCACCTCATAGGAAATTAAATGTCTAAAATGTATTCAAAAATCAGAAGGAAAGAGGAACAGGATGCGGAAAAGAACTACACTTCTTCCAGTTTTCCTGTAAACAATCATGTAATTAATTAGTAAAGAGACTTGTAAGTAAAACCATTCCAGGCTTCACAAATAGCGACCCGTTCACACACTCGGACCTTATGCTTGGATGTAATCATGTAATATCTTTAAAGATTGCCCGATAATTCCAACGAGGATTTCTAGACTTCTAGTCAGCAGAGATGAGATCCCCAATCGGGATCAAAGAACCAACAAGACGCGTGTTTGTCCTATTGATAATTGCAAACCAACTTCCCTCTTAGTGTTTTATATAGACATTGATTTGGCCTAAGGGCCTGATTGCAACCATACAAACGCGAAAAGGGGACGTTTTAATCCCATATGTGAATTCAACTAGCTTGCAATGTCCAGTCCAGCCTTCTCTACATATCAGCCAGTTAATAAGCAAATACTATAGTTATATCCACAAATTTCCAAATCTTGGAATGTTTACACTGTTATACATAGTATCAATGCTCGAGGTTCTTTCGGTGGTCATTCAGTTTCCTCTCGAATCTTTGATTCCTCCTTTCTCTACATATCGACCATTTCTTCTCCAGATATCTATTTGACTCCTCCTTTGTTTATACACTAAGATTTTGTTGTAAATCCTAAATAAAAGCTTAAAGTAAATGGGTTGTATTTTTTTTATTTTTTTTATTTTTTTTTTTGCCAAACCAACACAATTTAGTATAAATCATGGTACATGATCAGAAATTTTGACCAAACCAACACAGTTTTGTAGTAAACAAAATAATACATAGAAATTTCAACCAAGCAAATAATGATATGAAAACCGGCCCCCCAAAAAAACTATGAAATATGAAAGATAATACCTGGGTGAAGTAGATCAAGATGACAAGCCACAGGAAAGAGGTACCAAAAGCAGATCTCATATGCTTCCCCCAACCCATCTTCACCTCCGTCTTCTTCTTCTTCTTCTTTTTTCTTTTCTGTTTCAAGAAATTAGACACAGAACCAGTTCTTGTTCTTAATATTTTTTTTTTGGGGAATCCACCAGTAAATCTAAAGCATTTAATTAATGGAGATTCCGTAACTCTCTCCCCCTCTCCCACATTTTATATACGCTACATACCATGTATATGTTTCATTTGACTTCCATCCTCGGTCTTCTCTCGGAGAGCAAGTTTTATTTTTTTATTTTTATTTTTATTTTTAGAAAATCTGAGTTGTAGTTTATTTATTTATCCATATTTAAGGTGTATTCCGCACACATTACCATAATATATTATTGTTTCCACTTTTAACGAAAATCGTCCCCAACTAAGGGTCAACTCTGTTGACTGGAAAGAGGGAAGGGGTATTTCGGTCAAAAAATAAAACCGTCGACGCAGTCGACTGTTAGTTTCCGTTAAAAGTGGAGGTCGTCATATATTATGGTAATCGTGTGGGGTGCACATTAAATATGGATAAATAAATTATGGTGCAACTCAAATTTTCTCTTTTTTTAATGGTCTGTTTGCAATAAAAAATTTTAACGGGTTTGTAGAAATTTTTAACCGGTAATTTATGAAATATTTTTAAAAAAATTATGTTTGATAATTTTTTTAAGACATTAGTTTTTGTCGTCTAAAACTCTCTTTTTTTCCAAAATCGGTGTAGTATAATTTTTGATGTCTTGCTAAACACACAAAAACGATGAATTTTTAAGAATTTTATTATTTATTACATTATCATTCTTAACAAAAATATTTAATTATAACTATTAATATCCTACTTTTTTTTCATTTTTTTTCTCTTACTCGGCTACTTCCTTCGGTGAATTTTTAAAATCTTAATTTTCTATATTCTTTCTTATCTTCATCATGACAATCATTCTTATAATGACTATCTTCATCCATATCAACATTTTTATAAATCCTTAATCCATCTAGATTACTGATTTCATGGCAAACTCATATAGATTGTTTTATATAATGAGTTTGCCATGAGGCTATCGGTCGAATTGTCTTCACATGATTTGGGCTTGAAGTTATTTAATATACTCTAACATGGCAAAATCATGAAACCAAGTCTTTGTACTAATGTCAGATTAAGTCTTATATGACTTCCTCTTATACTCTTAATCAAGCTAGAATTTAATCTATTAAAAGGGTAAAGTACACTTTTTTATGATGTCGCTTCATTTCTTATATTTTATGTATGATCGTATGGTAATAATTGTATTCTTATAAAAAAAAACTTTCATGACCGTTCGTTAATGAATTACAAAGTATGGGTTGGACTAGTTTAAAAGTTGTTACTTAAAACAACCCAAAATAGAATCCCTCATAATCGTTCATAATCGGTACTCTACAAATACCTCATAACAGTTACCCTAAAATTTGCCAAGCAGACCTTTAAGGTATTTATTTTCTTTTACTAATTAAAGGTGTGATACAAATTTATATTGATATCAAAAAAAAAAAAATTGTAATCTAGTATCAGATAATTTCTTAATAATTTGAGGAAAATAATATTTTGTAGTCGTTAAAAAACTCATACGAGCTTCTATTATTAGACAGAGGGAAGAAGATTAGGGTTTGTGTAGATAGAGATAAGGGCAGCCACTATTTGTCACTATTTGTGGTTAGATCAAAAAACTTTTACATGATTATTCAGGAATACAAGTGGGTGCGTCTTATATTGTCTCGTTAAAAATATTTCAGAAGTGAAAAAAAATTCATCGAGAGAAAAGAGTACAATGGACAAAGACTTGATTTGGGGATATCTCCATTCAAAGGTTGTAGTCTAACCCAAAGTATTGAAAAAAAATGAAACATATTCTTAGTTATGCTTTATTCTCCTGTTTGGATTTGAAGTATCAAACAATTAAGCAATAAATAAATTATCAAAAAAAATAGTACTTTAGGCTTGAGCGACACGAGAAATCTAGCACAGCCTAAAGTACCATTTTTTTGCGTCGTTCGTGTTGGACTTTTACGTATACTTTGCTTGTGCTTCTTTTTGACTTTTATGCCTATAATCATGTATTTAGAGTAAATTTCTTTGCTATTTGTTCTCATTCACTGTTTTATGCTTTAGTTAACTCCTTATAGTCCCTAATACAAGTTTTCTTGCATGAATACTATAAATTAATTCTTGCACGCGGTTCGCTCCAATCGATGAGCTCGTATATGTCCAGAAAACCATGTACGCATATCACGAGTTATACTTGCCCTGTATACGAACTCGGACCATGATGTAAGGTCACTTTAGTCAAGTTCAAGTCTCGTATCTTGTACTCGTCATATGATACCAGTCAAAATTTTAGTCTATGTAGATTGGATATCTTTTTTGGTTTTAAGTTAAACTACTTACTCTTTGGCCCTAAATAATTATGAGTACGTACTGGACCGTAGAATGAGGTAGATACCTTGTGTTACGACCCATTATAAGAAATTATTTGGGGTAGCACATGTAACAAGATATGATAATACTCGCCAATAATGCTAGATTGCAACTATTCTCGTTCGACGTACATCATTTAGGGTTATTCTCCAGTATCCACAGTTTGAGAATCGATAAATGAATATAACAGGATAATGAACTAGAAAAGACCATTGGGTGGGAGAGGACTCATGTTATACGCACAATCTATCTAGGGTTGTGGGACAATCGGCGTTGGCCCATGATCCTATAACGGCCACAACCTATAAAGTTATAAGTTCTTTTACAAGTTTATTTACAATCATAATCTATAAGTATATGTGTATGTATATAAGTATTACAAGACAATAGCCCCGACGGCCTGGGTCTCGGCATCGCACATAATAGAGAAGTACTTTATTTTACATATGCTAGTATCTAAGAATATGATAACCCTAGTTAGTTAACTATATATAGTAAGTCGTATGTAGGACACTACTTGGTCGTGCTATGATGATATGTCATGTTTATCTATGTTCTAGTATATATCATTATATATATGTTTTGTGTCGGTACTTGACAAATGAGTGCAGTTATACTTCAAAATTGATCTGCAATTTCGGTCCTTGTTTGTTTTAAGTGTTGTGGGCCTATTACAGAGTAGTTTACGCACACATATGTCATTATCCCGATTCCTTATTCTCTTTAGTTTTCTATAATGTATCTTACTTGTAGTTTATTTAATTAATTAGTCTTGCATATCATTGTAGTGTTTGGTACCACACTCGTCTCGACCCTTGCTGATTGTTGTTGATTGCTTTATTGAGTTTTGTTTCCACCTCAAGCTTCCTTATGATACTGTTGCTTGCATTTGTCATGTCCCAATCTCCCGAAGGCTAATCGGTCGCCCCCGCTAGGCGAGAATCACCGCACCAGCGCTCCCGCGGGATAATCGCTCGACCCATTTGGGCATGATGCCGCATGAGCGTAAGCCGCACCCGTGCAAGGCCATGGTTCTGACTGGCGGTAAGAGGTCTAAACTACAGAGTCGCACAGATTGTCCGAGTGCAGCAAAATTATAAACGCATAGGCGATTGGTAACAAGTTCACAGAGTCGTCAATAGCGGAAGCATTGAATAACACAAGTATAAGTAAAGCAAACTCTTTATTGATATTGAACAAGTGTTACTGGCGGCGCTAGGCCAAGATTACAAGTCGCTCAAGCCTCTCTCTCTCTCTGAAATAGTAAAATTATGCCAAGTGATTACATTTGTGGAATGATATAGGCGATGTTCCAACATTATGTCTTGTATATGTGCTTCAGTTCCGGATCACAACGCTCCAAGGCTCTAGAGTGAACTCAACGCCTTAGCACGCACGAAGGAGGCATCCGCACCGAACGAGATTCTCCCGCACCCTGCAAATAATCTGGTGGGTTATCAGTACATGAATGCACTGGTGGGGAGGCTACTCGTCCGCTCGACAAATCCAAACAAGTTCAATAGGTTCCGTGCACCACCTATTTTAGTTATCTTTTTAGTCTTGCCTTAGGATCAGTTTTATGGCAATGTTGAATAGCCTAACTCGTGTGGCAGTGCGTCGTGCGATATAAGAGAAAACACGGCAAGACTTATCAACTTACCATTTGTCCTTCCCTATCTAAGACAAACATAGTTATTTCAAGCACGAGCAGCATATATAATAAAATTCAGGGACAAATAGCATATGCAACACAAGTGTTTTAGTGCGAGATTATAATTCGGGTGCACGAGCATACATGTTATCCAGAAGTGTTGCAGAGGATGTTCAAGTGATTTAGTTATTGACTGCAATGCAATGACTCGCACGCGGGTAGTCGCTAAGCGAGGATAACTTATCTATATGAATAGGAGGGTCACTGGCATAGCCAAAATGGACGATGTCTCACTAGCGGAATGTTTGAAACACTTTGAACAGGGCATTGCAGGCTATTTTGACGAACAGATAGAGACGCCTCTCAATGAGTATGGGGTTCAGATGGTGCGAATGGTAAAATAACATGGGCATTGCGTACCGTCCCCCATAAACAAGGAGAGAACAACATGGAGTCCGTCTAGACCGGATCGGTCCCAGTGCCCCGAGACCATTCGCGGAATGGAATGTTGCAATCCCCCTTGTGCACAAGTTGTCCGTGACTATGCGGGTCTTGGGTTTCGGGTTCATAGGATAACTCGATTTTGTTCAGGATAAGTATGCTCCACGAGCTATAATTTCTTGCTTTACATGACATAATCATTGTTCAGTGTTCACTTGACTTGAAGCAATCTAAGGCAATACGAGCATAAGACAATCACGTAGCATGATCTATCTTGGATAGTCTCCCTGAGCTGTTAGATTAAGTACAAGACGAGTATCAATTTCTTTGAGGCATTGTTATCTTGCTTAATTGTCCATTGATGCAGTTCTCTAGTTCGGGAAATGCCTTGGTGACCCAAACGGTCCCGATTACTTTCAATGTTCTATGCTTGACTCCGAACGACTATTAGATAGTCTTCCGGTAGTTTGGATAAAAACAAGGCAAGATAGCATTCACTTGATATTGGCATGCAATTATATGACAAGCATTGAATCGAGGCAATATATAAGCAGGCAAGCATTGCATTTAGAAGAAAACTTAAGAATTAACGTCGGCTCGGGCCCGAGGGTAAGCCAAGGAGTGAAACCGTAAAGGGACTTACCGAGCGACATAATCTAGGATCGTGCAGTATAGTAAGTGAACAGTGCACTACAGGGTATATATATATCGTTCTACTCGAGGCATAGCGGGGTTTCATTACACAAGGCAAAGGGAGCATGCGAGGGTCTGATTATAAGCAATGTTTTATTTCTATGTTCTAACACAAGCAATACAAGTTGGGATTATTCCCTTAGCTAGGTGCTTTGTATTCTTATTAGCATGCAGGGGGTGATTCACCTAGAAACTAGCATAAAACATCCATATTTTAAAGTGTGATGGCTAAGCAAAGACAAGTTCATCGTAGCCACCCACTTTAGCGATGATTCGCCTCAGTTGAGCGATACTCCGAGCGAGCCTCTGAAAGCCTAAGCCGAAACTCCTGAAGGGCCAAGTCTGGAAATCCTCTTGCCTCAAATGAGTATTCTCGCTGAAGCAAAGTGGGTCAGGACGTTGCACTTTTGCCGTTTGAATCGGCATCCCGCTTGAGCGGAACGAGTCGTTACATTATACACCACTCAGAAAAAGTCTCATCCTTGAGACTTCTTGAGCGCAGGTCGTTCTATCGCATTATCAAATCTATTTCAGCGTAGCAATCGGTACCACTAGATCCAATTTTGTTCACAATCTCCTACTCGTTTCTTACGCCGTGTCACGTGTATGCTGAGTCAGTCTCATTTGCACCTTAGCGTGGGATATATTGCTTAACGCGGGGTCCATTTCAATCCATCTTGAATGACGATCTAAGGTTGAGGCAAACTTATACAAGTCGTTATACTTGTTCATGTTGATATTCACTTGCACTAGCATCGAGTTCAGCATATCGCGAGTCTAGATCGTGCACATATTCGAAGCGCTTCAAGCACATACATGCCAACCAACTCAGCGATAGCAAAGTCTTGACACTCGAGTTTCGTATCTCATTTAGTCTTGGATCATGCACACATTCAAGGCGTCCCTCAAACATATGCATTCAACTAAACTTATAGATAGTGAAATCGGACAAGCTACTTGCAAAAATCTCAAGGGTTCTCGTTTTACATTCTGATAGGGTCAATCAAATCCAAGTCTTTTCCTTTCCAACTCAATTCAAGTACTTGCACTACCGTTAAGCATGATCTATTCGAATAACCGACTAGCGTCCATCCATTCGGGTCAAACATAGCGCACGTTATCGTTCCCAAGTCTAACTCTAAGTCTTGTTACCCCAGTTCTATAGCTTGTTCAAGCAATATGATAAAATCGGTCACACAGGTTCTTTCACTCGGCATAGGATCGTCTGCCTAATTGCTAGGTCAGCTCACAAGGTCATAAGTACAAGTTCAAGCACACGAGTCATCGTGCAAATTTGTCGCACGATGCTCGCCTCAATTCCTAGGTTCAAACCATTGTTCATTTACACGGGGTATACTACCCAAGCACGTTTTACTCAGATTTCTAAACATCGAGCACAGATTTTTCCTACATACAATAATACGTTCGTTTGTACAGGGTTCGAGTCCGTTTAGTAAAATTCACAATAACTAAGTTACAGGACAAGCATAGTAATTTGCATAGTCTATCTTTATGTTTTGATAGAATTCCTATACATTCCAAGTTTAGACTACCAAGACAAGATTCAATTTTAAAACTTTAGTTTAACTCTAATTCGTTCAACCTGATTCATGTATCCGTTCACGAAACCATCCAGCGTGATTTGTTCCTGGTTTTAGGCTAACTTATCCTCGAAATATTTTTGATTCACTTGCATTTCCAAAATTTTCTTATAGTGTCGAACCAAAGGTCAAGACGATCCATAAGTTGTCACGCTCCGGTCTCCCGCAAGTTCGATCACCCCCGTCGGACGTGAGATCACTACACCAACGCTCCCGCTGGATACTCGTCTAATTCGGACATGACGCATGTACGGGAATAGAGCTACGCTCGCACAAGACAAGAACGTTTGAACGTTATGGTTATCTTCGAAACGATCAAGATACCTTATCATTACTTCTTGCTCCATCCAAGTTATATATATCCATCGAGTCATGTCCGTTCATGCAGTGATTATAATTCGCCTAGCATAATTATCCAACTTTAATGTTACCGTTCGGTAAATCCATTGTCTTACTTCTAGCATTCCACAAGAAACTAAGTTTTAAATATTTAAGCCCAAGTCTGTTCCATCTTTTGATACGTTCCATTCATCGAGTTCGTTTAGAATAATTACCGAACATGTTCCCGTGAGTTCGATTATCCCCACCGTACGTGAAATCATCACGCCGGCGCTCCCGCAGGATAATCGTTCCCGTTGGGACTTATTTCGAAGGTTATTGTTTCGAACTTGATTTCAAGATCGTTCTTCCAAACTCAAAGCCAAATCCATTATCGTTCATCTCTTTCATCGAATCACAATATTCATTTTCGGGCTAACTTCTATTTGAGCGATACTGTATTCAAATTCAATCTGTTTGTTTCAATCCGAAATCGCTCGCACGATCCTCCAGGTTTCCAACAAGTTTTTTTAACCGAGATATTGATTTCCATTTCCAGGAATCCTAATTCGATATAAGCCTTATTATTTATTCAAGACATTTCCAATCTTTCAATCAAACTATCGCACGAGACCTATGAATCTGTTTGGACATTTCTAAGTGATCCATACACAACTCGAAATTGAGTCATCCAATCAAATTCTCAATCGATGTGTATCTTCCAATACGAAATACTGTTCGAGATATTTTCCCAAAATCCAAGCATGATTCTTAATATTCGCCTAAGCAATAATCTGATAATATTTCTATCGATTTCCATTCTAAGTCTGACTTATCCTTTTTCCTGAACGATATCCCAATCTCGTTACAACTAGCTTGCACCAAAGGGTCTAGGCATGTGATACTCAACACAACTTAGACGAAAGGCTATGTGTATAGCAAACTGTTCGGACAATATTCGATTTTGCACTAACCAGCTGGGTAAACACATATAGGCATTGTGGGTTCGCACATAAGTCGCAATTCTAGCACGAGTCTAATCCCAAAGGGTCTGGCACAGGTCGACAAAAGGGCCTTAGCATCACAATTTTGTACAAGCAATCATATCATTCACATGCACTTTTTGAAAGTATTTAGACTTATTGTTTAGAATATTCCGATTGGGACATTGAGAAAGAGTCTGCACATAACCCACGAACGAGCTTTCGAAACTGAGGAATTCGAAATAAAGTCCAAAGGCATATGGCCAAGCTCTGATACCAATCTGTCATGCCCCAATCTTCCACAGGCTAATTGGTCGTCCCTGTTAGGCGAGAATCACCGCGCCAGCGCTCCCGCGGGACGATCGCTTGACCCATCTGGGCGTGATACCGCACGAGCGTAAGCCATGCCCGTGCAAGGCCATGGTTCTGAATGGCGGTAAGAGGTCTAAACCACAGAGTCGCACAGATTGTCCAAGTGCAGCAAAATTATAAACGCATAGGTGATTGGTAATAAGTTTACAGAGTCGTCAATAGCAGAAGCATTGAATAACACAAGTATACGTAAAGCAAACTCTTTATTGATATTGAACAAGTGTTACAGGCGGCGCTAGGCCAAGATTATAAGTCGCTCAAGCCTTTCTCTCTCTCTGAAACAGTAAAAGCGTGCAAAGTGGCTACATTTATGGAATAATATAGGCGATGTTCCAACATTATGTCTTGTATATGTGCTTCAGTTCTGGATCGCAATGCTCCAAGGCTCCAGAGTGAACTCAACGTCTTAGCACGCACGAAGGAGGCATCCGCAGTGAACGAGGTTCTTCCGCACTCTGCAAATAATCTGGTGGATAATCAGTACATGAATGCACTGGTGGGGAGGCTACTCGCCCGCTCGACAAATCCAAACACGTTCAATAGGTTCCGTGCACCAACTATTTTAGTTATCTTTCTAGTCTTGCCTTAGGATCGGTTTTATGGCAATGTTGAATAGCCTAACTCGTGTGACAGTACGCCGTGCGATATAAGAGAAAACACGGTAAGACTTACCAACTTACCATTTGTCCTTCCCTGTCCAAGGCAAACACAGTTATTTCAAGCACGAGTAGCATATATAATGAAATTCAGGGGCAAATAGCATATGCAACACATGTATTTCTGTACGAGATTATATTTCGGGTGCACGAGCATACAAGTTATCCAGAAGTGTTGCAGAGGATGTTCAAGTGATTTAGTTATTAACTGTAATACAATGACTCGCATGCGGGTAGCCGCTAAGCGAGGATAACTTATCTATATGAACAAGAGGGTCACTGACATAGCCAAAATGGACGATGTTTCACTAGCGGAATGTTTGAAACACTTTGAACAGGGTATTGCAGGCCATTCCGCCGAACAGATAGAGACGCCTCTCAATGAGTATGGGGTTCAGATGGTGCAAACGGTAAAATAACATGGGCATTGCGCACCGTCCCCATAAACAATGAGAGAACAACATGGAGTCCGTCTAGACCGGATCGGTCCCAGTGCCCCGAAACCGTCTGCGGAATGGGATGCTGTAATCCCCCTTATGCACAAGTTGTCCGTGACCATTCGGGTCTTGGATTTCGGGTTCACAAGATAACTCAATTTTGTTCTGGACAAGTACGCTCCACGAGCTATGATTTCTTGCTTTACATGAAATGATCATTGTTCAGTGTTCACTTTGTCACGCCCCAGTCCCAAAATACCTTGGAACTAGGCACGTGGCAATGGCCAGCAGTATGCACCGATGGACCAACCCAATATAATGGATCCATCAGGGCATACTTAAGCTGTAAAACAAGTCGACGACAATCATGGCACAACTAATCCCATCCACACAAGATATAAATATGATCCACAGAATAAATAAGGAATGTAAATCATCAGCAAGTCTCACAAAGTACTTCGGGAATAACCCGATAAATATCTAGTACAATGGTTCCACAGACCAGAAAATAAAAGACTAAAATAATAAATAAAACTGAGCATGAACATGGATGCTCAAGAGAAGTCTTCAGCTAAGACCTCGCCCTCAGATGGTGGTACGGCTCCTGGATCGGCTCCTCCTGCTGCGGTCCCGTAAACCTCGGGGTAAACCTGGTCTGCAAAATCTGGGGACAAAATCCATATCCAGGTCCTCAGGGGACATAGCAAGGTACAGAAAATAATGTAAGCCAGAATATAAACAGTGCAGCAAATAATAAGATAAGCAGGGTAAGCATGTAACATCTGTATAAATGCAAGAGAGAATATCAATAGTACTCAGGTTAAAACAACTACAAGCCCTGTGTAGGGGAGCCGGTAGCAGGGGTATCATGAGGTGGTCTAGCTCAGCGGGATACTGAGTAGCCGGCATAACATAATCAACCTGTAGCCTGTGAATCTATCCAGCAATAGATGGAACAATAAGGAAATACTAAAATAACCAGCTAAGTGATATACAAGATGAGAGCAGCACTAGAACTCAGGCTGAAGCATACTACCAGCTCTGTGTCGGGGAGCCGGTAGCAGCAGTAATAATGAGTAATGGGCCAAGCTCGGGCTTCAGAGTCTTGGCCTCACAATAGTAGGGGTGTATATATATAATCAGCCTGTAGTCTGTGTGTCTCTCCCCACCCAATGTAACCACGCAAATCATGAACATAACGTCTCACGTCCATGTCAGCGGGGTCATAACTAATGCACAAGTCATAATGTATCTAGAATATAGAATCTATGCCAAGTCCTATACAGAATCACCTCGAACATCTCGGGAAGATCCTGTCTCATGATCAGTGTCCAGTGTCCTGGGTCAAAGTGTACTTGGTAAGACAAGTACGAGAAGATAAAGTGTCACGTATGTCCATATCTAGATGACATTACCCAACACCGCGTACGATGTTGGCACCCGACTGATAATCGGACGCTAAGTATGTTAAACGGTCCTAGGTTGAGCATGCACAGTAATATAATGAGATAAGAAAATAGGTAACAAACTGCAGAGTTGGTAAGGTACACTTGCCTGATGTTTGAATATCAACTATCGTCCTGGTATCGGTGGATCCGGTAGGTGCTACTCCAAAAGCTGTAATAAATATCACCAACAGTCTCAGAAGGTATCAAACTGCTAGGAACGCCTGTCCATACGTCCAATTTGGACACAGGGGCAAAAAGGTCATTTCCGGGCCAAAGAGGGTTCCACGTGTGGTCTACTTTGCACCGAAAAGCGTGCCGAGGGTAACAGTCTCTAAATGGGACAAACTATGGGTCAAAAAATTTTAAATGTCAATACGATCCCAACGGTATGTCCAAATTTGAATTCCGATGAGCCGAACATAATTTGGTCCAAAAGTCAACTGTGGAGCCCGCCAATTGGCGATCTGGTCAACCGTCTCAGAAATGCGTAAAAATTGGGTCATAGGACCAGCGTGTTACCACGAGTCCAGTGGCACAAGTTTCGTCGCAATCTGACAAGCGTGCACAAAATACGCCCGAGTTCCACAAAAATGGCGACACGGAACGTGTTCGCGGATACGGCCTGATTCCGGTGCGCACACGCGTCCAAATCAGTCCCCACAAATTTTCACGGGTCTGATTATGCTGCGTGCACCATTCAGTACACTTGTCACACGGCGGGGCGGTCCCGTTTGGCGGGGCGCACTCCGATCTCCAATTTTTAGAAAACCAGAAAAAGTGGGTGCGCGCAGTTTTATGACGAATACAATTTTGTCCACAGCAACTAATAGCACAAAGTTATTATACAAAAAATAAACTAGGTCATGTAATCTATAGGTATCAAAAAGAATCACTGAATTTGGATCTCTGTGGTGGGAGATACGAACTCGGCAATATGGGTGGTCATTCTGGAATTCTGCGATTGCAGAATTCTGTCTGTCCGTCCACTTTGGACGCTATTTTTTACCTAGGGGCACACGTTTTCCGAGGTTGGCTATAAAACGAATATTGGAGAGGGTTAAGGGATGATCATACCTATGAAAACGGAACAGCGTTTGGTCGAGCGAGTCGACAAAAAATCGCGTCGGAGCGAAGGTGCCTCGAGTGGGAAACTGCAGCGCGCGAGGTCGGAGTCGACGGGATGGTTGGATGGTTTGGGGAGGCTTCTCTGGCTGCGGTGACGGCTCTAGATAGGAAGAGGAAGTCTGGAGTTCTAGGTTAGGGTTTTAGAGAGCTATTATATATATATATACTATATATATTAGGAGAGAGAGGTGGAGAAGGAGCGGTCCGCGGGTTGTGGGTCCGCGTAAAGAAGAGTCTGGGAAGTGGGCGGTCGGGTGAAAAGGGCTGAAGGGTCAGTGAAACAAATGGCTGCAGGTTGCTAGGGAATTCCTAAGTAAGCATAAGTAGATTACTAATATTATATATTATCATTATTAGTATTATACTTAGTATTATTTAATTCTTTTCTTTTCTTTTCCTTTCTTTCTTTAAATATATATATATACCTATATATATTTGTATATATATATATATATATTCACACATAAGAAAATTTATATAATAGGGTATTGTACATCGTTAGGCTAGCAACTGCTCAAGGGATCCCCTACATGGAATAAATTCCAAAAAATTCCTGATGGTCCCATAAGTCCTCTAAGTGCCCGAACACCTAACATAAAAATTATAAAAAATCTATTCCTCCTATTTGGACCTAATTACTACAATTTAATTAATAATTAATAAATAAAGGGTATATACGATTTTCTAGGAAGGGGGTTTTACATTCTACCCAACTTGTAAAAATTTCGTCCTCGAAATTAAAATTAAGCCACGATAGAATGCAAGGATGGTATAAGATATAAATTAACAATGTAAATTCATACCTTGGTCTGCGAATAGGTTCGGAAAACGCTTGCGCATGTCATCCTCGCGCTCCCAAGTTGATTCTTCTGGCGCGCCATGCCTCCATGCTACGCGAACCAAGGGAATAGACTGGTTCCTCAATACCTTCTCTCGACGATCAAGGATTCCCACGGGTTGCTCTTGGTATGACAAGCTCGGCCCAATGGTGATCTCTGAATGGTCGAGGACATGACTGCTGTCTGCCACATATCGCCTGAGCTGCGACACATGGAATACGTCATGTACTCCCTCCAGTGAAGGTGGTAGCGCAAGTCGATATGCCACCTCTCCAACTCTCTCGAGCACGTCAAATGGTCCAATATACCTTGGACTCAACTTGCCGCGCCCTCCGAATCGGATGGTGCCTCTGGTCGGTGATATCCTCAAGAAGACGTGATCGCCCTCTTTGAACTTCAAGGGTCGACGATGAAGGTCTGCCCACTGTTTCTGCCTGTCTTGCGCTGGTCGCAAGTGTTCCTGAATCTTCTTGACTGTCTCTACGGTGTTGACCAACAACTCGGGTCCCAGAATCTGACGTTCTCCCACGTCACTCCAACACACAGGAGACCTACATTTTCTCCCATACAATGCTTCAAACGGAGCCATCTGAATACTCGTTTGATAGCTATTGTTGTAAGAAAACTCTACAAGATGTAGGTGGTCCTCCCATGATCCTCCAAAGTCTAACATGCAAGCCCTTAACATGTCCTCCAAGGTCTGAATAGTACGCTCTGACTGCCCATCTGTCTGCGGGTGGTAAGATGTACTGAACTTCAGACGAGTACCAAGACTCTCTTGCATGCTCCTCCAAAAGTGCGATGTGAAGTGCGAATCTCTGTCCGATACAATGCTGACTGGTATGCCGTGCAATCTCACGATCTGCCTCATATATAAATCAGCTAAAGCTTCTGTAGACTGACCCACTCTAAAAGGTATAAAATGGGCTGACTTGGTGAGTCGGTCCACTATTACCCACACTGCATCTCTCCCACTTGGACTCTTGGGAAAACCCGTGACGAAGTCCATAGTGATGTGCTCCCACTTCCATTCCGGTATCGGAAGCGGCTGTAACATACCCGCAGTCCTCTGATGTTCGGCCTTTACTTATTGGCAGACTAAGCATTTGGCCACAAATCTTGCAATCTCTCTCTCTCTTCATTCCATGCCACCAGTAATACTGTCTCAAGTCTCGGTACATTTTGGTTCCTCCTGGGTGAACAGAGTATATAGAGCTATGTGCTTCAGTCATTAACTCTTGTCTCAATTCTCCATTTGGAACATACAGGCAATTTCCAAACCTCAATGTTCCGTCTTCGTGTATGCGAAGTCCTGTCTGCATGCCTGCTTCTGTCCTCTCTTTGAGTCTTCGGAATCTAGCATCGGTGGGCAATGCCTCCTTAATCTTCTCCACGAGTGATGACTGAATCTCAAGGTTAGCCATCAAGCCATTCTGTCCTGGTAAGACAACCTCTATCTGAAGCTCCTGTAGATCTTTCAATAACTCGGGCTGCATCGTCAAGAAATAAGCCGTAGGCTTTCTGCTGAGTGCGTCTGCAACAACATTCGCCTTTCCCGGATGATACTGCAGATCGATGTCAAAATCTACCATTAGTTCGAGCCAGCGTCTCTGCCTCATGTTAAGCTCCTTCTGAGTATATACATACTTCAGACTTTTGTGATCTGTAAAGATGTCTACTTTCTCCCCGTAAAGGTAGTGTCTCCAAATCTTCAATGCAAAAATAACTGTTGCTAGCTCCAGATCATGTGTTGGGTAGTTCTTCTCGTGGACCTTCAACTGTCTCGACGCATAAGTAATGACTTTGCCATGTTGCATCAAAACACATCCTAGTCCACTGCCTGATGCATCACTGTAAACAACAAAACCTCCTGACCCTGAAGGAAGAGTCAAGACAGGTGTTGTTGTTAATCTTCTCTTCAGTTCTTCGAAGGCCTTCTGGCAGTCTTCTATCCATATAAACTCCTGGTCCTTTCGTGTCAGCTTCGTCATCGGTTCTGCAATCCTCGAGAAATTTTCTACAAACCTTCGGTAATATCCCGCAAGTCCGAGAAAACTTCTCACCTCTGCAACTGATGTGGATGTAGGCCAAGTCTCTATTGCCGCAACTTTCTCTGGATCCACTGAAAGTCCTTCTCCTGATATGATATGTCCCAAGAAAGGCACTTTGTCCATACATAATTCACACTTACTGAGTTTGGCATATAACTTCTCCTACCTCAAGGTCTCTAACACGATTCTGAGGTGCTCCTCGTGCTCTTCATGGTTCTTGGAATATATGAGAATGTCGTCAATGAATACCACTATAAATTTATCCAAGAACTGATGAAAGACTCTGTTCATTAAGCTCATAAACACTGCTGGCGCGTTGGTTAAACCAAACGGCATCACCAAGAACTCATAATGCCCATACTTTGTCCTGAAAGCGGTCTTCGGGATGTCTTCCTTCCTTACCTTGATCTGATGATAGCCGGATCTAAGGTCGATCTTTGAGAATACCCTTGCACCACTCAATTGATCGAATAGATTATCAATGCGTGGTAAGGGATACCTGTTCTTGATGGTTACAGCATTCAGTGCCCTGTAATCAATGCACAATCGTACTGTTCCATCCTTCTTCGGCACAAATAATATGGGTGCTCCCCAAGGTGAAACACTGGGCCGAATGAAACCCTTCTCCAAAAGATCATCAACCTGTGCTTTCAACTCCACTAACTCCTTGGGTGCTAGCCGATAAACTGTTGAAGTGATTGGCTCTGCTCCTGGAGTTAAGTCTATTGTGAATTCTATTTCCCAATCAGGCGGTAAACCTGGAAGATCATCGGGAAATACATCCACAAATTCTGATATGACTCTTGGGTAACCTGTCTCCCCTTCTACAGATAGTACCCTAAGAGTAGGCTGAGCTCCTTGCTCTACTGCTCCTCGGAGAAACTCAAATTCCGGATGTCCAGGCGGTCTAAATATAACCCGCCCAAGTCGGTAATCAAGAGTCGCATGGTACTGACTTAACCAGTCCATACCAAGTACGATATCATAATCCGGCATAGAAAATATCAGAAACTGCGCTCGCATTTCTCGGCCACAAACGACTACAGAACATGATCTACAGACGTCACTAACCGGAATAATTCTACCTCCCGTAAGAATTCTCTTCATCTTCGGAAGGGGTGCGGTAGCTACTCTATGGGTGGCTACAAAGCTAGCTGCTATAAATGAATACGATGCTCCAGAATCAAATAATGCTACAGCTGGTAATGAAGCTACTAAAATAGTACCTGCGATGACCTCGCCTGCTGTAGTCTCCTCCTCAACAGCTAAAGTGAATGCCTGGCCTCGTCCTTGAGCTTGGCCTCGCTGCTGCTGAGCCTGCTGAAATAAAGCTGCCTGTGGTGCCAGGGGTGGTCTCTGCTGATTCCCTCCTGGGGCTGGTGGTCTGACTCCACCAACTCCTGTCTGCTGTGCTCCTACTGCTGGGTAAAATGGTCGCGGTGCAGGCAAAGCTAATCTCGGTGCTTCCTCTCTGCGCTCGGTGCACTCTCTGGTCTGATGCTGGTTGGAACCGCAAGCTAGGCAGAGTCCCAACTTGCGTCTGCATTCTCTCTCAATATGACCTATCTTGCCGCAGTGGTGACAAGTAGGGAGAGATATGGCTCTGTGCGCTGTCCTCTCAGGCATACTCCTCTGGGTCCGTTTCACTGCTTCCCCATGTCCTGTCCTCGATGGTGCTGATGTGATATGCCTCTTCAGGGTCGACTCCCTTCTGGTGACGCGCTCTATGCGTCGGGCTGCTGCGAGAACGTCGGTATAAGATGTAGGTGCGACTGAGCCAATCAATCTCTGAAGCTCGAACTTCAGTCCATCAAAGAACTTCTCAGCTTTTTCTTCCTCGGTCGAAATCAAGGTTGGGGCAAAGCGACTGAGGCGTATAAACTCCGCGTTGTATTCCTCCACTGTCATGCTGCCTTGGATAAGGCGGTAGAACTTGTCTCTGAGCTCTGATCGTGCAACTGCCGGAATGTACATTTCTTTGAAGAGTCTGGAGAACTCTTCCCAGGTGACTCGGTCCTGCCCGAGCCTCATCTCCTCTGCTAACCACAAGTGATGTGCATTCTCCGTTAACTGCATTCTGACTGCAGTCATCCACTTCTCTCTCGGAAGTTCTGCGGCTTCCAACTGATGCTGAATGTTTGTGAGCCATTCATGAACTTCTGTTGGTCCCTCTTTACCAGAAAAGGTACGAGGCTTGAGCTGACGGAAGTAGGTGATAGATCCCGTCGCCGATCGCCTCGCTGGTGGATTTGCCTGCTCCAATGCGGATACCAGGCTGGTTATCAGATTCTCGGCCTCCTGACATTGTGCTTCTTGCTGAATCTGTTGCTGTGCTTGCATCATAGCATACATCATCTGGAATATCTGTTGCCCGTCCATGGCTTGTCCTGGCGGGAAAGCTGGCATCTGGGGAGTGAACTGTGGTGGAGGTGGGATGTCATCTCTCCGGAACCTTGGATTAGGCTGACCGGTTTGATCGCTCTGCGATACTTGTCCTCCACTTCCAGGAGTCACTCCATCTCCATAAGTAACCACAGCGTCGTGTGGTGTATCCAAAGGAATCTCGTCTCCGTTCCTGGGATCCATTTCTCTGCAACCAAAAGATAAACTATAAGAACGCTCATAGGAGTCAACACAGGATGCAAATCAAGTAACAATTTCGAGTTCGATATAGAGTTCAAGAATGGTTCAATTAATGGATGAGATCTTATAACTTACCCTATCCTCAGGGCAGGCTGGTTCAATCCCTAAGTTGAAACTGAACAATTTAGTCGTAGACCTGTATGGGCCACCACAAAAATCATGTCACGCCCCAGTCCCAAAATACCTTGGGACTAGACACGTGGCAATGGCCAGCAGTACGCACCGATGGACCAACCCAATATAATGGATCCATCAGGGCATACTTAAGCTGTAAAACAAGTCTATGACAATCATGGCACAACTAATCCCATCCACACAAGATATAAAATATGATCCACAGAATAAATAAGGAATGTAAATCATCAGCAAGTCTCACAAAGTACTTCGGAAATAACCCGATAAATATCTAGTACAATGGTTCCACAGAGCAGAAAATAAAAGACTGAAATAATAAATAAAACTGAGCATGAACATGGATGCTCAAGAGAAGTCTTCAGCTAAGACCTCGCCCTCAGATGGTGGTACGGCTCCTGGATCGGCTCCTCCTGCTGCGGTCCCGTAAACCTCGGGGTAAACCTGGTCTGCAAAATCTGGGGACAAAATCCATATCCAGGTCCTCAGGGGACATAGCAAGGTACAGAAAATAATGCAAGCCAGAATATAAACAGTGCAGCAAATAATGAGATAAGTAGGGTAAGCATGTAACATCTGTATAAATGCAAGAGAGAATATCAATAGTACTCAGGTTAAAATAACTACAAGCCCTGTGTAGGGGAGCCGGTAGCAGGGGTATCATGAGGTGGTCTAGCTCAGCGGGATACTGAGTAGCCGGCATAACATAATCAACCTGTAGCCTGTGAATCTATCCAGCAATAGATGGAACAATAAGGGAATACTAAAATAACCAGCTAAGTGATATGCAAGATGAGAGCAGCACTAGAACTCAGGCTGAAGCATACTACCAGCTCTGTGTCGGGGAGCCGGTAGCAGCAGTAATAATGAGTAATGGGCCAAGCTCGGGCTTCAGAGTCTTGGCCTCACAATAGTAGGGGTGTATATATATAATCAGCCTGTAGTCTGTGTGTCTCTCCCCACCCAATGTAACCACGCAAATCATGAACATAACGTCTCACGTCCATGTCAGCGGGGTCATAACTAATGCACAAGTCATAATGTATCTAGAATATAGAATCTATGCCAAGTCCTATACAGAATCACCTCGAACATCTCGGGAAGATCCTGTCTCATGATCAGTGTCCAGTGTCCTGGGTCAAAGTGTACTTGGTAAGACAAGTACGAGAAGATAAAGTATCACGTATGTCCATATCTAGATGACATTACCCAACACCGCGTACGATGTTGGCACCCGACTGATAATCGGACGCTAAGTATGTCAAACGGTCCTAGGTTGAGCATGCACAGTAATATAATGAGATAAGAAAATAGGTAACAAACTGCAGAGTTGGCAAGGTACACTTGCCTGATGTTTGAATATCAACTGTCGTCCTGGTATCGGTGGATCCGGTAGGTGCTACTCCAAAAGCTGTAATAAACATCACCAACAGTCTCAGAAGGTATCAAACTGCTAGGAACGCCTGTCCATACGTCCAATTTGGACACAGGGGCAAAAAGATCATTTCCGGGCCAAAGAGGGTTCCACGTGTGGCCCACTTTGCACCGAAAAGCGTGCCGAGGGTAACAGTCTCTAAATGGGACAAACTATGGGTCAAAAAATTTTAAATGTCAATACGATCCCAACGGTATGTCCAAATTTGAATTCCGATGAGCCGAACATAATTTGGTCCAAAAGTCAACTATGGAGCCCGCCAATTGGCGATCTGGTCAACCATCTCAGAAATGCGTGAAAATTGGGTCATAGGACCAGCGTGTTACCATGAGTCCAGTGGCGCAAGTTTCGTCACAATCTGACAAACGTGCACAAAATACCCCCGAGTTCCACAAAAATGGCGACACGGAACGTGTTCGTGGATACGGCCTGATTTCGGCGCGCACACGCGTCCAAATCAGTCGCCACAAATTTTCACGGGTCCGATTATGCTGCATGCACCATTCAGTACACTTGTCACACGGCGGGGCGGTCCCGTTTGGCGGGGCGCACTCCGATCTCCAACTTTTAGAAAACCGGAAAAAGTGGGTGCGCGCAGTTTTATGACGAATACAATTTTGTCCACAGCAACTAATAGCACAAAGTTATTATACGGAAAATATACTAGGTCACGTAATCTACAGGTATCAAAAAGAATCACTAAATTCGGATCTCTGTGGTGGGAGATACGAACTCGGCAATATGGGTGGTCATTCTGGAATTCTGCGATTGCAGAATTCTGTCTGTCCGTCCACTTTGGACGCTGTTTTTCACCTAGGGGCACACGTTTTCCGAGGTTGGCTATAAAACGAATATTGGAGAGGGTTAAGAGATGATCATACCTATGAAAACGGAACAGCGTTTGGTCGAGCGAGTCGACGGGAAATCGCGCCGGAGCGAAGGTGCCTCGAGTGGAAAACTGCAGCGCGCGAGGTCGGAGTCGACGGGATGGTTGGATGGCTTGGGGAGGCTTCTCTGGCTGCGGTGACGGCTCTAGATGGGAAGAGAAAGTCTGGAGTTCTAGGTTAGGGTTTTAGAGAGCTATTATATATATATATACTATATATATTAGGAGAGAGAGGTGGAGAAGGAGCGGTCCGCGGGTTGTGGGTCCGCGTGAAGAAGAGTCTGGGAAGTGGGCGGTCGGGTGAAAAGGGCTGAAGGGTCGGTGAAACAAATGGCTGCAGGTTGCTAGGGAATTCCTAAGTAAGCATAAGTAGATTACTAATATTATATATTATCATTATTAGTATTATACTTAGTATTATTTAATTCTTTTCTTTTCTTTTCCTTTCTTTCTTTAAATATATATATATACCTATATATATTTGTATATATATATATATATTCACACATAAGAAAATTTATATAATAGGGTATTGCACATCGTTAGGCTAGCAACTGCTCAAGGGGTCCCCTACATGGAATAAATTCTAAAAAATTCCTGATGGTCCCATAAGTCCTCTAAGTGTCCGAACACCTAACATAAAAATTATAAAAAATCTATTCCTCCTATTTGGACCTAATTACTATAATTTAATTAATAATTAATAAATAAAGGGTATATACGATTTTCTAGGAAGGGGGTTTTACACACTTGACTTGAAGCAATCTAAGGCAATACGAGCATGAGACAATCACGTAGCATGATTTGTCTTGGATAGTCTCCCCGAGCCGTTAGATTGAGTACAAGATGAGTATCAATTTCTCTGAGGCGTTGTTATCTTGCTTAACTGTCCATTGATATAGTTTTCTAGTTCGGGAAATGCCTTGGCAACCCAAACGGTCCCGATTACTTTCAATGTTCTATGCTTGGCTCCGAACGATTATTAGATAGTCTTTTGGTGATTTAGATGAAAACAAGGCAAGATAACATTCACTTGATATTGGCATACAATTATATGACAAGCATTGAATCGAGGCAACATATAAGCAGGCCACTACTGCCAATTCGTCGGTGATAGCGATGTGGGGCGACGTTTAGCAAATATAAGTATTATAAATATATATTATGTCACTAGGTAGTCGCTAAATGTCGCTAACTTTTTAATTTTAGCGACGTTTATGTATTTAAGTCACAGTATATTTTTATATCAGCGACGTTTAGCGACGTAAAGACCGACGTTTCTAATTTATTTCATATAGGGTTTGACGAAATTCTCTTTCCCCCATTTCGATCGAAACATCAAAAATTTTAAACCGCCCCCCACCATCCCGGCGCCCCACCTCCGGCTCCCCTCCTCCCTCCAGCCGCGTCCTCCCCCCTCCGGCAGCTCCTCCTTTCTCCGGCTCCCCTCTTCCCTCCAGCGTCTTCCCCCTCCGGCGGCTCCTCCTTCCTCCGGCTCCCCTCCTCCCTCCGGCATCCTCCCCCTCCGGCGGATCCTCCTCCCTCCGGCGTTCTCCTCTCTCCAATCACTCGGTGAGCTCCTCTCTCTGTCTCCTTTCTCTGTCTCTGTCTTTCTCTCTAACATGACACAACACAACACGACACGACATGACCCACACTAACCCTAACCCTAACTCGGACACACACACGCACGCAGACACACTAACACATGCGGACACTAACCCTAATACTGACACGGACATACACAAATATAGAGACAGCTTTCTGGACACAGACCCTAACTCAGACAGTTTTCTGGACACAGACCCTAACCCTAATACTTTGACTTGTCCTTTACTTTATTTATCATATTTAAGGGTGCACTCCATTGGTGCACTCTATTATTTTAAACACAGACCCTAACCCTATCTCTCTTCTAGTTAGTTGTTTGAGTTGAGACGCAACCTTACGTATCTGCAGCGTATATAATACGATGTAGATCTTGACTCAAGGAGAGTCGTATACACGGACACGGAAATGACTCTTCAAAGCCGAGACACGATATACGGTATTGGCTTCTTCTAGAACTCGTATCCAAGTTGGGATGATGCTTCTTTATGCACGAGCTGTTGCATTGGCTACTGCAGACTACTAAACCTGTTGTTGAAGGCTCTGTAGTGCACTGGATCTGCTGTTACTTGCTTAGTTTACTTGATGCTGTGCATCCTTCCTGCTGTGCACTGCACAATGTTGCTGCACACTGATTCCTCACTGTTGTACTGTACAGTACAGCTAGCTACTACTGCTATAAACTGCTGTATGCTTCCCCTTATACTGTGGTAGCACAGAGCTGCACACTGCTCAGTTGTGCTCCCCCTTGTTGTGCTAGAAAGAGCTGCACACTGCTATCCCTTCAGTTGATCACTCAAACAACCATACTTGAAGGTAGCAGTGAGTATCAGTGCATGTACTATATTTAACGATGAGTATATATGCTAGGACTAGGAGTATCAGTGCATGTACTGTATTTAACGATGAGTATACACTTGAAGGTAATTGTATATTCATTTTTGCTGGAGAAGTATCTAGAAATGGATATGAATTACTATCTGCGTCGTCGTTCATGGATGTACAACCATCATCCTGATGACATGTGCGGTGTGCGGGATAAATTCATTGAGGGTGTACAATAGTTCCTGCAGTTCGCCAAGACGTTCCCTTAATAAATGGACGGTACCAAAAATTAAGTGTCCGTGTATGAGATATCGCAACTTAAAATATCATCCAGAAGTGAAAGTCACATATCATTTGTACTCGAAGGGTTTCACGCCGAATTACTATCAGTGGACCGCGCACGGAGAACTTGTGTCTTTATCATCGGAGTCGGAGCCTTATGTGGAGCCGTATATGGATGTCCACGACCATGCTGCTTACGACGACGGGTGGTTGAACATGGTTTTTGATACGGTGGGGCCTAGTTTTAATCCGGATAATCATGATGCAGCTGAGGAGGCACCGAATACAGATGCTGCAAAGTTCATGGAGTTGCTGGAGAATGCAAGGACTCCATTATATCCTGGTTGTGAAGATCATTCACCGTTGGAGGTTGTTACAAGATTGTTGAGCATCAAGTCCAATTTTAATATGTTGCAAGAATGCTATAACCGACTGATTGATTTGATTATAGAGATCTTACCAGAGGATGCAAAGTTGCCTAAAGACTTCTACCGATCTAAGAGGATGGTGAGATCGCTCTGGATGAAATATGAAAAAATTAATGCATGTCGCAACGGGTGCATATTGTACTACAAAGATGACAAGGATGAAGATACGTGCAGATTCTGTGGTGCTGATCGCTACAAGGCTACTGGAAGAGGAAAGTCTGTCGGTACAAAGAAGCCTACCGATTCGATGTACTACTTGCCTTTGACGTCGCGGTTGCAGAGGTTGTTTATGGTGAATGAGACTGCAAAAAATATGAGTTGGCACAGGCGAAAATAGATTGAAGGAGTATTGGATCATCCATCCGATGGAGAAGCATGAAAGCACTTTGATCGAGAGTATCCAGATTTTGCTTCAGATCCGCGTAATGTCAGATTGGGGCTCTCCTCCGACGATTTTACCCCATTCGGACTTTCGGGCTCCCAGTATTCGTGTTGACCTGTGATCGTCACTCCGTACAATCTACCGCCTTGGATGTGCATGAAGACTCCGTATATGTTCCTAACCGTTATTATCCTGGGTCCGAACAATCCGAAGAATAACATCGATGTATATTTATAGCCTTTGATAGATGAGTTGAATCAGCTGTGGAAAGTAGGTGCCAACACGTACGATATTTTCAGAAAGCAGAATTTTCAGATGAGGGCATCACTTATGTGGATCATCAACGACTTTTCGGTATATGGAATATTATCGGGATGGAGCACTCATGGTCGTCTCTCATGTATGTATTGCATAGACCGTACTAAGGCTTTCTATTTGAACACGAAGGCAAACCGTGCTTCTTCGATTGTCATCGACAATTTCTGCCGAAGGATCATCCGTACCGGAGGAACATGAATACTTTTCGTGCGGGCGTTGTAGAGAAGGCCAATCCACCGCCAAGGTGGCCCGGATACACGATATGGGAAGAGGTAAAAGATTTACCAAGTGCTATCGAAGAGCCTGCTAAGGGGTACAAGTGTGACGGATTTGGTCGCACCCATAACTGGACGAAGAGGAGTATATTCTGGGATATTCCATATTGGAGTACCAATCTGATCAGACATAACCTTGATGTCATGCATATCGAGAAGAATGTGTTTGATAACATAATTAATACTGTAATGGAGGTAAAGGGGAAGACGAAAGACAATCTGAAGGCTAGGTTGGACTTAGAATAAATATGTAGACGTCTTGCGTTGCATTTGATAGAGGATGGAAATGGAAAGTTAAAGCAGCTTAAGTCAGTTTTCTCACTGGAGAAGGAGGATAAAGGAAGACTTTGTAGGTGGATTCAGGGTCTAAATTTTTTAGACGGGTACATGTCGAACTTGAGAAGATGCGTAGACCTCAAGGAGAACAAACTGACGGGTATGAAGAGCCATGATTGTCACATATTCATGGAGAGGTTAATTTTGATTGCATTTCGGGAATTCTTACCGCAGGTCGTTTGGGATCCATTGACAGAGCTCAGCATATTCTTCAAAGATCTTTGTTCTACTAAGTTGCTCGTCGATCGTCTAGAAAAGTAAGAGAAGGATATTGTGGTAACACTATGTAAGCTCGAGAAGGTGTTTCCTCCTGGATTCTTCGACTCTATGGAGCATTTGCCAATTCATCTTTCCTATGAGGCACGTGTTGGTGGTCCTGTCAGTTATCGGTGGATGTACCCCTTCGAGCGACATCTGAATCACCTAAAGAGAAAGGTAAAAAATAAGGCACGGGTTGAGGGCTCTATTTGTGAAGCTTATATTCTCGAGGAGATTACAAACTTTTGCTCGACGTATTTCAAACCTCATGTTGCTACTAATAGAACGAGAGCTCCGAGAAACGACGACGGATATCAGGAATCTAATGATGCAATACTCAAAGTATTCAATGCGTCCGAAAAGCCTTCGGGAAAAATGAAGAAGAGATATTTGAATGACAACGAGCTAAGGGCTGCTCAGTTGTATATAATACTCAATTGCGACGAGGATGAAGTGGAGAAGCTAGAGGGGTAAGTAAATTAATACGTCCACGTTTACATCATCTCAATATAATAGTATAAGCTACTATTATTCTACTAATCAGTGGTTGCTTCATTATTTTTCAGCACATATAATGATGAGTTGAGGTCGGTTAGACCCTACATAATAGACGAAGAAGTAGAACAAGAAATGAGATACCATTTTCCTTCTTGGTTGAGCGCATATGTAAGGAGCTTGGTAATTACTTTTTCTTTCTGCACTTGCACAATAAATAACTTACTATTGTTACTTTGGTATTTAGGTCGATCGTCTAATAACACCTGAGACTGAATCTATTAGAACTCTAGCCAAGGGACCAATTACTGTCGTCAAAATATGACCAAGTTTCTGTGTGAATAGGTTTAGGTTCAAGTCAATAAATGCTCCGATTAGAGACAACTTTTTGGATCTTGATTCCACGAAAAATAGTTGTTTGTGTATCAAATCTTCGAACTACAAAGACGTCGATCCAGGCAATAATTTCTTTGGCATCTTACGAGAGATTGTGAAGTTAACATATAATTATGGCACAGAACCTGCTAAGATCATGATATTCAAGTTTGAATGATTCGATCCGATTCAAGATCAAGGTTAGAAAATTGACAAGCATGGGCTTGTGAATATAAACTACAAACGTAGATATCAAGGCTATGAACCATTTATCCTATCAAGTCAGGCTCAGCTCGTGTACTTCATAACTTATCCTAGACAGGGGACAGCGAGGTCGGATTGGTGGGCAGTATGCAAGACAAAAACTAGAAATACCTTTGACATTGACTAAATATGTAAAACCCCAAATCCTAAAACCCGTATTTATTTTTTTATTAATTTAATTGTAGTATTTATGAGCAAATTAGGATAAATAGAATTTATTTAATTTTTATTTTAGATGTTTGTGCATTTAGGGGATTTATGGAGCCATTATAATTTTTTTCTAATTTATTCCATGTAGGAGACCCTTTGGTCAGTTGCTGGCTTATTGGTATGCACTAATACAAATTTTAGATTTTTCTAGGTGTATATATATATATATATATACGTATATATTTTTAAAGGAAAAAGAAAATAAAAGAATTAAGAAAGAATAAAATAAAAATAAAATAAAAATAAAATAAAAATCCTAATGAATTCTTATTGGGTCTAAAACCCAAACCCTAAACCTAGGCTTACCCTACCCGCAACCTACTCCTAAACTCATTACTATACTACCCCACCCCTTCTTAATATATAAGCAGCAGCGGCAGCATTATTGCCCCCCCCCCACCGCGCGTGGAAGACTTCCCCCCCCCCGACCTATGTATCTCCCTATAAATAATTCTCATCTCCAAAACCCTAACCCTAATTCTTCTCCTTCCCATCTAGACCTGAGCGCCGCCGCCACCACAGCCTGACCGCCTTCCAGCCGTCGGACAACCCATGCCGACTGCCCACCGCGACGTCGCGCGCGCGAGACAAAAATTGACCGAACAGCTTACTTGTGTTCTCGCTCCGTTTTCCGTGCCATCGTTCGACCAAACTCGACGCCGTCTTCACCGGTATGATTCTAACCTATTCCTCTTCCAATAATGTAAATTAGTTTATCTCGAACAGCGTGCCAATCTAGGTAAAAATTGATGCCAAGTCAAAAAAAAACTACGACATTTAAATCTCAGAAAACTCTGTTGCAACCACCTATGTTCCCGGATTCATATCTCCCACCACAGAGATCCGAATCCGATTTTTCTTGTTGGTATGAGAAGACCACTTGACCTAGTTTATTTTCTGTCAAATACTTTAATTTATTAGTTGATGTATGTTAAAATAAATTAGGTAGAAAACTCCGAAAATATTTTTTCCAGATTTTCAAAAGTTATGAAACGGAGCGCGCTCCGCCAAACGGGACCGCTCCGCTGTGTACCAAGTATATCAAATGGTGCGTGCAGTGTACCCGGATATGTAAGAGTTCGCGGAGACTAATTCGGACACGTGTGCGCGTTGGAATCAGCCCGTATCCGCGGACAATCCCCGTGTCGTAACTTTTGCGAAAGTCGTGCGCATTTTGTGCACGCTTGTCAGATTGCGACGAAACTTGTGCCATTGGACTCATGGTATCGCGCTGGTCTTGTGACCCAAGTTTCACGCGATTCTAAGACAGTTGACCAAGTCACCTATTGGCGGGCCCTACGGTTGACTTTTTAGGCAAATTTGTGTTCGGCTCATCGAAATCCAAAATTGGAAGTACCGCTGAGTTCGCATTGACATTTAGAATTTGTTTGACCTATAAATTGTCCTATTTAGAGACTGTTATCCTTGGCACGCTTTTCGGTGCAAGGTGGCCCACATGTGGAGCCCGCTTTGACCCAAAATTACCATTTTGCCCCTGTGTCCAAATTGGACGAAAGGGTAGTGGTTTCTAGATATTATGCTTATTCTGGGAACGTTGATGATGTTTATTTCAGCATCCGGAGACGTTCATTCTGAGGCCGTTATTTCTGACTCTTGGTGTTTGACATCTGAATATTACTCTCTGCAGCTCTCTTGCCAGGCAAGTATACCTTGCCTTGTTGTACCGTTTAAATTCTGTATTATTATTTGCATATTTATATTATAAAACTGTGCGCGTCCGAGAGAGACTCGGGTGCAGTCAACGGAGGCATTGACGTTAGGACTTGTGTCTGACCTAGTGTCTAGTAGACCCACCTAAAGTTGTGGAGTTATCGGTATGACTCCCCAGGCCTTGACACATATTATTACACGTCACAGAGTGAGTTCATATAGGGACGCGTGCCTCATACTCGACTGGCCATCGTTGTGAGCAACACGTGTAACGGTATTTAGCTTAGTGTTTATTTCTTTAGAGACTTGCATTATAGTACGAGATGTCCACGTCGTGTTCACGACTTATATATCTATATTGGGCAGGGAGGACGACTTGTAGGCGTATGGGACACCCACTTCCTCTATGCGGATTCTACACACGACGGAGTGATATGGACGTTATATACTATACAGATTCCACGTTCTTCAGAGCGATATGGACGTTATATACTATGCAGATTTCCCGTTCTTCGGAGCGGTAGGATGTTATTACATTACATGGCGCCCTTGTATTGGGGGCATATGTGGCATAGACTAGCCAGTCATGCCGATTGGTGAATTACGTCAACATATGTCTAGCCTACACTTTTCCATACACTCAAGTTGTCCTCAAGTTGCATTCCACTTAGACGGTTAGGTCACCCTTGAGTTTTTACAGTATTTACTTTATGGCATGCTTTTATGTACCTTGTTATGTCCCTCTGAGGACCTGGTCCCTTTCCAGGTGTGTTGTTCATGAGTATTTATAGGAGCGCAGATCCGGACTGGCTACTTATATTGCGAGAGGTCTTCTCTTCGAGCCTCGTGATTGTTAGAGGTTGTATTTATATTGTATTTGTCTTGTTTTTCCTTTATTCTAGTTCGGCAGTGGATTTGTTTCCATCCGACTGTCATCTTTAGATACTTCATTTTGGAATCTGGTTATAGATATTGGTTATTCATTATATTTGATTTTCTGTGAATGCGATTAGATTATACCCTGTGACTTGGGATAGATTTATACCACTTGAGAGTTTGATATTCATATACAGCGTACGTGTGTATATGATTTCCATATATTGGACTTCGTATACATACGGCTGGCGTGTTACGTGTCCTAGTCCTACGTATTTTTGGGACTGGGGTGTGACATATTTTTAGTGGTGGCCCATGCAGGTCCAGAGCATATTGTCTCGGTTACGTTGTTGTACCGAACAAGCCTGCACCTAGGACTAGAGTATAGGATCTCATCCATATTGACTATGACTCATCCTCCTTCCAGTCCATTCTATTTGAATAATTGCATCCTGCTTGATTCCTGTGCTTCCCTATTAGTTTCTTGAGTATAACCTCTCATAGAATATAGAAGTCCCTGTTGTTAGTTGATAAGTAGGGTAACATTCCTATTAAGAGTACGACTAGAGTGTTGACACACCACTAAGTTTAAAATATCTAGTGAACCCTAGAATTCCTTATCTATAGATTGGTTTACCATTATCCCTTGATGTATTATGAGAACTTGAGAGCAGTATAAACACTACTAGAGTGGTTAGAAGTTTTTACCATAATGTTTGACCCTAGTATTGAGGAACCAATAGAAAACCAAAACTGAATATTAGGACTGAACATATCCTTCATAGTTAGATAGTATTGGAGAACTATAAACTTAGATCATTGTCTTATTATTAATAGACAGCACCTCAGGAAGCCTAGAGGAATATAATCAACATTTTTTTCTTGATCATGCCTCGAACATAGCAACTAGCACCCCACTCCCCTTAGAGAACCATGATGCTATCTAGAGCCCTCTATTTTAATTTCATATATTGTTCCTCTGCGACCTTAACGATCGCTAAATACGCGACGAATACATTATCTTCTTCTTTTCTTCATCTTTCAACTCGTGCCACTTGACACCTCTAATTATAGACCAAGTGATTGTATTCTATGATAGGATATATAGTTTGCTAAGGTATAGTTGTAATCTTGAATTTTGAATTATGTGCCTTGTAGTTAGAACCTGATAGTTGAGTTGTTCATTTAGATTGTGATGATTACCCTAGTTGTAGATCACGTTATTTGTACCCCCACCTCGATACAAGTTAGATCCCTTTCCCCTTGACTGCCAGTAACTTCTCTATCCTTACTATTGACACTTGTTCTATAAGCACTATGACTAAGACGTAAGACGACCATGACCTATGAAATATAAGAGGATACCCTAATAATGTCACGCCCCAGTCCCAAAATACCGTAGGACTAGACACGTGGCAATGGCCAACAGTACGCACCGATGGACCAACTCAATATAATGGATCCATCAGGGCATACTTAAGCTGTAAAACAAGTCTACGACAATCATGGCACAACTAATCTCATCCACACAAGATATAAAATATGATCCACAAAATAAATAAGGAATGTAAATCATCAGCAAGTCTCACAAAGTACTTCGGGGAACAACCCGATAAATATCTAGTACAATGGTTCAACAGACCAGAAAGTAAATGACAGAAATAAATAATAAAAACTGAGCATGAACATAGATGCTCAAGAGAAATCTTCAGCTAAGACCTCGTCCTCGGGTGGTGGTACAGCTCCTGGATCAGCTCCTGCTCCAGTCCCGTAAACCTCGGGATAAGCCTCGTCTGTAAAATCTGGGAACAAAATCCGGATCTAGGTCCTCAGGGGACATAGCAAGGTACAAGAAAGCTCATGCCAAAATAAATACAGTGTAGCAAATAATGAATAAATAGGGCAAGTAAGTAACCATCTATGTGAAAATGCAAGATGAGAGCAGCACTAAAACTCAGGCTGAAGCCACTACAAGCTCTGTGTCGGGGAGCCGGTAGCGGTAATAAACACGTAATATGCCTAGCTCTGCTACGAGAGTCTGAGGCCTCACAATAGTAGTAGATAGATATATGAAACAGCCTGTAGCCTGTGTGTCTCTCCCCACCCAATGTAACCACGCATATCATGACCATAACGTCTCATGTCCATGTCAAGCGCGATCATAGCTAATGCATCAAGTCATAAAGTATCTAAGAGTATAATGTCCATGTCCTGTATCCTATACAGAATTACCACGAATATCTCGAGAAAATCCTGTCTCATGAATAGTGTCAAGTGTCCTGGGTCATATGGTACTTGGTAAGACAAGTACGAAAATAAGGTATCACGAATGTCCATCTCTAGACGACCGTACCCAACACTGCGTACAGTATCGGCACCGGACTGATAATCGGACGCTAAGTACGTCACACGATCCTAGGTTGAGCATGCACATCACTATAATAAAGCAAGGGAAATATATAACAATAGTGTAGAGTTTGGCAAGGTACACTTGCCTGATGTTGGAATATCAACAATCGTCCCTGGATCAGTGGAACCGGTAGGGACTACTCCAAAAGCTATAATAAACATCACCAATAGTCTCAGAAGATATCAAACTGCTAGAAATGTCTGTCCTTACGTCCAATTTGGACACAGGGACAAAAATGTCATTTTCGGATTAAAGCGGGTTCCATATAAGGTCCACTTTGCACCGAAAAGCGTATCAGGGTCAAAGGTCTCCAAATTTCTCAAACTCAGTGTCAACAAGTCAGGAACGATGATACGAACCCAACGGAACTTCCAGAATTGGGTTCCGATGAGCCGATCTCAAAATTACCCGTCATGTGGAGCCTGTGGGGCCCACGATACGTGATTTTGTCAACGTTCTCGAAATCGGACCAAACTTGGGTCACAGGACCAGCGTATTGCTATGATTCCGATGGCACAAGTTTCGTCTCGATCCGACGTGTGTATACAAAGTTACAACACGTTCCAGAAAGGACGGATACGGGGTGTCGTCGGCGGATACGCGTTGATTCCGGGGTGCACGCACCTCCGAATCGACTTCTGCAAAATTTCACACGACCGTATCAACGTCGCGCACAGTTCGGTAAAGATCGCGTGCGACCAAGTCGTTTCGTTTGGCGGGGCGGACTCAGTTCCGGGGTGAAACAGGGCATTGTTTTTCCTGTTTTTGGATCGCGGTGTACGATCACCACAGGACGCGATGCGCCGAGCGAGTTGCACGGGCACCGAGAGGGTTACACAGTTTATGTACAGCAACTGACAGAATTGGAAATGGAGATACGCATTAGGAGAAATCGGTACCTGAACAGGGCTCCGTGAACGCTGAAATTCACGTGTCCGAGAGTCCAATCTGTGTCCCGGTCGTGTCCTGTGTTTGCTGCTCCCGTCTCGTGTCCGCTGAGACGCTGTGCCCGGTCACGGCTCAGGGAGTTGCTGGAGAGTTGTCGGCCTGTGACTGTCCCGGTCGGCGAGGGGCGGCTCGTGGACGGCGTTGTCGAGTCGGCCTGGGCGATGGGGAAGGTCGGCCGATCGGGGTCGGGGACTCCGCAGAGGGGATCGGGCTCAGGGTCTTGGGGTGTCGACGAGTCGGGTCGACAAGGGGGTGCTCGGGGTCGTCGGTTCAGCGGCGGATCGAAGAGTCAGGGCTTGCTGTGAAGCGGCGGCGGGGTTGGTCGGTTCAGCGGCGGATCGAAGTGGACACGCGGCTCGGGGGGGATGGACACGGGGCGCTGGGGTGAAACTAGGGTTTCGGTGGGGTGAAACTAGGGTTTCGGTGACGGCTGGTAGTTCGAGAAGAGGGCAGCACGAATGTCGAGGCAGCCCCTTTATAGCTGCTACAGGAACTCCAGCAGCTAGGGTTTCCCCTGCGGGTTTCGGGTTGGTTTGGTTCGGGTTCGGGTTCGGTTCACAATTCTATAACTTTTGGTCCTCGATTCGTTGCTCCGGCGTCCAATAAATTCACCGAAAAATGCCACGCGTCCGGTTCTCCATTATACACAATAAATTTTTATTTCCAGAATATTTTAGCACCCATAAACTGCCTGTAAAATTCTTTAACTCATAAACACCTCGGTTCTTCATCCAAAATGCCGAAAATATCCGGGAAAATTATATTAAAAATTATCTGAAAAAATAGGGTGTTTACAATCTTCCCTCCTTAAAAGGATTGCGTCCTCGCAATCAAAGAATAAGCTACTCAAGAAAGAGTTATGGAAAATACAAGGTGGCCTAGTTTATAACTGCCTCTTCGAATAAGTGGGGGTAACGCTGGCGCATACTGTCTTCTCGTTCCCAAGTTGATTCTCCAGGTGAATGGTGTTTCCAAGATACACGAACCAATCTAATCGTTTGTCCCCGTAATGTTTTCTCACTGACGTCGAGGATACCAACTGGTTGTTCTTCATATCTCAAGCTCGGTCCTACGGCGATCTCTGAATGATCGACTACGTGACTTGGGTCGGTCACGTACCTTCGCAGCTGTGAGACGTGGAATACGTCATGCACTCCCTCTAAAGATGGAGGTAATGCAAGCCGATAAGCCACCTCACCAACACGCTCGAGGATGTCAAATGGCCCAATATACCTTGGGCTCAGCTTACCTCTGCTCCCGAATCTGATAGTACCACGAGTGGGCGAAATCCTCAGGAACACGTGATCTCCTTCTTTGAACTCTAGGGGACGTCTGCGTGTATCAGCCCAATGCTTCTGTCTGTCCTGAGCTGCTCGTAGATGATTCTGAATCTGCTTCACCTTCTCCACTGTCTGTGTTACCAATTCTGGACCCAGTATTTAACGTTCACCGACGTCACTCCAGCATATAGGTGACCTGCACTTCCTTCCGTATAAAGCTTCAAATGGTGCCATCTGGATGCTGGCCTGATAACTGTTATTGTAGGAGAACTCTACTAAGTGCAAATAATCTTTCCAAGATCCTCCGAAGTCTAGCATACATGATCTCAACATGTCCTCCAATGTCTGAATGGTGCGCTCCGACTGGCCATCTATCTGCGGGTGGTATGCCGTGCTGAACTTGAGTCTGGTGCCCAGACTCTCTTGCATGCTTCTCCAAAAATGAGATGTAAATCTCGAATCTCGATCCGATACGATACTAACAGGCACTCCATGTAATTTGACAATTTGTCGCATATACATGTCGGCTAGTACCTCTGTGGACTGTCCAACTCTAAATGGCAAGAAGTGTGCCGATTTAGTGAGTCTATCCACAATAACCCATACTGCATCTCTTCCGCTGGGGCTCCTCGGAAATCTGGTGACAAAATCCATCGTGATGTGCTCCCACTTCCATTCTGGTATTGGGAGCGGCTGTAACATACCTGCAGTCCTCTGATGCTCTGCCTTCACTTGCTGGCAGACTAAGCATTTGGCCACAAATCTTGCGATCTCTCTTTTCATTCTATGCCACCAGTAATACTGTCTCAAGTCTCGGTACATCTTGGTTCCTCCTGGGTGAACAGAGTACATAGAGCTATGTGCTTCCGTCATCAACTCCTGTCTCAATTCTCCATTTGGAACATACAGGCGATTTCCAAACCTTAATGTCCCGTCTTCGTGTATGCGAAGTCCTGTCTGCATGCCTGCTTCTGTCCTTTCTTTGAGTCTTCGGAATCTAGCATCGGTGGGCAATGCCTCCTTAATCTTCTCCACGAGTGATGACTGAATCTCAAGGTTAGCCATCAAGCCATTCTATCCCGGTATAACCACTTCTATCTGTAGCTCCTGTAAATCTCTCAATAACTCGGGCTGCATCGTCAAGAAATAAGCCGTAGGCTTCCTGCTGAGTGCGTCTGCAACTACATTCGCCTTTCCCGGATGATACTGCAGATCGATGTCAAAATCTACCATCAGTTCCAGCCAGCGTCTCTGCCTCATGTTAAGCTCCTTCTGAGTATACACATACTTCAGACTCTTGTGATCAGTAAAGATTTCTACCCTCTCTCCATAAAGATAGTGCCTCCATATCTTCAATGCAAATATAACTGCTGCTAGCTCCAGATCATGTGTTGGGTAGTTCTTCTCGTGGAACTTCAACTGTCTCGACGCATAAGCAATGACTTTGCCATGTTGCATCAAAACACATCCTAGTCCACTGCCTGATGCATCACTGTAAACAACAAAACCTCCTGACCCCGAAGGAAGAGTCAAGACAGGTGCTGTTGTTAATCTTCTTTTTAGTTCTTCAAAAGCCTTCTGGCAGTCCTCTGTCCATATAAACTCCTGGTCCTTGCATGTCAGCTTCGTCATTGGTTCTGCAATCCTCGAGAAATTCTCTATAAACCTTCGGTAATATCCCGCAAGTCCGAGAAAACTTCTCACCTCTGCGACTGATGTGGGTGTAGGCCAAGTCTCTATTGCCGCAACTTTCTCTGGATCCACTGAAAGTCCTTCTCCTGATATGATGTGTCCCAAGAAAGGCACTTTGTCCATACAGAACTCACACTTACTGAGCTTGGCGTATAACTTTTCCTGCCTCAAGGTCTCTAACACGATTCTGAGATGCTCCTCGTGCTCTTCATGGTTCTTGGAATATATGAGAATGTCGTCAATGAACACCACTATAAATTTATCCAATAACTGATGAAAGACTCTGTTCATTAAGCTCATAAACACTGCTGGTGCGTTGGTTAAACCAAACGGCATTACCAAGAACTCATAATGCCCATACTTCGTCCTGAAAGCTGTCTTCGGGATGTCCTCCTTCCTCACCTTGATCTGATGATAGCCTGATCTAAGGTCAATCTTCGAGAATATCCTTGTACCACTCAATTGATCGAATAGATCATCAATGCGTGGTAGGGGATACCTGTTCTTGATGGTCACAGCATTTAGTGCCCGGTAATCAATGCACAACCGTGCTGTTCCGTCCTTCTTTGGCACAAATAATATGGGTGCCCCCCAAGGTGAAACACTGGGCCGAATGAAACCCTTCTCCAAAAGATCATCAACCTGCTCTTTCAACTCCACTAACTCCTTAGGTGCTAGCCGATAAACTGATAAAGTGATTGGCTCTGCTCCCGGAGTTAAGTCTATTGTGAATTCTATTTCCCGATCAGGCGGTAAACCTGAAAGATCATCAGGAAATACATCCACAAATTCTGATATGACTCTTGGGTAACCTGTCTCCCCTTCTACAGATAATACCCTAAGAGTAGGCTGAACTCCTTGCTCTACTGCTCCTCGAAGAAACTCAAATTCTGGGTGTCCTGGCGGTCTAAATATAACCCGCCCAAGTCGGCAATCAAGAGTCGCATGGTACTGACTTAACCAATCCATACCAAGTACGACATCATAATCCGGCATAGAAAATATCAGAAATTGAGCTCGTATTTCTCGGCCACAAACTACTACAGAACATGATCTACAGACGTCACTAACCGGAATAATTCCACCCCCGTAAGAATCCTCTTCATCTTCGGAAGGGGTGCGGTAGCTACTCTATGGGTGGCTACAAAGCTAGCTGCTATAAATGAATGCGATGCTCCAGAATCAAATAATACAACTGCTGGTAATGAAGCTACTAAAATAGTACCTGCGATGACCTCGCCTGCTGTAGCCTCCTCCTCAACCGCTAAAGTGAATGCCTGCCCTCGCCCCTGTGCTGGACCTCTCTGCTGCTGCTGAGCCTGCTGGAATAGGGCTGCCTGTGGGGCCAGTGGTGGTCTTTGCTGGTTTTCTCCTGGGGCTGGTGGCCTGACGCCTCCAACTCCTGTCTGCTGTGCTCCTGCTGCCGGGTAAGCTGGTCGCGGTGCAGGTAAAGCTAGTCTGGGTGCTTCTCCTCTATGGTGAGTGCAGTCTCTGGATAGATGCTGGTTTGATCCGCAAAGCAGGCATAGTCCCAACTTCCGTCTGCACTCTCTCTCAATGTGTCCTACCTTGCCGCAGTGATGATAAGTAGGAAGGGATATGGCCCTGTGTGCTGCTCTATCTGGCGTACTCCTCTGGAATCGTTTTGCAGAATCTCCATGTGCTGCCTTGGTTGGTACGGAGGTGTTTGGCCTCTTCAGATTCGATTCCCTTCTAGTGACGCGCTCCATGCGTTGTGCTGCTGCTAGCACATCAGTATAATTTGTAGGTGCCACTGAGCCAATCAATCTCTGAAGCTCGAACTTCAACCCGTCAAAGAACTTTTCCGCTTTCTCTTCCTCCGTCGAAATCAATGTTGGAGCGAAGCGACTCAGGCGAATAAATTCAGAATTGTATTCTTCCACTTTTATGCTGCCCTGAATGAGGCGGTTGAACTTGTCCCTGAGCTCTGACCGTGCAACTGCCGGGATGTACATCTCTTGGAAAAGTCTGGAGAACTCTTCCCATGTGACTCTATCCTGTCCAAGTCTCCTTTCTTCTGCTAACCACCAGTGGTGCGCATTATCAGTTAACTGCATTCTGACTGCAGTCATCCACTTCTCTCTTGGAAGTTCAGCGGCTTCCAGCTGATGCTGAATGTTTGTGAGCCACTCATGAACTTCCGTTGGCCCTTCTTTACCAGAAAATGTGCGAGGCTTGAGATAACGGAAGTCGGTGATAGATCCCGTCGATGTTCGCCTCGCTGCTGGATTAGCCTGCTCCAATACGGATACCAGGCTGGTCCTCAGATACTCGGCCTCCTGCCGATGGGCCTCTTGCTGAATCTGTTGCTGTGCTTGCATCATAGCATACATCATCTGGAACATCTGTTGTCCGTCCATGGCTTGTCCTGGCGGGAATACTGGCATCTGGGGAGTGAACTGTGGTGGAGGTGGGATGTCATCTCTCCGGAACCTTGGATGAGGCTGTCCGGTGTGATCACTCTGCGATGCTTGTCCACCATCCCCTGGTGTCACTCCGTCTCCATAATTAACCACAGCATCGTGTGGCGTATCCAAGGGAATATCATCTCTGTTCCCGGAATCCATTGCTCTGCAATCAAAATATAAACTGTAAGAACGCACAGAGGAATCAATACAGGATGCAGTTCAAGTAAAAATTTTAAGTCGATATAGAGTTCAACGATGGATTAAATGATGGATGAGAACCTAGAACTTATCCTATCTTTAGGTCAGGCTGGTTCGGTCCCTAAGTTGAAACCGAACAATTTGTCGTTGACCTGCATGGGCCACCACAAAAACCATGTCACGCCCCAGTCCCAAAATACCGTGGGACTAGACACGTGGCAATGGCCAGCAGTACGCACCGATGGACCAACTCAATATAATGGATCCATCAGGGCATACTTAAGCTGTAAAATAAGTCTACGACAATTATGGCATAACTAATCTCATCCACACAAGATATAAAATATGATCCATAAAATAAATAAGGAATGTAAATCATCAGCAAGTCTCACAAAGTACTTCGGGGAACAACCCGATAAATATCTAGTACAATGGTTCAACAGACCAGAAAGTAAATGACAGAAATAAATAATAAAAACTGAGCATGAACATGGATGCTCAAGAGAAATCTTCAGCTAAGATCTCGTCCTCGGGTGGTGGTACAGCTCCTGGATCAGCTCCTGCTCCAGTCCCGTAAACCTCGGGATAAGCCTCGTCTGTAAAATCTGGGGACAAAATCCGGATCCAGGTCCTCAGGGGACATAGCAAGGTACAAGAAAGCTCATGCCAAAATAAATACAGTGCAGCAAATAATGAATAAATAGGGCAAGTAAGTAACCATCTATGTGAAAATGCAAGATGAGAGCAGCACTAAAACTCAGGCTGAAGCCACTACAAGCTCTGTGTCGGGGAGCCGGTAGCGGTAATAAACACGTAATGTGCCTAGCTCTGCTATGAGAGTCTGATGCCTCACAATAGTAGTAGATAGATATATGAAACAGCCTGTAGCCTGTGTGTCTCTCCCCACCCAATGTAACCACGCATATCATGACCATAACGTCTCATGTCCATGTCAAGCGCGATCATAGCTAATGCATCAAGTCATAAAGTATCTAAGAGTATAATGTCCATGTCCTGTATCCTATACAGAATTACCACAAATATCTCAGGAAAATCCTGTCTCATGAATAGTGTCAAGTGTCCTGGGTCATATGGTACTTGGTAAGACAAGTACGAAAATAAGGTGTCACGAATGTCCATCTCTAGATGACCGTACCCAACACTGCGTACAGTGTCGGCACCCGACTGATAATCGGACGCTAAGTACATCACACGGTCCTAGGTTGAGCATGCACATCACTATAATAAAGCAAGGGAAATATATAACAATACTGTAGAGTTTGGCAAGGTACACTTGCCTGATGTTGGAATATCAACAATCGTCCCTGGATCAGTGGAACCGGTAGGGACTACTCCAAAAGCTGTAATAAACATCACCAATAGTCTCAGAAGATATCAAACTGCTAGAAATGCCTGTCCTTACGTCCAATTTGGACACAGGGACAAAAAGGTCATTTTCGGATTAAAGCGGGTTCCATATATGGGCCACTTTGCACCGAAAAGCGCATCAGGGTCAAAGGTCTCCAAATTCCTCAAACTCAGTGTCAACAAGTCAGGAACGATGATACGAACCCAACGGAACTTTCAGAATTGGGTTTCGATGAGCCGATCTCAAAATCACCCGTCATATGGAGCCTGTGGGGCCCACGATACGTGATTTTGTCAACGTTCTCGGAATCGGACCAAACTTGGGTCACAGGACCAGCGTATTGCTACGAGTCCAATGACATAAGTTTCGTCTCGATCCGACGTGTGTACACAAAGTTACAATACGTTCCAGAAAGGACGGATACGGGGTGTCGTCGGCGGATACGCGTTGATTCCGGGGTGCACGCACCTCCGAATCGACTTCTGCAAAATTCCACACGACCGTATCAACGTCGCGCACAGTTCGGTAAAGACCGCGTACGACCAAGTTGTTCCGTTTGGCGGGGCGGACTCAGTTCCGGGGTAAAACAGGGCGTTGTTTTTTCTGTTTTTGGATCGCGGTGTGCGATCACCACAGGACGCGATGCGCCGAGCGAGTTGCACGGGCACCGAGAGGGTTACACAGTCTATGTACAGCAACTGACGGAATTGGAAACGGAGATACGCATTGGGAGAAATTGGTACCTGAATAGGGCTCCGTGAACGCTGAAATTCACGTATCCGAGAGTCCAATCTGTGTCCCGGTCGTGTCCTGTGTTTGCTGCTCCCGTCTCGTGTCCGCTGAGACGCTGTGCCCGGTCACGGCTCAGGGGGTTGCTGGAGAGTTGTCTGCCTGCGACTGTCCTGGTCGGCGAGGGGCGGCTCATGGACGGCGTTGCCGAGTCGGCCTGGGCGATGGGGAAGGTCGGTCGATCGGGGTCGGGGACTCCGCAGAGGGGATCGGGCTCAGGGTCTTGGGGTGTCGACGAGTCGGGTCGACAAGGGGGTGCTCGGGGTCGTCGGTTCAGCGGCGGATCGAAGAGTCGGGGCTTGCTGTGAAGCGGCGACGGGGTTGGTCGGTTCAGCGGCGGATCGAAGTGGACACGCGGCTCGGGAGGGATGGACACGGGGCGCTGGGGTGAAACTAGGGTTTCGGTGACGGCTGGTAGTTCGAGAAGAGGGCAGCACGGATGTCGAGGCAGCCCCTTTATAGCTGCTATAGGAACTCCAGCAGCTAGGGTTTCCCCTGCGGGTTTCGGGTTGGTTTGGTTCGGGTTCGGGTTCGGTTCATAATTCTATAGCTTTTGGTCCTCAATTCGTTGCTCCGGCGTCCAATAAATTCACCGAAAAATGCCACGCGTCCGGTTCTCCATTATACACAATAAATTTTTATTTCCAGAATATTTTAGCACCCATAAACTGCCTGTAAAATTCTTTAACTCATAAACACCTCGGTTCTTCATCCAAAATGCCGAAAACATCCGGGAAAATTATATTAAAAATTATCTGAAAAAATAGGGTGTTTACAAATAAGTACCAAGACCCCTTCTCGTAGACCTTAAAAGGAGTTTCTACGGTATCCTTAAGACAATTACAGTACTAGTTTATTGTTATAAGTTGGGTAGTATACCTCACAACATAGTATCACATAGTCTTTTGACCTATTATTGAAGTGTAACTGAACGACATTAACTGTATGCTAGTTTAGGATGACAGTATTTTTTTTTCAGACTGTAGAACTTAGAGGCTATACCCCTACTTTGTCGACTATCGACTTAGGCAGGGAGTTAGTATGACAACTGTAGAGATTGTAGAGTCTTATTTCTTTTGTGAACTTGAATTATTTTGTGAACATCGCTCATCATAATCTAGCATACTTATATGTTCTATACTACCTTGACTTATGCTGCTATTATAGCCTAGTTTTTGCAAGCTTATTCTTTTATCAAGCTTGTTCATGACATATGTGTTATTGGGGCCTGATCAACCACACTAATACATTTTAGAATAAGTGTATTATGGTCTGATCAACCATAGTGCGCTTGATTCGTCCTTCGCAATAATACTTTACGTGGATTGAGATATATAGTTGACTAGTAGACACCTGTACTTGCCCTCTAGATATGTCTGAGCGGATCGTATCAGTTACATAACTATACTGATACGAGCATGTGAATAGGAATTACCAAAATAGGATTTCAATCCACAACTGCCTTGACAGTTCCCTTTTGAATTCTCTAATCGCCTTGATCTCCATACTTCCATTCTAGTACCTTTTCCTTGAACTCTTATTCATTGTCATTTGTCTCCCCTTATTTCGGAAAGACGAAACCTCGTGCTTGATATAAGTTTGATATACAGATAGTACTAGATATACCCATAGGCCAATCGCAGTATTTGGTGACTATCTTTTATAATTGATTAAGGGCCTATCATACATGATATAATAAGTATTAAAATTTTGAGGATCGAATGACATGAGAAAATAAATTGAGGAATATTTTTCTTAAAGTGTATAGCCTTATATGATAGATGGGTAATTTTTAAGTTGGGTAGAAGTTGTATTAAAAAACTTGAGAGGAATTTCTTTTAGATTGTGATCAAACAAGATTAAACTGGGAGATTCAAGTCACTTTAATTTTGAGGAATTTTAAAAGAAGGATTGCGATGGTGAAGATTTAACGAATTTTTTAAATCTTGATATTGAGGACCAAATATTTATACTTTGAGCATGTGATGTGAAGTTTGAATATTGAAGATTGAATCATCGATTTAAACCTTGAGGGTAAATATAAAATTTCAGACTTGAACATTGGTGGATTGAATCTAAATTTTTTACAATTTGATGATTTGAATCAAGAGTTAAAAAAAAATTTTGATTGTTGGATTACATATTTAAAATATTGAGGATGTTAATTGAATTTAAAATTTTGAAGGATACAAAATTTTCGTAAGTTGAAGATAGGAATAATATTTTATTAGAGATGTTTTCTAAAGGAGATTATGATAGCTGGAGCTCGTGATATGGACTTGATATGCGAAGATGTTATATGGATTTAATTTAAATTTGGATGTTGATAATTTAAAAATCGAAAAGAGGTTACAAGATTTTGATTAAACAGAGGTTACCTTAATTTTGAAAGTGATTGAGATGGATTTGAATAGATTTTAAATTTTGGAAGAGATTGTGATTGACTTGCCTTATGTACATGAAGGATTAACAAATTATGCCTTATTTTAATTTGAGGATGAGATTATTTTAAGTTGGGCAGATTATAAACTCTCTCACCCAAAATTAGACCTACTTGGCTTAGATAGTGAGACTGAGGCTAGCTCGAATCCAATTAGAAACAGAACACGGTATTTTATTCCAACATTGTATCACTTAGCGTACCTTACCGTGCTTCGATAATTGGAGCACTATACTAGCCACTGCCTTCCTACAAATTCCACATCCTTGTCCTAGACGTGCCCATCTCCCATTCTGACCTTTGTGCAACTTATAATCATGCTCTCTTGTGCTACATTTTAGTGGCACAATATTCGTCGCGAACGTTTCTATTTTAATTCTATAATAATTTCAACTTTGTATCCTTTTGCGTTCCAATTGAAATTGGAGACACAATCTTGACCGTTTCGGACAAACTAAATTAGAATAATATTCTATTCTGAGTCCCCTATGTCCATGACATTTGCGTCCACCTAATTTTATCTCCATGTACTTCTAATTAATTCCCGAACACCATACACATTAATTTTGATTAATTTAATCCAATTTTTATTTTTGTGCAATTTTTCCAATTGTTGGGCACTTTTATGCAAAAGTGCACTAAGGTGTCCCCACCATTGGACATGACACATGAAGAAACCTATTTTTCGTTCATATAGATTTTTTCATGATTGTCGGAATGTGCAACGTGTAACATCGCCCCTCATTTAAACCTAGCCTTGCATTTGGAACAATGCAAATCTTATACCATCCTTGATATTCTATCGTGGCTTAGTTTTAATTTCGAGGACAAAATTTTTATAAGTTGGGTAGAATGTAAAATCCCAAATCCTAAAATCCGTATTTATTTTTTTATTAATTTAATTATAGTATTTATGAGCAAATTAGGATAAATAGAATTTATTTAATTTTTATTTTAGATGTTTGTGCATTTAGGGGATTTATGGAGCCATTATAATTTTTTTCTAATTTATTCCATGTAGGAGACCATTTGGTCAGTTGCTAGCTTAATGGTATGCATTAATACAAATTCTAGATTTTTCTAGGTGTATATATATATATATATATATATATATATATATATATATATACGTATATATTTTTAAAGGAAAAAGAAAATAAAAGAATTAAGAAAGAATAAAAGAAAAATAAAATAAAAATAAAAATCCTAATGAATTCTTATTGGGTCTAAAACCCAAACCCTAAACCTAGGCTTACCCTACCCGCAACCCACTCCTAAACCCATTACTATACTACCCCACCCCTTCTTAATATATAAGCAGCAGCGGCAGCATTATTACCTCCCCCCCCCCCCCCCCGCGCGTGGAAGACTCCCCCCCGACCTATGTATCTCCCTATAAATAATTCTCATCTCCAAAACCCTAACCCTAATTCTTCTTCTTCCCATCTAGACCTAAGCGCCGCCACCACCGCAGCCTGACCGCCGTCCAGCCGCCGGAGAACCTCGGCCGACTGCCCACCGCGACGTCGCGCGCGCGAGACATAAATTGATTGAACAACTTACCTGTGTTCTCGCTCCGTTTTTCGTGCCATCGCTCGACCAAACTTGACACCGGTATGATCTCGACCTATTCTCCTTCCAATAATGTGCATTAGTTTATCTCGAACAGTGTGCCAACCTAGCTAAAAATTGACGCCAAGTCGAGGAAAAACCACGACATTTAAATCTCAGAAAACTCTATTGCAACCACCTATGTTCCCGGATTTATATCTCCCACCACAGAGATCCGAATCCAATTTTTCTTGTTGGTATGCGAAGACCACTTGACCTAGTTTATTTTTTATCAAATACTTTAATTTATTAGCTGCTGTATGTTAAAATAAATTAGGTAGAAAATCCCGAAAACACACTTTTTTAGATTTCTAAAAGTTGTGAAACAGAGCGCGCCTCGCCAAACAGGACCGCCCCGCTGTGTACCAAGTGTACCAAATGGTGCGCGCAGTATACCCGGACACGTGAGAGTATGCGGAGACTGATTCGGACACGTGTACGCGTCGGAATCAGCCCGTATCTGCGGACAATCCCCGTGTCGTAACTTTTGCGAAAGTCGTGCGCATTTTGTTCACGCTCGTCAGATTGTGACGAAACTTGTGCCATTGGACTCATGGTATCGTGCTGGTCCTGTGACCCAAATTTCATGCGATTCTGAGACAGTTGACCAAGTCGCCTATTGGCGGGCCCTACGGTTGACTTTTTTGGCGAATTTGTGTTCGGCTCACCGGAATCCAAAATTAGAAGTACCGCTGAGTTCGCATTGACATTTAGAATTGGTTTGACCTATAAATTGTCCCATTTAGAGACTGTTATCCTTGGCACGCTTTTCGGTGCAAGGTGGCCCACATATGGAGCCCGCTTTGATCCAAAATTACCATTTTGCCTCTGTGTCCAAATTGGACGAAAGGGTAGTGATTTTTAGCTATTTTGCTTATTCTGAGAATGTTGGTGATGTTTATTTCAGCATCCGGAGACATTCATTCTGAGGCCGTAGTTTCTGACTCTTGGTGTTTGACATCTGAATATTACTCTCTGCAGCTCTCTTGCCAGGCAAGTATACCTTGCCTTGTTGTACCGTTTAAATTCTGTATTATTATTTGCATATTTATATTATAAAATTGTGCGCGTCCGAGAGAGACTCGGGTGCAGTCAACGGAGGCGTTGACGTTAGGACTTGTGTCTGACCTAGTGTCTAGTAGACCCACCTAAAGTTGTGGAGTTATCGGTATGACTCCCCAGGCCTTGACATGTATCATTACACGTCACAGAGTGAGTTCATATAGGGACGCGTGCCTCATACTCGACTGGCCATCGGTGTGAGCAACACGTGTAATGGTATTTAGCTTAGTGTTTATTTCTTTAGAGACTTGCATTATAGTACGAGATGTTCACGTCGTGTTCACGACTTGTATATCTATATTGGGCGGGGAGGATGACTTGTAGGCATATGGGACACCCACTTCCTCTATGCGGATTCCACACTCGACGGAGTGATATGGACGTTATATACTATACAGATTCCACGTTCTTCGGAGCGATATGGACGTTATATACTATGCAGATTTCCCGTTCTTCGGAGCGGTAGGACGTTATTACATTACATGGCGCCCTTGTATTGGGGGCATATGTGGCATATACTAGCCAGTCATGCCGATTGGTGAATTATGTCAGCATATGTCTAGCCTACACTTTTCTATACACTCAAGTTGTCCTCAAGTTGCATTCCACTTAGACGGTTAGGTCACCCTTGAGTTTTTACAGTATTTACTTTATGGCATGCTTTTATGTACCTTGTTATGTCCCTCTGAGGACCTGGTCCCTTTCCAGGTGTGTTGTTCATGAGTATTTGCAGGAGCGCAGATCCGGACTGGCTACTTATATTGCGAGAGGTCTTCTCTTCGAGCCTCGTGATTATTAGAGGTTGTATTTATATTGTATTTGTCTTGTTTTTCCTTCATTCTAGTTCGGTAGTGGATTTGTTTCCATCCGACTGTCATCTTTAGATACTTCATTTTGGAATCTGGTTATAGATATTGGTTATTCATTATATTTAATTTTCTGTGGATGAGATTAGATTATACCCTGTGACTTGGGATAGATTTATACCACTTGTGAGTTTGATATTCATATTACAGCATACGTGTGTATATGGTTTCCATATATTGGAGTTCGTATACATACGGCTGGCGTGTTACGTGTCCTAGTCCTACGTATTTTTGGGACTGGGGCGTGACATATTTTTAGTGGTGGCCCATACAGGTCCAGAGCATATTGTCTCGGTTACGTTACTGTACCGAACAAGCCTGCACCTAGGACTAGAGTATAGGATCTCATCCACATTGACTACGACTCATCCTCCTTCCAGTCCATTCTATTTGAGTTGAGACAAGGACAAAGATTTGGGCCGACGGTACTGTCACTACCACGTTCCGAAAACAGGGGTATTTTCGACTTTTATAATTATTAATATTGTGGTAGTTACATTAAAGGATTTCATGAATAGTATATTTAATTTAAGTAATTGTATGAGATGTGTACTTAAATATATTATATAATATATTATAAAGTGTTCATTAATGTTTGAGCTGGTAGACTTGACCTAGAAGCCCACTAGACGAACACCTGACCGAATTATGGGATTATGTATTTAATTATTATATTTAGAGTTTAATTGTTGGAGGTAGTAATTAATTACCGTAAATTTATTTAATTATTGTTCCTTGCCGTTGCTTCGATATTTGGAGCGCTACCCTAACTTTAGCCTTCTAACAAATTTCATAACCTTGCCCTAGACATGCCCGCCTTCCATTCTGACCTTTTTGTAACTCATAATTATGCTCTCTTGTGCTTCATTTTTGTCGCACAATAATCGTCGTGGACGTTTATTTAATTTCTAAATAAATTCTAATTTTGTATCGTTGTGCGTTCCAATCAAAATTGGAGGCAATCCTAACCCATTTTTCGTGCAACCCAAATTAGGGTAATATTCTGTTCTGAGTCTTCTTCACTAATGGTATTTGTGACCCGACCTAATTTTGTCCCCATGTACTCCTAATTAATTTTTGAACACAACTTGTATTTATTTCTAATTAAATTGAGGATACCATTTTGACTAATTCCGTAAATCCCGATTTAATTTTAGTACCCTACTAATTAAGCCCATACCAAACACACAATGCTCCCTCACCCTACAAAACACCAAACACCAAATCACCCACCAAATTTTTATCATTTTATGTGTCTGTGCAAATATCCAAAATTTAAGACGGCTAATTTGCAAATATTTTATTAGGTGTCGATACCTCATTGGTTCAAACCAAATGGAGAGCCCAAATATTTGACTAAGTCAACAACCCTCATCCTTCCATGAAGGAATCCTCCATGTCAAATCTTGACCATCCATTCAATGGGTGCATCATCACCATTCATTTCCCACACCCACTTCCTATTTAATGTCCCATCACCCACACTCTTCCCAACCTAGACCTAATCCCCAAACCTAGGGAAGCCCCCATTTTTATCTCACCTCACTCCTCCCTCTTCTCCATCGTAGGAAGAAAAATTTCTTCTTCCTTTCTTCTTCTCTTTTCTTCTTCTTCTTCTTCTTCTTCCTTTCTTCCCCTTCTCCTTTGTATTTTTGAATTTATTAAAGGGGGGAAACAACCCATACACCCACTGTACTCCGGGCACCCCGGCCCTCAGCTCCGGCCGACCCGCCGGAGCATCACCCCTCTCCGACCGCTCTCAGCATTCCTCTGGCTCCTCCCTGCACAGCCGGCCAACCCCCAACTCCCTTTCCGGCTGTGCCACCGGCATCATCACCATCTCCATTGCCATCAACCGAGCCCCATCCCCGCGGCCAGCCCCGACCCGAGCTCCGACCGCTCCCTGTTTTTTCCCCGACGAGCCACCCTCATCAGCAGTCTCGAGCCCGACCCCGGCTGCTCATCCCGAGTTCGCAGCTCCGGCCTGCACCAACTCCGACTCTCCACCCCGCTCCGTTCATCCCCTTCCCGGAACCCGGTCGAGCATCCCCATTCCTTCCTGCTGCAACCCCGAACATCCTTCCCTCGTTCCCTCCTCCAGCCAATCACCACCTCCCGCCTCGACACTCCGACGAGCTGCCACTCCGGCGCAGCTCTGCTCATCCCGAGCTCATCCTCTCCCGCTCCCTGCTACGACTCCGACCAGTTTCACTCCACCACCCGATCCTCCACTACCACACAGCCCTCCTCGGCCAGCTTCCCTCCGGCGAGCAGAACCCAGCCTCACCGTCGAGCCACCCCGTGTGAGACCTCTCTCCCTCTTCCCTCTTTTATTAGTGTGTATAACGTATAAATACGTATTTGTGTGTATGTGTATGTGTATACGCGAATGGTGTATACATGTATGTATTGGGATAGATATTAATATGTATTTTGGTATATGTATGTATTGGTATAATTCCATATAGTATATGTGTATTAAAAATATATTTTGGTATATATATTGTATTGGTATATATATATATATATATATATATATATGCACTTGTATACGTATATGTAAACGTATTATTTTGGTATATATATATATATAAAAAAACGTATATATATATATATATATATATATATATATATATATATATATATATATATATATTCCTCGTATACGTATAAATATTGGCTGTATAAATATAGTATGTATATTTTAACATATGTATATATATAATATATATTTCTATTTAATGTATATATACTTATACATATTTTGTACGTAATTTTGGTATAACCCTATATATGTATTATATTTAATTATTGGAATTGGTGAATATTGTAGGCGACCCGAGTGTAATTACGGATACCCCGTTTTTACACACGACCTTGACCCTGTGAACTGTTAGTTGACTGCCGCACGTACATTGACGTACTGGCGAGCCCCGTACCATTTTTGATCGTCTTTCTTGCCCAGCAATCACAGATGCGACGCCCTTGCAACTTGACGCACTTGACCCTAGTTGACTAGTGCCATACCTGGCATAGCCTAGAGGCCAGTGTTTTATGATTGTGTGTTAGTATAGCGTCTGATACAAATGTTATATTTGTGATATGTCTATAGTACTGTTGGTTCATCCAGACGATACTCTGGGACTGGACATTGGTATTACCAGCTAAGGACCCAAGGCGAGTACATTCTCTTATTAGCTTCTTATTTATGATATCCCCTATGTTCATTGTATCTAGTGTAAATATCCATATTTGTGACACGCTGGTTATACGGATTGGTATATCCGAATCTCGTCATGAGATGTTATTCCTTGTTCATGGTGTAGCTTGTACAAGTCTTGTTTTCTTGTTATCTTGTGCATGTACAAACACTGATTTCCGAGGAGATTTGCTACCTTCCTAGGGAATCCCGTGCCATAGCGTACCATGGTTGGATCTACTATACCAGTCGGGGGTGGGGAGTATTTTAGTGTAGATATGTGATCATACCCTTCATGTACAAGACTTGTTCACATGTTAGTGTTGGTCATACACCGCACGTATGACTAGCCAGGCCATTATACCTGTACAAGTTCCCAAGCCGATCACATGTTAAAGCTAGTACTCACATACTTAGTTATAGTATTCTTGCTCATTGACATATTGTTCCTTTCCGCATTTACTTACAGTATTTCCTTTATTGTATATCTCTCGTACATGTACATGCATCTTGTATATTTTCATCTATATACTGCTACATAGCTTATATCATTGATATAGAACTGCTATTAGAAATGTACTTTGCTCCTTCCTGACTGGAAACATTTTTCCAGACTATGTCTTAGAGGACCGCTGTCCGACACTTTATGGACCACAGGGTGAGTAGCTGCAGACTTGGACTTGGTAGTTCAGTTGTGATTCCGGGAGGTCTAGCCGGAATCACTAATCATCTAGTTAGTTCTTTTAGCAGTTCTTTTGGTACCGGATTTGTCTCCGGCATTTTGTTGAGACATGGATATTTGTTGAGTTAGATTGTTCACATTTAGATTTGTGTTATATTTTATTTTTTCGATATCTTATCGTGTTGTAGTTGTGTGATTGAGTGTGTTGTTCATTTATATTGCGTCATCCGTGCCTCCTTATGGAGATTAGATGCTTGTGTGAGATTGCTTAGATAGAATCATGACCTGGACATCGTTCTACCGCCGATGCTGCGGCGTAGGCTGGACGTACCCGCATACTCGTGCCCCAATTCCGGATGCGGGTCGTGACAGGTACTAAGTAAGTCAATTAGATGATTTAGCATCATATATATCATGTATTTCTTTATTCATCATATATTAACTTTTTCGATAAAAATAATTATCTCTGTATAGATATCGTCCCTCGTCGGTACAAAAATGCCTGGGCCTCTTTCTGAGGAACAACTATGGTGGCCCTTGGATCAACTACTCTGAAGCTCCGAAGGAGAGGAAGGCATTCTGGTTTGCGTACTTCAAGGTAAAAGTATATTATATAAATCCTCTCATTTATGCATATTATATAACTTACTAAATTATTTATTATAGCAAACGTATTTCTATCCTCCGCACCGGGCCGAGTTGATCGAGCAGATGTTTCCTGCCGTTGCCGCCAAGCTTATCCGTGATGCTCTGGATGACCAGAAGGCTCGTGATCGCGTTGGAAAACCGATCCAAGGTTGGATCACGCCTGAGCAGTGGACTGTGATGAGGGCTAGATTCGACGATCCATGTCACGCCCCAGTCCCAAAATATCGAGGGACTGGACACGTGGCAATGGCCAGCAGCACGCACTGATGGATAACCCAATTTAATGGAGCCATCAGGGCGTACTTAAGCTGTAAATAAGGTCTACTACACAAGTCACGATAATCTCATCCATAAAGAAAAGGAAATAAACTGCATAATCAAATGGAAATAAGTAGCAACATCATCACAGCAAATCAGTCGGAGAAACAATCCGACTTAAGTCTGAATAAACTGGCTCTATAGGCCAGGAACAAAAGATGTAAACATGAAATAAATAAATGAGTGCTGGAACAGGCACTCAGGAAAAGTCCTCAGCAGTCACCTCGTCTTCAGTGTTTGGTTCAGCTCCAGCAATAGGTTCAGCTCCGGTCCCGTATACCTCGGGATACTGCTCCTCAGCTAAACCTGGGGACATAATCCATTCCAGGTCCTCAGTGGACATAGCAAGGCACAAATAATACAAGCCAAAATGAATAAGCAGTGCAATAAATAATGAAACAGCAGGGTAAACTGAGTAACTAACCATCTATGTGATATGCAAATGAGAGCAACACTAGTACTCAGGCTGAGACCGCTACAAGCTCTGTGTCGGGGAGCCGGTAGCAGTAATAACACGTAAAGGGTCTAGCTCTGCTGGAGAGTCTACAACCTCACAATAATAGTAGATATATATATAACAGTCTGTAGCCTGTGTGTCTCTCCCCACCCAATGTAATCACGCAAACCATGACCATAACGTCTCATGTCCATGTCAGCGGGATTATATCTAATGCAACAAGTCATACTGTCTAATAATAATAACTCTGTCAAGTCCTGTATCCTATTCAGAATCCCCACGAATAACTCGGGAAGATTCTGTCCATGATAGTGTCAAGTGTCCTGGGTTATAGGGTACTTGATAGGTCAAGTACAAAGTAAGGGGGGTCGTAAATCCATCTCTAAATGACGAACCCAACACCGCGCACAGTGTCAGTACCCGACTATGATCGGGCACTAGGTACGTCATACGTTCCCTAGGTTAAGCAGTTTAAAACAGTTTATATGAATTTGCACAAGAAATCCAGCAGAGTATTTTTTACAGAAAATAAGAAAATAATGACTGCAAGTTTGGCAAGGTGCACTTGCCTGATGTTTGGATTCCACTTAGGTCCTGGTTGCAGAAATTTCCAGAGATATCTCCGAAAGCTGAAATAAACAGTACCATCACGCTCAGAAGGTGTCAATCAGCTAGGATCGCCTGTCCTTGGGTCCAATTTGGAGACAAGGGCAAAAACGACAATTTCGGGCCAAAACGGGGTTCACCGGTGGGCCCGTTTTGCACCGAAAAACGTGTCAGGGTCAATGGTCTCCAAATTCACCAAACTTAGTGTCAACAGGTCAGGAACGCTGATACGAACCCAACGGAACTTTCAGATTTGAATTTCGATGAGCCGATCACGAAATCGCCCGTCGAGCGGGGCCTGTGGGGCCCACGACACGCGATTTTGTCAACGTTCTCAGAATCGAACCAAACTTGACCCACAGGACCAGCGTATCGCTACGAGTCCGATGGCGTAAGTTTCGTCTCGATCCGACGTGTGTGCACGAAGTTAGGGTGAATTACAGAAAAGGCGGATACGGAGCGATGTCCGCGGATACGCTTTGATTCCGGTGTGCACGCACATCCGAATCAGCTTCCGCGAAATCTCACACGTCCGTATCAACGAGGCGCACGTATCTGTGAAGACCGTGCGCGACCAAGTCGTCCCGTTTGGCGGGGCGTACTCAGTTCCGGGGTAAAATAGGGTCTGGTTTTTCCTGTTTTTGGATCGCGGTGTGCGATCACCACAGGACGCGATGCCCCGAGCGGTTTATCCGGGCACCGAGAGGGTCATACAGGCTTCGCGTAGGAATTTACGGAATCGAAATTGGGGTTACGAGCAGGAAGTTGTGAGTACCTGAAGGGACCCGAAAAACTGGGGTTTTGAACTGTGTCCGAATCGTGTCCTGGATACGTGTCAACTGTGTCCGTGTGTCCAGCAGCGTGTCCGGGTATCCTCGGCGGTGTCCGGGGCTCTGGGGAACTGGTCGACGGTCGGCGAGGCCCTGGGAGGTCCGGCAGGGTCGTCGGACGGCGGCTACGGCGAGGACGCGGGCGGCTCGGCAGCGGCGGAGGGGAAGAGGAGCCGCGGGTGCTGCTGCGGACGCCTGGGGGGGGAAAGCTCGGCGGGTGGAGCGGCGTCAGCCGGAGGAGAGGAGGAGGGGGTTCGTCGGCGCCGGGGAAGGGGACGGAGGTGGCCGGATCTAGGGTGGTTAGGGTTAGGGTTTCGGCTAGCTTGGGGGAGAAAGGCCGGAGGGGGTAGGCTTTTATAGGGGACTCGAGGAGGGTCGGCCGGGCGGTCGTGGGCGGGAGAAACGGAGGGGGAGACGACGTGGGGAGGTTCTCCGGCCACGTCGTCGGAGAACGCGGCGGGCGGCGGGTTTTTCGGGTCGGCGTGGGTGACAGGGGCGGGTGAGGGTGAAGCGGGTCCGGGTCGGGCGCGGATCCGGGTGAGCGGACCCGCCCGACCCGCTAAAGGTGAGGTTGGGCTGGGCTGGTCGTAATAGGCTCGGCCCACTGGGCCGGGCCGGGCCCAAGGCCGAATAATAAATAATAATAATAGAAATAATAATAATATTAATATTAATATTAATTAATTAATTTAGGAAAATAGTTTTTAGGCTTTTAAAAATAGGTCTGATGTCCAATAAAATCCCAGAAAATTACCCTAAGTCCGGTTTTCTATTTTACACCATAAAATCATATTTTCATTACATTTTAATGTTGTTTATTGGCAATTAAAAATTACAAACTCACTACAGGGCCTATGTAAATTCCTAAAAATGCATTTTAAATCCCAAAATTGATAAAAAAAAATCTGAAAAAATTTAGGGTGTTTACAATCTACCCCCCTTAAGAGGATTGCGTCCTCGCAATCGAAGGGTAAACTATAAAGACAAGATTTATAGAATTAAAATGCTTAGGTTACCTGATTCTGCAAATAAGTGCGGATAACGCTGTCGCATAACATCTTCTCGCTCCCAGGTCGATTCGCCTGGAGAGTGTTGTTTCCAAGCTACTCGAACCAGCCTGATAGTCTGTCCTCGCAGTGTCTTCTCGCTGGTGTCGAGTATACCCACTGGCTGCTCTTCGTATCTCAGGCTAGGTCCCACTGAAATCTCAGAGTGATCAACTATATGGCTTGGGTCCGTCATATATCTCCTCAGTTATGAGACGTGGAATACGTCATGCACTCCCTCTAAGGATGGAGGTAATGCAAGACGGTAAGCCACCTCACCAATGCGCTCCAAGATATCAAATGGCCCAATGTACCTTGGGCTCAACTTGCCTCTGCTGCCGAATCTGATAGTACCTCTAGTGGGCGAGATCCTCAAAAATACATGCTCTCCTTCCTTGAACTCCAGGGGTCGTCTGTGTGCATCGGCCCAATGCTTCTGTCTATCCTGGGCTGTACGGAGATGGTTCTGAATCTGTTTTACTTTCTCCACTGTCTCCGTTACCAACTCTGGACCCAGTATTTGACGTTCGCCAACGTCGCTCCAGCATATTGGAGATCTGCACTTCCTTCCGTACAATGCCTCGAAAGGTGCCATCTGAATGCTTGCCTGATAGCTATTGTTGTAGGAGAACTCCACTAAGTGCAGATGATCTTCCCAAGATCCTCCAAAGTCCAGTATACAGGATCGCAACATATCTTCCAGGATCTGAATGGTGCGCTCTGACTGTCCGTCTGTCTGAGGATGATAGGCAGTACTGAACTTGAGCCTGGTGCCGAGACTCTCTTGCATGCTTCGCCAGAAGTGAGATGTAAATCTTGAGTCTCGATCTGATACGATACTAACCGGCACTCCATGTAATTTTACGATCTGACGCATATACATGTCGGCTAGTACTTCTGTGGATTGTCCGACTCTGAACGGCAAGAAGTGAGCCGACTTAGTGAGCCGATCCACGATGACCCATACTGCATCCTTACCACTAGGGCTTCTTGGAAATCCAGTGATGAAGTCCATGGTAATATGCTCCCACTTCCATTCAGGGATGGAAAGTGGCTGCAACATACCTGCAGTCCTTTGGTGCTCGGCCTTCACCTGCTGGCAGACTAAGCATTTTGCCACAAATCGGGCAATCTCCCTTTTTATCCCATGCCACCAGTAATATTGTCTTAAGTCCCGGTACATCTTGGTTCCTCCTGGATGAACCGAGTATATGGAGCTATGGGCTTCTGTCATCAGTTCCTGCCTTAATTCTCCATTTGGAACACATAGGCGATTTCCGCACCTTAATGTTCCGTCCTCGTGGATGCGAAGTCCCGTCTGCAAGCCTGCTTCTGTTCTTTCTCTCAGCCTTCGGAATCTGGCATCATTAGGCAAAGCTTCCTTGATTCTCTCCACCAGCGATGACTTTACTTCGAGGTTAGCCAGCAAACCATTTTGTCCAGGTAAAATAACCTCTATCTGGAGTTCTTGTAGATCTTTTAATAGCTCGGGCTGCTCCGTCAAGAAATAAGCCGAGGGTTTTCTGCTAAGGGCGTCGGCTACAACATTTGCTTTCCCCGGGTGGTACTGCAGATTGATGTCAAAGTCCACCATCAACTCAAGCCAACGCCTTTGCCTCATATTGAGCTCCTTCTGTGTATAAATATACTTCAAGCTCTTATGATCAGTGAATATCTCGACCTTTTCTCCATACAGGTAATGTCTCCAGATCTTCAATGCAAAAATCACTGCAGCTAGCTCCAGGTCGTGCGTTGGGTAGTTCTTCTCGTGGACCTTCAGCTGCCTCGATGCATAAGCGATAACCTTGCCATGTTGCATCAAGACACAACCTAGTCCACTACCGGACGCATCACTGTAAACAACAAAACCTCCTGACCCTGAGGGAAGAGTCAAGACCGGTGCTGTTGTTAGACGCCTCTTCAATTCTTCAAAGGCATGCTGGCATTCTTCTGTCCATATGAACTCCTGATCCTTCCATGTCAGCTTAGTCATCGGCTCTGCGATTCTTGAAAAATTTTCTACGAACCGCCGGTAATACCCAGCAAGTCCAAGAAAACTTCTCACTTCTGCCACAGAGGTAGGGGTAGGCCAGGTTTCTATAGCAGTGACTTTCTCTGGGTCCACAGACAGTCCTTCACCCGAGATAATATGCCCTAAGAATGGCACCTTGTCCATACAGAACTCACATTTGCTGAGTTTGGCATACAGCTTCTCCCTTCTCAAGATTTCTAGCACAATTCTAAGGTGTTCCTCGTGCTCTTCGTGGTTCTTGGAGTAGATTAGGATATCATCAATGAACACCACCACGAACTTATCCAAGTACTGATGGAAGACCCCGTTCATCAAACTCATAAATACAGCAGGTGCGTTGGTTAAACCAAACGGCATAACTAGGAACTCATAATGCCCATACTTAGTTCTGAAGGCCGTCTTTGGGATATCTTCCTTCTTCACCCTAATCTGGTGATAACCGGATCTAAGGTCAATCTTGGAGAATACCTTAGCACCACTCAACTGGTCAAACAAATCATCAATACGTGGTAATGGATACCGGTTCTTAATAGTTACAGCATTAAGGGCTCTGTAATCAATGCATAGTCGTACAGATCCATCCTTCTTGGGTACAAAAAGTATAGGTGCTCCCCATGGTGAAACACTGGGCCGGATAAATCCTTTCTCCAGAAGGTCGTCAACTTGTGTTTTCAGCTCCACTAACTCCTTAGGTGCTAGCCGATATACCGATGAGGTGATAGGTTCGGCTCCTGGAGTTAGGTCTATCGTGAATTCTATCTCCCGATCAGGTGGTAAACCTGGAAGGTCGTCGGGAAATACATCCACAAATTCCGTTATGACTCTTGGGTAACTTGAATCTTCTTCTACGGTCAATACCCTAAGAGTTGGCTGAACCCCTTGTTCTACAGCTCCTCGTAGAAATTCAAACTCAGGAAGGCTAGGGGGTCTAAATATCACTTTTTCAAGCCGGCAATCCAGTGTCGCATGGTACTGACTTAACCAGTCCATACCAAGTACAACATCGTAATCAGGCATAGAAAAGATCAGGAATTGGGCTCGCATCTCTCGGCCACAGACTACTACCGAACATGATCTACAAGTATCACTAACCGGGATAATTCTACCTCCCGTTAGTATTCTCTTCATCTTCGAGAGAGGTGCGGTAGCTATTCTATGTGTGGCTACGAAGCTAGCAGCAATAAATGAATGCGAAGCTCCAGAATCAAATAATGCTACAGCAGGAATTGAAGCTACTAATATGGTACCTGCTATCACTTCGCCTGCAGTAGCTTCCTTAGTGACTGCTAGTGCATATGCCTGACCTCGTCCCTGAGCGGGACCCCTTTGCTGACGAGCTTGTTGGAATAATGCTGCTTGAGGTGGTAGAGGTGGCCTGGCTCCTCCAGGCCCTGTCTGTGTTGCTCCCCCAGCTGGAAGAGCTGCAGGTGGAGCTGGTCGATTCGGAACTCCCTCTCGACGTTCCGAGCAGTCCTTGGAGAAGTGTTGTCCAGATCCGCAAACCAGGCAGAGTCCCAGCTTGCGTCGACATTCCTTTTCAATATGTCCTACCTTGCTGCAGTAGTGGCAAGTAGGCAGGTTCTTAGTTGCTGCTCTTGGAGGCGGGCTCTTCTGGGGCCGTTTAGCAGATTCCCCTGGTGATGACCTGGACGGTGCTGAGGAGAAGGGACGTTTCAGGCTTGATTCCCTCCGAGTAACGCGCTCCAGCCGACGTGCTGCAGCTAGGACGTCGGTGTAAGAGGTGGGCGCGACTGATCCGATTAACTTCTGAAGCTCGAACCTGAGCCCATCAAAGAACTTCTCCGCCTTCTCCTCTTCGGTAGGAATTAGCGAAGGGGCGAAGCGGCTCAGGCGAATGAATTCGGCGTTATATTCCTCCACCGTCATGTTGCCCTGGATCAGGCGGTTGAATCTGTCTCGGAGTTCTGACCGAGCCACAGCAGGGATGTACATTTCCTGGAAGAGTCTGGAGAACTCCTCCCAGGTAACCTGATCATGTCCGAGCCTTCTTTCTTCGGACAGCCACCAATGATGCGCGTTGTCCGTCAGTTGCATCCGGACGGCAGTCATCCATTTGTCCCTTGGTAATTCAGCGGCCTCCAACTGATGCTGTGTGTTTGTAAGCCATTCATGCACTTCAGTTGGTCCTTCCTTGCCCGAGAAGGTACGGGGCTTGAGTTGACGGAAATCCGTAATAGATCTCGTCGCTGGCCGCCTATTTGGTGCATGCTCCAATGCTGCGACCAGGCTGTTCCTTAGGTTCTCGGCCTCCCGGCGTTGGGTCTCCTGTTGAATCTGTTGTTGCGCCTGCATCATGGCATAGAACATCTGAAACATTTGCTGGCCGTCCATTGCCTGTCCTGGGGGAAAGACAGGCATCATAGGAGGGAACTGGGGAGGAGGCGGGATGTCATCACGCCTGAATCTGAAACTTGGCTGGCCAGTTTGGTTGCTCTGAGAGGATTGTCCTCTGGTATCCGGCGTCGTTCCAGCTTCGCAGGTAAACCCTGCTTCTGTCGGTGTTCCCAAGGGGGTCTCGTCACCACATCTGGGATCCATTTCTCTGCATCAAAAGAAAATAATGAGAACGCACAGAGGAATCAAACAGGATGCAGTTCAAGCAATTTAATTGAAGTCGACATAGAGTTCAAAAACGATTAAATATATGGATGAGATCCTATAACCTATCTTATTGCAGGCCTGTCCGGTCCCTAAGTTGAAACCGAACAATTTAGTTGGACCTGCATGGGCCACCACAAAAACCATGTCACGCCCCAGTCCCAAAATATCGAGGAACTGGACACGTGGCAATGGCCAGCAGCACGCACTGATGGATAACCCAATTTAATGGAGCCATCAGGGCGTACTTAAGCTGTAAATAAGGTCTACTACACAAGTCACGATAATCTCATCCATAAAGAAAAGGAAATAAACTGCATAATCAAATGGAAATAAGTAGCAACATCATCACAGCAAATCAGTCGGAGAAACAATCCGACTTAAGTCTGAATAAACTGGCTCTATAGGCCAGGAACAAAAGATGTAAACATGAAATAAATAAATGAGTGCTGGAACAGGCACTCAGGAAAAGTCCTCAGCAGTCACCTCGTCTTCAGTGTTTGGTTCAGCTCCAGCAATAGGTTCAGCTCCGGTCCCGTATACCTCGGGATACTGCTCCTCAGCTAAACCTGGGGACATAATCCATTCCAGGTCCTCAGTGGACATAGCAAGGCACAAATAATACAAGCCAAAATGAATAAGCAGTGCAATAAATAATGAAACAGCAGGGTAAACTGAGTAACTAACCATCTATGTGATATGCAAATGAGAGCAACACTAGTACTCAGGCTGAGACCGCTACAAGCTCTGTGTCGGGGAGCCGGTAGCAGTAATAACACGTAAAGGGTCTAGCTCTGTTGGAGAGTCTACAACCTCACAATAATAGTAGATATATATATAACAGCCTGTAGCCTGTGTGTCTCTTCCCACCCAATGTAATCACGCAAACCATGACCATAACGTCTCATGTCCATGTCAGCGGGATTATATCTAATGCAACAAGTCATACTGTCTAATAATAATAACTCTGTCAAGTCCTGTATCCTATTCAGAATCCCCACGAATAACTCGGGAAGATTCTGTCCATGATAGTGTCAAGTGTCCTGGGTTATAGGGTACTTGATAGGTCAAGTACAAGTAAGGGGGGTCGTAAATCCATCTCTAAATGACGAACCCAACACCGCGCACAGTGTCAGTACCCGACTATGATCGGGCACTAGGTACGTCATACGTTCCCTAGGTTAAGCAGTTTAAAACAGTTTATATGAATTTGCACAAGAAATCCAGCAGAGTATTTTTACAGAAAATAAGAAAATAATGACTGCAAGTTTGGCAAGGTGCACTTGCCTGATGTTTGGATTCCACTTAGGTCCTGGTTTCAGAAATTTCTAGAGATGTCTCCGAAAGCTGAAATAAACAGTACCATCACGCTCAGAAGGTGTCAATCAGCTAGGATCGCCTGTCCTTGGGTCCAATTTGGAGACAAGGGCAAAAACGGCAATTTCGGACCAAAACGGGGTCCACCGGTGGGCCCGCTTTGCACCGAAAAACGTGTCAGGGTCAATGGTCTCCAAATTCACCAAACTTAGTGTCAACAGGTCAGGAACGCTGATACGAACCCAACGGAACTTTCAGATTTGAATTCCGATGAGCCGATCACGAAATCGCCCGTCGAGCGGGGCCTGTGGGGCCCACGACACGCGATTTCGTCAATGTTCTCAGAATCGAACCAAACTTGACCCACAGGACCAGCGTATCGCTACGAGTCTGATGGCGCAAGTTTCGTCTCGATCCGACGTGTGTGCACGAAGTTAGGGTGAATTACAGAAAAGGCGGATACGGAGCGATGTCCGCGGATACGCGTTGATTCCGGTGTGCACGCACATCCGAATCAACTTCCGCAAAATCCCACACGTCCGTATCGACGAGGCGCACGTATCTGTGAAGACCGTGCGCGACCAAGTCGTCCCGTTTGGCGGGGCGTACTCAGTTCCGGGGTGAAACAGGGTCTGGTTTTTCCTGTTTTTGGATCGCGGTGTGCGATCACCACAGGACGCGATGCCCCGAGCGGTTTGTCCGGGCACCGAGAGGGTCATACAGGCTTCGCGTAGGAATTTACGGAATCGAAATTGGGGTTACGAGCAGGAAGTTGTGAGTACCTGAAGGGACCCGAAAAACCGGGGTTTTGAACTGTGTCCGAATCGTGTCCTGGACACGTGTCAACTGTGTCCGTGTGTCCAGCAGCGTGTCCGGGTATCCTCGGCCTTGTCCGGGGCTCTGGGGAACTGGTCGACGGTCGGCGAGGCCCTGGGAGGTCCGGCGGGGTCGTCGGACGGCGGCTACGGCGAGGACGCGGGCGGCTCGGCAGCGGCGGAGGGGAAGAGGAGCCGCGGGTGCTGCTGCGGACGCCTGGGGGGGGGAAAGCTCGGCGGGTGGAGCGGCGTCAGCCGGAGGAGAGGAGGAGGGGGTTCGTCGGCGCCGGGGAAGGGGACGGAGGTGGCCGGATCTAGGGTGGTTAGGGTTAGGGTTTCGGCTAGCTTGGGGGAGAAAGGCCGGAGGGGGTAGGCTTTTATAGGGGACTCGAGGAGGGTCGGCCGGGCGGTCGTGGGCGGGAGAAACGGAGGGGGAGACGACGTGGGGAGGTTCTCCAGCCACGTCGCCGGAGAACGCGGCGGGCGGCGGATTTTTCGGGTCGGCGTGGGTGACAGGGGCGGGTGAGGGTGAAGCGGGTCCGGGTCGGGCGCGGATCCGGGTGAGCGGACCCGCCCGACCCGCTAAAGGTGAGGTTGGGCTGGGCTGGTCGTAATGGGCTCGGCCCACTGGGCCGGGCCGGGCCCAAGGCCGAATAATAAATAATAATAATAGAAATAATAATAATATAAATATTAATATTAATTAATTAATTTAGGAAAATAGTTTTTAGGCTTTTAAAAATAGGTCTGATGTCCAATAAAATCCCAGAAAATTACCCTAAGTCCGGTTTTCTATTTTACACCATAAAATCATATTTTTATTACATTTTAATGTTGTTTATTGGCAATTAAAAATTACAAACTCACTACAGGGCCTATGTAAATTCCTGAAAAATGCATTTTAAATCCCAAAATTGATAAAAAAAAAATCTGAAAAAATTTAGGGTGTTTACAATCCGAGGTACAAGAAAAGGTCTGAGAAGGCCAAGGCGGCTAGGCGGAAGGCAGCAAAGCGGTGTGGTGGCTCGATTCCGATGACGGAATATTTTTGTTGTTTGGTATATTTTTTATTTTAGATATATTATTTTAATGCAAGTACGATAAAATGATAGTAAAAAAAATGTTTAATTTTAATACTAAATAATATATTTTTAACATGTACAGAGGGGTGAGGATGCAAACATGGTGACCGTCTTCCTGACCACCTATCGAAAGGGCAAAAATCTCATTAATGAGAGGGCCTCCCAGACCTATGTAAGTATTACTTTACTTTGTGTTAATTTTAATATAACTTAGGCAATTATCGAGTATCCAAACTTTTCTAGGCCGAGTATCTTAGGCTGCGTGAGCGGGCGACTGCTAGTGCACCTACAGTGAGAGAGGCTGGTACTTCCTCGCAGCCCTCTCCAGCTCCGTTGACGGATGAGCTGTGGGTGACCGCCGCTGGTGGTCTCCAGAGGGGTATGTACTACGGTACAGGATCCTATGGCACCCTTGTTGCGACGCAGTCATCTAGGGCCTCCCCGACAAGTGTGTATTCCATACAGCCCTCGCAGTCGTCGGCCCGAGTCCAGGAGGCCGTTGGCCGTCAGATTGCGTCTCTCCGTGACGAGTTACTGCGAAGGATAGAGGAGCAGCCCCCGTCCCAGCCGCAGGCGGACGATACGACGCTCATCGCACGATTTGATATGATTGAGCGCAACATCAGGGAGCTCCGGGATTTGACAGCTGATCTTAGAGCGTCAACAGAGCGCAGCATGACGGAGATGCATGCATCACAACTGTCCATAGGCGAGAGGCTGACGATGATGCGGGTTTCAATGGTTCATAGCAGTACGAGGCTGTTATCTACCATGGATTCATACAACCAGCGACTAGCAGAGTTGGAGCGGATACGTCCTCCTGGTGCGCCTACATAATACAGACTCCACCGACGTTACTGCCTTCTCCATCGACATCGGTGTCGATTTCACGGGAGCAATATGATATATTTTTATCCTTCATGCACGCCGGTGGTCATCCTCCTGCAGATCCGCAGTAGTCCTAGTTAGGACCATTTATTGATTGTTTGTGTTTCAGACCTATGATATTTGGTCATTTATGAATATTTTTTTATTTTTGAGGCATTCAAACATTATTTCTTGTATTCTTTAGGACGAGGCTTTCAGACTCAGTTGTGTGGATATTTGTTGTATTCTTTACGACGATATTTTCTTCTGATTCGGTTTGTAATCTCAATTTTTGTTTTCTTCAAATTTTATTATATTATTCATATTAAATATATGATAATTTACCGGTGTTGAGTGTTCAACCGAAGGGGGTCGGCGAACCCAGCAAATTCAACGGAGGGTTGCTCCAGGTCTATTAGTACAAATTGTGAATTCATAAACTGCAGGAAGAATAGTTTGGAAACAATTCAGTATCATTTTTTTATTTTTTTTACTGTATCTTTAGCGACGTTTTTTACCGACGTTTTGCGACGTCACCTCACATCACTATTACGTCGCTATATTCGTCGCTACACACGTCGTTGTACATCGCAAATTGCTGACATGGCAGTATTGCCAGGTCATATTAACGTCGCTAAATTAGTCGCACAACGTCGCTAAATGAGTCGCACATACGTCGCTATAAAAGTTGTTATTTACGTTGCTACTAACGTCGCTATATACGTAGCTAATTTAGCGACATATAGCGACAAAAATACATGTCGCTAATTTAGCAACGTTGCGTCGCTGCACGTCGCTAATATAGCGACGCATATACGTCGCTAAAAAATGTCGGAATAGCGACGTTTGGCGATATTTTTCTGTCAACGACTAGTTTAACGATGACCTCAACAAAACGTCGCTAATTACATCGCTAAAGTTATTTAGCGATATTTTTTTTCCATTTAGCGATATTTTTTTACGTCGCTAAATTGACTTATTCTGGTAGTGGGCAAGCATTGCATTTAGAAGAAAACTCAAGCATTAACGTCGGCTCGGGCCCGAAGGTAAGGCGAGGAGTGAAACCGTAAAGGGACTTACCGAGCGACATAATCTAGGGTCATGCAGTATAGCAAGTGAACAGTGCACTACAGAGTATACATATATCGTTCTACTCGAGGCATAGCGGGGTTTCATTGCACAAGGCAAGGGGAGCATGCGAGGGTCTGATTATAAGCAATATTTCATTTTCATGTTCTAACACAAGCAATACAAGTTGGGATTATTCCCTTAGCTAGGTGCGTTGTATTCTTATTAGCATGCAGGGGGTGATTCACCTAGAGACTAGCATAAAACATCCATATTTTTAAGTGTGCTGGCTAAGCAAAGACAAGTTCATCGTAGCCACCCACCTTAGCGATGATTCGCCTCGGTTGAGCGATACTCCGAGCGAGGCTCTGAAAGCCTAAGCCGAAACTCCTGAAGGGCCAAGTTTGAAAATCCTCTTGTCTCAAACGAGTATTCTCGCTGAAGAAAAGCGGGTCGGGACGTTGCACTTTTGCCGTTTGAATCGGCAGTCCGCTTGAGCGGAACGGGTCGTTACAGCATTTTGATCTCAATGATTTTGTTTGGCAAGATTTACCCGTGGAGTCCAAGAATCTCCCGTACCTTTCGCTTGATGGCCCACACTTGTAGATCAACAACTCGGAGGCACGAGTATGTTTCTTCTTCATCTCATACTCTATATATATTCATTTTGTGGCATATAGTCATGCAAGTATTAGCCCTTGTACTTTGGAAGCATATTTCCTCCGCTTACGAGTGACATAGTTGTATATTCTATACCATGGCTACCTATATGATCATGTATGTATTTTGTACATTGTTCATTTGTATTCGCTAGTTTCATCATTATATATGATATAGTGTTTGAGGCTATTTACTACTTTTTATGTATAATATATTCTTTTACTTGATATTTGATGAATTTGGTTACTAAGATTGTTAGCCGTGTGACTGATGTCTTTGCTTGTTCGAGTCCTTCCATTTGCCTGTTTGTACAACCATGACCTCCCATATGACGTTTTGGAGTTCCTCGTATAGCGTAGTTGGTCTCGTTTTGATATTATCTAGTATTCTCTGGGAGTAAGAAGTGACAAATAGTGAAGAAGTTACAACTATAGATAAATATTTTTATAACTATTTCTTATGTGTGCTAAAGTTTAGTTTAGAGGAACAATTTCTTTTTCTCCTAATCTTCTCAAAGAAGAAGTAAAAAAATATAAAGTTTAATTTAAGAAGGAAAAAAAACAATTTATTTTGTTTCCAAATCTTCTAAAAGAAGAAGAAAACATGCAGTCCAACCAAAATACAACACCAATAACCCTGTAGAGATTAAACAGTCATGATTGGACCCTTCCACTGTACTCCACTCATGGTCCGTCGATCCACACGTGCCAAACGCGCGCGTTGACCCTACGAGACCCAGTTTGTCCACGTGTCGACAGGTCGACGGCCCGAATGGAGGGCGGCGGGGTGATCAGGACCATCGGATCGGTTCGGGATCCGTGTGACATGAAATTCTCGTCGCTGACAGGTCCTTTTATATGCATAAAATCCTTTCTTTTCGAGTCCGTCACTTTCTCTCTCCTCCTGTGTTTTCTCCTCTCCTCTCTCTGGAGCTCTAGAGAGAGAAGCTCCAGCTTTCCGCTCCTGGTAAAGATCGCTCCTTTTCTTGTTTTTCTATGTTCTATTTGTTTCAAATTTGGTTCTTTTGTGCTCTATGATTGGGTTTGTAGTGTCTTCTTGGAATTTGTGGGTTCTTTTCTCGGTAAATTTATTGTTTTTCTTCTTCCCTACGTTATATTTGTCTCAATTTCTCTCCTTTCGTGCTGTATGCTGGGTTTTGGCGTGTGGGGGATTGTGTTTTCTGGGAATTTGTAGGTTTCTGTGGAATTTGTGTTATTTTCTTTGTGTTCTTGTTCTATAGTGGGTTTCTGTAAAAATAGTTTCTTTTTTCCCCTCTCTTTGTTCTATTCATCTCAATTTCGCTCATTTCGTTCTGTATGCTGGCTCTTGTCATGTGGGTTGGAGAGATTTCTGGAATTTGTGGGTTTATGTCGAATTTGAGTTCTTATCTTTGTTTTCTTCTTGTTCTATAATGGGTTTATGTAAAAATGGTTCTTTTTTTTCTTTCTCTATCTGCTGTTCGTCTCATTTTGCTCCTTTCGTGCTCTATGATGGGTCTTGGCATGTGGGTTGGAGTGATTTCTGGTAATTTGTGGGTTTCTGTTGAATTTGTTGCTTTATTTGTCTTCTTCTTGTTCTCTAGTCCTTTACTTTGTCATGTGAATTCGTAGTGTTCTCCGGGAAATCGTGGGTTAGTGGAAATTGTGCTATTTTCTTCTTCTTTTTGTTCTGTGGTGTGGTTTTTGCTGGAATCAAATTCAGTAATTTTGGTTTTAGCAAGTGGGTTTATGCTGGAATTGAGGTTTTAGTGTTTCTTGTAAGAATTCTGGGATTTTGTTGGAATTGTCTGGTTTTCTTTGTACTGATTTTGTTCTGTGGTGGGTTTGCTACGTTGGTTTGTGTCTCTAATTTGGGGATTTTGTTGGAATTGAGGTTATGGGGTTTGTCTCGTTGGCAATTTCAGTAATTTTTCAACTTTGGTGGGTTTTGGCATGTGGGTCATCGTTATTTTGTGGTTTTTTTATGGCATTCGAATTTGTAGTATTCTTGTGGGAATTGTTTCCCCTTGTACTTGTTCTAGGTGTGGTTGGTGTGTGGTTTCATATCTCAAAGCTGGGCTATTTATGTGCAATTTAAGGTTACGGTGTTTCGTGGGCAAATTCAGTATTTTTCATTTTCTCTGGATGGGTTTTGGCAAGTGAGTCATAGTTATTTTTTTCTTCTTCTTCTTCTGGGAATTAGATTGTGGGTTTTTGTGAGTTGTTTTCTTTTGTACTCCTGTTCTTTGGTAGTTTTGGTATGTAGTTTCATAACTCCAAGTTGTTTTTTATGCAATTTAAGTTTACGGTGTTTCTTTTTGTGGATAAATTCATTATTTTTCATGTTCTGTCGGTTTTGGCATGTGGGTCATTGTCACTTATGTGGATTTTTGTTGGAAGTGAGTTCGTACTGCTCTCAAGGGAATTATGGATGTTGATGAAATTATCTTTCTTGCTATGTGGTAAATTTTGTTTCAGTTGGTAGTAGTTTTGATGCTCCAAAAGTGGGTTTGGTATTGGTGGTGTTTTTTGTCTAGGTTCTTGTGGGAATTGAGGTTATACTGTTCTTGTAGGAATCCTGAGTAAATTTATCTCAATAGTTGGTTTTCTGGGAATTACATTGTTTATACGTTTCTTTGTTCTGGATTTGGCATGCAATTTCATGTCTCTAATTTGGGTTTTTGTTGGAATTATGATTATGGTGTTTCTTTTGAGTGCATCTCTGGTGGGTTTTGGCATGTGGGTCATGGTTCTTTTGTGGGGCTTTTGTGGGAATTGAGCTTGTAGTGTTCTGAAAGTAATTATTTGGTAATTTTGTCCCAATTCTGGTGACCTTTGATATGTGGTTTCATGTCTCTAGTTTTGGTTCTTGTCGGAATTAAGGTCGTATTTTTGTGTGGGCAAATTTGCCTGAATTGGTACTATTTTCCATGTTCTATGTTGGGTTTGATCTATGGGTTATGATTCTATATGAGTTTCCCAGGAATTGGGTTCATATTATGTGGGTAAATTTTGACTCATGTGTTAGTAATTTGATGTTCTATGAGTGGTTTGGTATGGGGTTTTTGTGTATAGTTAGGATTCTTGTGAGAATCGAGTTGCGGATTTCAAATCTAGTGGTAATTGCTTGACTTCAACTCTCTTAATAATTATTTGTGATTTCATGTACTGTACTGTAATGGGTTATTATTATGATAACGATGTCGACGATGATGCTAATGATGATCCGGGTTTCTACTAACTTCTCTTTCTTTAGTTTGGATCTTCTTTTATTAATACATGCGAAAGTTTTTTTATGTTATTTTTAGATTCTTTTTCAGTTGTTTTGTGATTTGGCTCCATGGACTGCTTGAACTTTTGTTTTTCTCAATAACAAAAGTTGGGTTTGGTGACTTTGTTTCCCTTTCAATTTTGTAGATTCGAGTGACAGGTCCTATTTGCAACTTTAGACTACTTCTTACTACTTCCTCTATTCGCTTCTGGCAACTGATTATATGGTATGCTGGATCTTCATTTCTTCTAAATGCTTTTTTTAACAATTTTAATCAATTTCCTCTGTTTTCTCTCTTTTCTTTTGTCGCAACTGTTGAGCGTGAGAAAGGATTTTTTACTTCCTTGATGAATGACCATTTTCACTACTTCTGATTTCTTTACGTTTATTTATTCTTCTTGTGAGTTTAGTTTGAGGGCTTTTTGACCTTTGGTAAACCGCCATATAGTTTTTTCACTTCCTTCCTCTCTCAATCATCAGCTGAAGTATGCCATGATTGGTAATCGTGGGAAAATGATTAATTTCTTTCCGTTTTCCTCTTATTGTTAGGTTCACTGCCAGCATTTTCTCTTAATATTCTTGACATTTTTTTGTTTTTGTTTGGTAATCATCAGCTGAAGTATGCCATATTGCCTCCTAGCAACTATAGATTTTGGCAACATTGGTTAACTATTACTTGTTTGCATCATACTAGGTTGGAGATATCTATACTATTAACTAATAATGTCCAGTTGATCATCTTGTAACGAATGACAGTGCATAGCAAGCTTAGAACAATATTACTTACTTTTATCTTGACTTTTTTTTTTGTTACAGTACATAGGAAGCTGCATATAACTTTGTGATTTTTTTTTTCATCTTTTGCAGTCGATGGTTATCTTCTATAATTTTGGTAAGATATCAAGGATCAAATGCCTGGATTAAAAATGGCGATTGAAACATGCGAAAACTCTAAAAGATGCCACGATCTTCTTGCATGTAGTACATCAAATAAATTACCAGAAGAATCACGATATCGAGTCAAAAGATCTAGACAAGCATCAGTTTTAGACACTTCTACCCAGTTAAATTATGATGGTACGTCTTTGTAGCTTTGACAGACATTATCATAAGAAAGCTAACTTCTTGGGTCAGCTTTTTACCTCAGTAAATGTTGTTCAAAGTTTTTCAAGGTCTTTGTTCAGCCAATATTAGTTCTATCTGATCTTGTTCTCAGTCATTACAGATAAATAAGCTTTTTAAACACGTCCTTATACTATATACAACTATATTACTCAATTCTCTCTTGTGGAACCAATAAACTTTCAATTTTTTTCTTTTCCTTTGTTAAAATTCCTGCAACTACACAAGAACTCACAGTTGCAGTTAGGATTGAGGGATTTATATTTATTATTCTGGATGCCCTCAAAGGTCAAATATCCCTTATGTTGGTCGAGACCTGAACTAACTCAATGGTGTCTCTCTTTTAATCACCATTTAAAAGCACATGAGAAGGGTTACTTGTTTCTCTGAGGTCCCCTCCCTGCGGTTGCGCGAACCTTTTCGCATGTCCCCAAATGTGGTGGGTTCACGTCCCATTTTACCGGATCAGAGTACCAATCCTGGACAGAGGGAGAAAATCCACATATCCATAACCCAGGAGCCAAGGGAACTTGCCATGAATGTGAAAGTTTATTACTTGATTACCATCTGTTTATCTATCATCTCTTGTTGAAATGTTAATGGTTCTATTGATAAGAGCAATTAGGAGGAAGACTGTAATCTTTTTCCATTAGCTCTTGTTAATGGGGCCCGTTCACATTCCAATACCTACTAAACCTACTCCCAGCATACCATGTGGTGTTAAAGCTAACATAGCATGTATTAGCATTGTACTGGAGCATAGCACGAATCTGGTACCATTGGCACTCAAAGTTACTTGTATTGACATTTTTAGTCGTAGCCATTAAATTGTCTCAACTTTTTCCTTTTTTTTACTATTCTTCGTCCATTTCATTGCGACCATGCTTTTTCCCATGGGAATGGGGTATGTTCTGGAGACAAGTCAATGCCAAGTAAGCTATATGTTGACCAAGTTGTTGGCTGATGTAGACTAGACTTCAACCCCTTGTTACTTGGTGCCAATTTCTTAGCCGAGGCATCTACAATCGAGCAAGGGATTTTAAATCTTGATGGCCAGCTTTCCGTAGGTAGACACACCTTTTCCACATGTTCAGTTTAAGCTCATGCAAATCCTCCAAGTTCCCATACCATGAAAGAGTCCAGAGGATAAAGATATAGGATTTACTATGGGGATTTACATTCATCTTGGTTTTACACTGTCTCCTAACAATCTGCTCAACAAGTCCTCATAACGTCCTATCTGTTCATTAATGTGTGTAAAATGACTCGACAAGCGGTGAAAACTTTTAGTTTCTTCTCACTGCAGATTTACTCAGTACTGAAAGGTTGAATCACAATCTTCAAACTACTGATGCTGATGATGACCATGCTACTTCATCTGGAGCTTCTGCTCCTTGTCTGATGTTTCCATTGTTGACTTCTGATTCTGCAGTCGTCGGAGATATGGTATTTATTTTATTTTGCGATTTTATTGCATATGATATTATTATTGCTCAGTGTACTAAAAAATCCTACAAAATATTTGTTGTGTTACTTGTCTATTCTAAGGCACATTGTCCAATGTTTTGGTAAAAGTCTTGTAAATCCAATTTTACTTTAAATATCTACTATGGCTTGGGTTACTAAGGTATTTTCTTACGTCTGACTTATACATAAGCACTTGTACTAATTCTTGTTTATCTTATACAAGTTGCACAGGTCATGGCTAGTAGAGTGCTTTGTAAAGCGAATCATCTGGTTTACGTTAGAGATTTTGTTTCTTTATTTGGCTATTGATGTTTCTTATTTTCCGTGCGGTGGGGTGGGGGCATAACTTTTTCAGTATTACATAGATAATAGAGTGAGCATGAAGTACTACTCCTGCTTAATCTCATGAATGACTTGATATACTACTAGGCAACTTCTTTTAGTTTGCAGGACAATCATTTTGCACATAACCTATTATCGTTTAATGTAGATGCTATTTTTCTTGATATATGCCATATAATCTATTAATGTGTCGTAGAGATGAATGCAATCCCTTATAGAATTTTTTATTGTTTTACCTCTTAGTCTAGGCTCTTTATAGCTATGAGAACTTAAAGGGCGCTCCTTTGTTGCATGAGATTAAAATGCATTTCCATAAGGTAGTTTTACCTACCTGCCAACTTTTCGACCATGTTTTATGACATGACCCTCTCATGCTCATAGATACCTTGTTTAGGAATTTGACACCAACATAGTTTGACGTTATGTCAACAGTCTGTCATAAAAACTGTCAAATCTTTATGGAGCTTTCTTATGGTTCACCCCATTCTCATGGGAGAAGACTTGAGTGATGATCCTAAGTTAGTTCTTTCACGCATAAACTAAATTAATTGAACCATATTTGTGAAGGTAATCATAGCTCAAAATACTGGCTTTGTTTGAGTAGTAGATAATTTTTGAGTAGTAGATAATTTCTAAAATACTGATTAATTACATTCTAACTAAAAACGTCTTTTAAGAAACTATTCTCCTATCTTGGAGAACTGCTCGCTTTCAAACGTTAGTTTCTTTTAAGTGTACACAATATTGATATAATGTCCTCATTGTTTATTTTTTTCTGCATCTTATTACTATTTCACCCCTTCTCTAGGTCCTTGTACGTCTTAATGGGGAATAATTGGACCCACTACTCAGACTCACCACTCACCAGGAAAATCATTTCTTACCAAATGCTAGACTTTCTGTGCAAGTGCCTATATATTCTTTTCTTTCTTAGCTTCCCTTGTAAATAAGCTCAAGCTAATTATAGTATCTTGAAAGAGTGTTCTTCTTAATAGACATCTCTTTGACTGAGGAATTTGGAAATGCAAACTCCAACTTTTGGGGTCACTAAAACATATTATGCGCTTAAAATGAGAATAAAGCCTTTATCCCAAACTTTTGGGGTTGTCTGTTTGAACCCATTCCATTCAGCTCTATTAAGGGCCATCTCCTTAAAAAAAAAAAATTCATTTTTACAGCTTCAGTCCATGCTCGTTTAGGCCTAAGCCTAGTCCTTGGTGCTACTTCAGCTACTACCTTATCTCCCCTTACCAGTGCATTTGTTGTTCTATGTTGCACATGTCCAAAGACTAAAAACTAACTGAGAGGATTTTCTTCCATCTTGTCCTCAATTGGAGCCACCTCCAACTTCCCACAAATACACTCATTTTCTTATTCTTTGTTTTAATGTATTACAACTCATCCACCTTAACATTCGCATTTCATCTACACCGATGAACATGCTATTTCTTAATTGCCCAAGACTCCAATCCATAAAACATGGTTGGTCTTATAGTTCTCTTATAGAAATTTTCTTTAAACTAAAATGGTATCCGGGATCAAAGCACTCATCATTTAAACTATCCACTTTTAATTCTATGCACAACATCTCTTCTCAAGATCTCCATCATGATTAATCCTAAATACAAAATCTATTACTCCTTAGTGTCTCTTTTTGCATCTATATGGAAGGGAGAAGCCAGAACTCTTTAGAAGGTGGGGGCGTTGGGGGATATAAACCTATAACAAAATAATACTTGTGTAATATTTTGCATACTTTCTAAAGAACACTAGTTTCTTTAAATATCTATGATATGAAACAAAGACTTAGCTACTTCAACGATTAATTTGAAGTCTATGGGCGTAGATAATTAAGTCCATTTGATTATGTGCCAGCTAATTGTTCCTTCGCTTGTCCACCAATTAACACACTAGCAATAGTTTTTGCATATCATTAGTCAAGTATTAAAACCTTAAAGATAATTTCAAACTTAAGTAAATAGTAAAGAACATTTAATAGAAGAAAACCTGGTTAGAGGATGATGAAGATGAGCTTTCCTTCTTTCCTTTCTTTATTTAAGTCTTAAGTGAACATGAAGATGAGGAGGCAGACTGAGGTAGTTATAATTTCAATCCCAAATCTTCGGTTAATAACAGGCCAATCCCTAAATCTTTTGGGTAAGGAAATTAATCGCATTGAGAGTTGGTAAAGCTTGTAATTAATATTATATTAACTTATGGAGTGGACCACAAAAGAATGGTACGTGTGGAAGGTGGCCTCCAAAATTTGTGAAGAATATGGAAGATTTTATCGGATTATGGAGATAATTACTTTTTTGTTGACTTAGACATGGATAAATATATGATGCAACACCGACTATATTCTAAATTACTTTTAGTTGAGGGCATGAATTGGTTGAGTTTAAGGTGGGGCACATAGTAAACATTTTTTTTTCCAAAATTTCAGATGGCACACTGGCCCTACCTGCCTCCCATAGATCTGCCTATGTCTATATGTATTCCCTCATTTATCTTTGATTTTTAGTTGATCTTAGATTTCATACTCTTTAGTCGTCCTACTAATTTTAAAAACCTTAGATTCCAAATTTTCTCCGTAACTTCTATTTTAACATCTAACCGTTCTCTACTTTCATCGACCATCAGAATATCATTAACAAACATCATACACCATGAAACCTCCTCCTGAATATGCCTAATAGTGTGTAATCCATAATTAGCACAAAATATGAAGACTTAATGTTGATCCTTGTCGATGTAAGCCAATGGTGATAGGAAAGACACTCAAAATTCACAGTCTACATGAGTTCACTATTTACTCACTTTTTTGTTCATACTTAATGAGCTACACCTTATCAGTCTATTACTATGCAAGATAAAACAACCACCTTACTAGGAACAAAACAGTCCTAACTTGTATCTCGTGCTTTTTGAAATTTATTGGAAATGATTGTTTGACTTTGTTAGACATACATATTCCTCAAGTATCATAACTTAGTACTTCTGAGTAGCAAAGATATTCTTGATTGAAGTCAGAAATTTTATTTTGATAGCCGTGTGTATGCAAAACTCCCTTCATGAAAATAGCAGCAATTTAATGTGGCCTAATAGAAATCATCCCATTTATCTTGAAGTATTTACTGATGTAAAAATGGGTGAATTAAATGTATTGATCAGGTGCAAATGAGCATGAGTTTTGTTCACATTATATGCAATAACCCGTTGACTAAGCACTCGTAATCAATTAGTTATCCATATTTCAATTGACCAAAACATATTAGGTGTCTTTGAAATGAATGTTTAAGCTTTGTGATAGTATTTGAAACTGTTATTCTTGAATGTTATTGTTCAACTCCAGTTCCGAGCACAACCAAAATATTCAACTAAAGAAGATCACATAGTTGACCTTTGCTAGGAAGTAGTTAATAACTGTACCAAATCTTCCTAAGGAGTTTCTTACAGCAGTAATCTTCATGTTGATGTTGACAAAGGTGCAGAGGTTCTGTGCCGGACATGTTTATTTCTATATGTTAGTGGACTTGGTTCTTTTTTTAACCAAATGTTACTTCCTAATTTCTGTTACATGTGATAACTATTTACAGGTTTCACTATCTCCTGCATATCCACTTATTCTGGAAACAATATTCTCACCTGCATTTGAGCAAAATGAAACCCAATTCAAGCCAATGAATCAAAGTAATTCAGGTATGTATAAAGAACCCAGTATTTCTCAGTGTCCCCCTGCTATGAAGGTCCTTCAAAGCCAGATTAGGAGCTAGATCAAATTTTAGCAAAATGTTCAATATGTTATAAAGTTTGGTTTGGTTCATGTGTGTGGCTCAGGCATGCATACGGCGTGGGAGCCAATAGCAACATGGTAGTGGGGCCAACACACTATCCAACCATGTACTAAATATTAAGTTCTTTCATGAGCCCACAACTTATCCTACTTGTAATGTTGCTATTGGCTTCCTTACAGTATGCATGTGTGATCCACACATATCAACCGAATCCTATGTTTTGTCCCAAATGATCATCATTCATGCAGACTCTTTCAAGTTTCAACAACTTTGATCCACTGGCTTGTATTTAATGCCCCATAGTAACAAATTAGGAATGTTAAGACAATCAAATCCCAAGAAATTTCTAGGGATTGCAGCATGTAACCCACATAGGTACAAGCTACTGCAAGGTACCAATCAGGTGTGCATGTTTACAGATTACTGTGTACACTAATGAGCAATAAAGTTGCATGTTGATATGTTAAGGATTTTTATCTGAGGTCGTACTGCAAAACATTGTTAAAGAGACGTGGTTTGATGAGTCTTTAAATTGGATATTCACTCTAAGCTATCATCTTTTTTTACTAGATAAGTAAAAGCCTACTCTAGTTGTGTTTATAAAAACTTTATTTTTTCGATAAGGTTCATATAAAAGAAATTGTTTGGGGTTTTCCATGTAAAAAAGTCTTTGTCTACACTAACAGATCAATATTTTATGACACTATAGCATTAGGATATGGATGGAAGATGCCATTTAATGCACCCAACACTTCTTTCCATTCCCTTGTGGTGAAGCATTAGCCTTGTAGTGATATCTAATTAGTTCATTATTTTTCCATGTTGGTTACAACTCTGATTACCCTGAGCTACAACTATCCATCTGAGTTATTAATTGTTCCTAAATATATTTTATTTCACAGTTAGAGAAGGTGGAAATCCTGATCTGCCTCCGCTGGTTTCCGTTGACAGCAATGATCAAAGTTGTACGTCAACCAATGCCAAAACTTTAGACCTTTGGGATTTCTATAGTTCTGAGGTTGCTTGTTTGCCCTTTGATGATGTCATTGAATTTTCTGACGCTGTAACCACTGTATCTCAAGATTATGAGCAGATGCTATCTGATATGGTTTTTGATAAGGAGGATACATGCATGGGGCTTTCTTCTCTTGATAAATCAGTGGACCTCGGTAGTATTTGTGATGACAAATCAGTTAAAGACGTTTGGAGCTCAGATGATTCCTTCCTGTATCTGGCAATTCAGCAGCTAACATCCAAGCCAGAAACTGAGATTAACTACAGCTCCAATGACTTGGACAAGGTTGAATTTGATCCACAGTTGTTCCTCAGAAACTTACCTGATTTATTGGAGGCTAATTGTCCCGTTGTACCAAAGGAAACAGTGAAAAGGAAGCGTGTCACCCTTGTACTTGATTTGGATGGTGAGCTAATGTTTTCTTTTAGTAACTATAGATTTATTTGACTGGTAGCTTATCCAAATGTTTGTTAATATTTCCTCTAAATATCTGGTTGATGTTCTGTATGTGTGATTTGTTATATTTATATTGTACTCATTAGTTCTTGTTGACAAACTTCTGTTCTTACTTTCCCCAAAATGCTAATTGAATTTCTTTCAAGGGGCAACACTTTAGTTATGGACCATAAAAGTTTATGATTTTTCTGATTTATTTGCATGCATGTATTTCATGTTTCACTTCTAAAAGATCACTGAATTTGACTAAAGGTTGTCTATGAGTTTAAGCAATCCAAACCTGCCAAGACCCATAAACGCCTATGCGGTGCCTAGGTGGTTAGGCAACCCTCTTTTTTACCTATGACATCCATTGTAAAAACATAATTGAGCGACATGTTCGTGTTTTGGATTCGATACATCATAAAATTGTTTTATCAAAATGCGACGAGCTTAAGAACAACTTTCTGGGTTAGTAGACAGATACATATTCAGATACAGACACAATACGGATTTGGAATACATCATCTTTTAGAATGTTTAGGGCACAAGTATGGTCTATGTTACCCGGACTCTCCACTTTAGGAGAAGTACCCGTCACCACCGGGTAGGACATGGGTATGAGTATGGAATCCATATCCGATCCTCAATAGTGACAATCGGATAATTCATGGTCCTTTATGGTGACAATCGGAAGACTGGTAGTGAAGTAGATAGTTTATTTTAATATGGTGGATTTGTAGTAAAGTTATGAAACCTTACAAATTTAATTTCATGATTCTTTTTATGAAATCATGCAAATTTAATTATAAGCTTAAATATATAAAACAATGCAAACTTTATTACAACCGTGTCTTTTTATGAAATCATACAAATTTAATTAGAGAGTATGCTTTTTTTATGAAACCGTGCAAATTTAATTACATGTCTTTTATGAAGCCATACAAATTTAATTACATGATGTGTCTATTTATGAAACCACATTCAAATATATTTATTTTAATAGTCATATTCCCGTACCTGTATCCAAATTTTGGATCCTTTTTAGCCGAGTCCGTGTGTCCTTCAATTATGAGTTTAAAGGACCCGACTCTTGGATATGTACCCGTACCCGACACCCTTACCCGAGTCCAGGTAACATAGAGTATGGTATGGATGCGGTTATATGTATGCAGTAAAACATATATGCATATTTTAAACATTATCCTAATAATATATATAATTATGTATGTTTGGTTAGTACCTAGCTTCAAAAAGTTACAGAAAGCATTTGTTACATGGAAATGTTATTTTCTTATATCTAAAATATGTTTGCCTCTATCACGACCATCAAAACCATGTTTTGGATCTCATTGGAGCTAGGCAAGGTTCAGTCATATCCGACATGAGTGTTGAGATGTGTGTCACATACGTGACATACGAGTATGGACACGGATGTTGTTCCCAGAAGGAGTATGCGTGCAACATAGGAAACATTCCATTGGAAAAACCTTTAGCAAACTGCAGAATACTACCAAAAGTCTAATAAGACTACAAGGGTTAAACATATAAAAGCACATATACACTACTAGCATATCGCGCGCAACAAAATATTGAAGTAAAAAAAAATTAACCTAAACAAGGAATATAGGCTTTGCAAAGAGAAGTTTTACACTGTGAGAGGTTAATCACTTTGCAAACTAATCGATACATACCACACTTCGCATTTATAAAGGTTAATCACCTTGATAGCATAGTGCAACCACAAAAAAATTAAATAACAGTGCAGAGAGAAAAGGCAATTGAAAGCAAAAAAGGAACACACCCACCCGCACACACCTGATTGGTCTGAGGCAGATGATAGAGTCCGTGAGCAGACGAAGGGTCAACACAAGGGATCAAGTACATTATGGAAACAATCTAAGGGGGTGTATGAACCACTGGCGTGGAAAACCATAACTATGATATTTCCACTCCCACTAATAGTTAATTTAGTATAAGTACATAACGGTTTAATTCGATCCTTATTTACAATATAGGTACATGAATTATATATAAATATTTATTACCCTAGACTTCTGAAAGTACCCAAATTATGAAGAGAGAGGTTGGAACATAGCAAACCTCCTAAGTGGCCGCTTCAAAATGAAATGGCGTTCACTAACCACCCTAAGAGAAAAAAATGCACGTTGACTTAACCCCCTAAGAGAAAATGAAGTATCATTATCATGCAAATTAAGATATGCCTTCCAAGTTTGAAACCATAAAATTGTAACAAAAAAAACTTGGAGATGGCTCCAAGACTATCTATATTAAATACTAAGCATGAATATATTCCTTCCCTTCAGCTATATTAAGTACTAGTCATGAATATGTACCTTTTTTGTCCCCTTTTCTACATTAGCAAGTTATCCTTCTTCCCTGACTCGATCCGTGCTCAGTTTGGTGTAACCCCTAGTCCTAAATTAAGATTCTTTATCGCCACCTTATCGGCAGAATAGTCTCAGTTGCAAAGGACATTTATTTCACACCATCACGAACAATTTTTGCTCATCTGATCCTCAGTGTGTTCATTTCTTACCTTATCTTATAACGTTTTCTTTACAACAATTATAAGATCTAATTCCAGTTCTCTTTGGACATGTTCTGTAATTGTCCAACATTCTACCGTTATAGCATGGCTAGACTCACAGCTGTCTAAGTGTGTAATTTTTTTTTTCGTTTCAAGGATATCTACTGTCACCATAGCACACATAGCACTAGCAAAGGACATTTATTTCAACTATCCTGCTTGAGTTCTACTAGTCTACGAATAACTTAGATACCTCTTGATCTTCGATATTAGTTGCCTCTCATTGTTTGCTAAAGTTAAATTTCTTCTATTCTAGTTTTTTCTACTTCTGCTATATCTTTCTACATTCTAATTTTTCTCTCACATTTCTACCTTAGGAAGTACCTTTATACATTCATCTTGCACATACCCATAGGTAACCAGCATATCTCACAGAACTCGTCCTTAATATGCTTAGTAAATTAATTAATGCAAAGAGGTAAGGGTTTAATGCGGCCCTTCCCTTGATGCAAGCCTACTCTTACAGAAAATATGCCCATATATGTCCTTATTGTTCTTAAACTAGTTACTTCATATTTCTTTAATTGCCTTAAATGTACTATCACTTGTTTCTTTTTTAAACCAACCTTTGTCTTTACGACGGACCGATGGCGTTTTTTCATCCCCTTCATGTAAGACTGAGGTTAATCTGTCTACGATAGGAGGATTGCTAAACACAATCGTGGATATATCCATGAACTGGAAAACGTACTAGTATGACAATATCCAAATGATAAGTCAACAAGTAACTTCTATTGACTCCAAAGAAGAAACGATCTTGAACATTTTAGACTTCCCTGGTAGAAAGGCCAAAGTAAATGATGAAATCCTTAGATTTTAATTTACCAATCATGTAAACACTACTATCAAATAAAAGGTCTGGGAGACATAATTCAGTCTGATAATATATCACATGAAGACCATGTTATTCTTAGACAACATGTAAAACGGCTTTCTCAAGAAGTTAAAATACCACAAAAGAATTTTTTTTTTTTTTTTTTTTTTGAACTCTTCAAGCTGCAAATAATATTCTTGATAAAAAAAAAATCAATAAATGTTAAATTAACTATAAACACCATACATGGTTAAATTTCAGTTAATGCTATGAACAGGGAAGGATCTTTTGAACCAACAACATATTGTCCATACGAACTCTTATCATAAGAACTTTCTTTAGTAACGAAGATTATATAGTGATATCTTTCTTACCCCTAAATCTTTCTTTAGTGTCTTGAGAACACTATTTTTTTCTCTTCGGCATGTTCATTACTCTCCCTTTTAATTTTATTTTGTGATTGTCATCAATAGTTCGTAACCCTTAGAAATATTCTTTATTCTTCAAGTAGATATCAAAATGCCTCTCCTCCATTGACTGTTGTTCTTTGCCAGGCCAGTTCTCTAACTAGTGTCATGCTGTTTTCTCATTTTCTGGAGTCTTCGTTTGTCTACCCTTCATTTGATCCTCCAGCATTATTTAGACAACTGTAATGTACACAAATCTGATTTCTTTGTCTACAACTTGATCTCAGTTGACCTCTCCAAGTTTGCTTGTAGACTTAAATAAATCAGACGGTCATCCCTACCCCACATTATCCTAACATTCTTGGCCGTCCTTCCAGTTTGTTCTCGTGAAATTTCATTGCTTTTATATGTAAAATATAGATAGGTAGTAAGAAAACTAACCATGTGTGATGTCCAGATAGCTGTGTAACATTCCTTGCCTTAAAATACTGCTACTGCAGTCTACATCTAGATTTTAGACCTTCGCATTAATATACTTGCTGCTTAATTATTTACATGGTGCCCAGATAGCTGTGTAACATTCCTTGCCTTAAAATACTGTTACTGCAGTCTACATCTAGATTTTAGACCTTCACATTAATATACTCAACCTTTGCGATCATGTTTTGCTGCTTAGTTATTCACAGTTAATACATTTTTTTCCCCATTGATCAACAATTGTGTTGGTTTAGATACTAAAATGTATTATTTGTAGACTTTGTAGTGAACAATATAAGTTGTTTAAAAGCAGGCAGTTACTGTTTGCTTTCTTCTACAAATGAATTGATTTATTTTATACAAGCTAGATCGATACATACGTGCACTTACCTTAAACTTTTACTTTCCTTTTAAAGATATTTCCTATTAGAATTCCAAAGCAATGAAGTTTGGCGTCTTAAAGTTGGTTTAACTTTAATTGTGTAGATATTTGTATTTTGATATTGTCATATGGAGTTTATTCTAGGCCCTCGTCTTGGAAAGTTGACTTAACCATCATGTCAAACTGTGGTCATTTTTTGTATCAACATTACCAACGGATATTTCACACCTTTGCCAACTCAAAAAATATGGAGTAAAGACTTCAATGTTGTTTTCTATTTTTGTTGTTGTTTTTGTTATGTATTTTCTGAAAATCTCTCTATTCTATGCAGAAACTCTTGTTCATTCTACCCTAGAGCATTGTGATGATGCTGATTTCACTTTCCCAGTTTTCTTTAACATGAAGAATCACACTGTGTATGTTAGACGCAGGCCTCACCTTCAAACTTTCCTCGAAAGAGTTGCCGAGATGTTTGAGGTGGTGATTTTCACAGCCAGTCAGAGCATCTATGCTGAACAGCTTCTCGATATACTAGATCCTGAAAAAAAACTAATTTCTCACCGTTTGTATCGTGAATCATGCACATTTTCTAATGGTAATTGTACCAAAGACCTGACTGTATTAGGCCTCGACCTTGCAAAAGTTGCTATAGTTGACAACACTCCGCAGGTAATTCAGATTTATGTGGATGAATTATCAGATTAGAAATAACCTTCGTACTCTGAGAAATACAAACTTACTGCTCTCTTTATCTTTCATGACCATAGGTTTTCCAATTGCAAGTGAATAATGGAATACCTATCAAGAGCTGGTTTGATGACCCATCAGATGAAGCATTGGTTGCATTGCTTGCTTTCCTTGAGACCCTCGTGGATGCTGATGATGTACGCCCTATTATTGAGAAGAGATTCAGTCATAAAGAGTGGCAATCACAGTGTAGCGACAGCATCACAGCCTTATTGACCCCATCACCTGTTTAGCCAGTCTCTCTCGTTCCTACAATCACCATAGCAATTGGCGCAATTTATATTTACAATACAAGTCTAATGAAACTTTTTTTCTTTTTTCGTGTGTTTGGTGAGCTCTGTATAAGATCTGAATTGTTCAAAAAATGTTTAAGATGAACCGTTTATGTTTGTTTTTATTGTACATATAACCCATATTCATAGTGCTACATTGAAGTTAGTTGCATGATCCTTATTTTGTTTATATAGCACAAGAAGCCAATTATGAACTTGAATTCTCTACGAATGAAATATGAGGTCCTCTATCTTTTGTTGGTGGTGTGGTATGTACTCATTATTCAAACCAATTTGATTAATTGTAATGTTTCCAGTGCATATTAGAGCTCATGTTTAGGTGAAGAAGGACGATAAAAGCCAGAATAATTCCTCAATGAGAGCAATTTCGCATTACAGGTTAGGATTGTACGTGCAGAGCTTGACATATGTCAGAGAATAGAAATGCATCCTCGCCAGCTGCTTTCAGTATCAAATCCAAAGTGCTCATTTCTATAATTGTGGTGATGTTGAGATCGATCAACCCTGAACAAATAAATATAATTCCAACTTGAGGAGTCTGCAGGCATCAGATTGCCCCTTATTATCAATGCACTTCGATGCCGATACTGTTGACTTGATTCACATGAGATAACCATCAAGGAAATTTTAACTGTATGTATGTTCATCTACGAGTAGTAGCATTGTTGCATGCTAGCAAAATCTTCTCTGTACGTATCCAACTTTGCTACTAATTCTAGGAACATTTTCTTGCACTAACATAGACTATAGAAAATATAGAACACAGAGTAATGTCTGGACTAGGTCACAATTGTATTATGCTCGTCTTAGGAAGGAAGGTCCTGTATAGACAATATTCTCTATGTTTAATATATGTTGATCTGGGAATGCAGCTCATTGAATTGAAGACTGTTCTTTCCTGGTCAAGTCCAGTAGGACCCAGGGAACCAAGATGGTGGGTGGTTCGAATCCATCTAATCTAGCTGGATCAAGCTATACATTTAATAAAGGCTAAATTATCCTATTGGCACTCCAACTTCATATTTTTTTTTTTTGAAGCAATTTTTGTCAATTTTGAAACACATCTTGACCACTTCAAAAGAATATTAGGTAATGCAAGTATTTACGTTGTGTTTTTGTAGTACAAGATATATTTTGAAGTGATCTCGATGTGTTAAAAAATTGACGAAATGTGCTTCAAAAGAACAATTTATGAAATCGTGATGCTAAAATCGAGCAGCGAAAAGCTATGGTGTGAAAAAAAAAGTAATGCTATTTTTATCTCCAAATTGTCCCTCAAAAACATCATTTCTTATGTGGCAGTTGGCGTGACGTGTTAAATAGCATTATGTGACATCTAACATGACAGATGACATTACAAATTTTAATTTTAACGTTAATTTTAATGTTAATTTTTATGGTTAAAACTAACGTTAAAATTAAAATTAAAATTAACATTAACATTAATACTAACATTAAAAAAATTTAGATAATTAATTTTTTTAGTTAAAACTTGTCATGTCAGCTACCATGTTAGTTGTCACATAATGTTATTTAACACGCTACATTAGCTCTTACATGAGGAAGAATGTTTTGAAGGAACAATTTAGAGATGCAAATAACATTACTATGTTAGTTGGGACAACATTCGCACATCTTTTCCATGCTTTCCTCTCATATTTTTCCTTGCTTTCCGTCCATCACTGTTTTTCTTAAGCCAAACACAGTAGTAGGCAAATGAGCCAAGGAAACACCTACATTTAGGCTACTTTGTTGCTAGTATGTTCTGATGTTCATGCCATGTGAATTCAGACTTAAGGTGCTTCATCCACTATTTCATTGCATTATTCCTCTCTTAATCTAAACAAGGGTATAATCCTCTAACTTCTTAAGAAGCAAAAAATTAGTAGGCCAAAATTTTGTAGAAATTAATAAATTGTGTAACCTCTGAGACGTTTGTAGTTTGAATGACACGAGACTTCCGTTTATGCAAGATAAGAAAAAGAATCAATACATGCAATATATACACAATCTACTCCCAACATAAGGCATGTTTGGGTAACGAAAAATAGTAGGAGAACTAAAAAAAATTAGTAGATAGTTGTCCTAGTTTTTTTTTTAATAACAAAGAGTAGTATTATAAAACAGTAGGACAGAGTTTGGTCATATTTCCGTGGAGAAAAGCCATTATACATACATGATGGTGGCTGCTTAAATAGCCAAGTTGAAGCTGAATATAAAACTTTGTTTAGTATTGATATATGTACATGGGGTGGTGAGTTCAAGTGGGTTAATTTTTTTAGAGGGATTAAATGTGAATCTCATTATGACAATCTTTATTTTGTCACCACATTTGGAAAAAATTTCTTAGGAGCTATGTCCCGAACGACTCGAACTCGGATTCGGACTCGGACTCGGGCTCAAGGGCGCAAAGTGGCGCTTTGTTGGCTCACTTTTCACTTAGCATGGCGCTCATGCGCTCATTTTATGCGCGAGTTGCATACACGGTTGCTTGCCTGGAGCTATGCGGCCAACGAGCTTGTACGAACGAGTCGCATGTGGAGGAGACATGGTCAGCTGTTGGGGGCGCATGCGGCGCATGGTTATCCGTGCCATCCGGCGTATGCGGCGCGAGGGCGTCTGTGCACAATGGCTGCTGCTTTCGGTGCTTGGTTGCGTTTGACGGCGCTATCCTGTGTAGCGTGACCGGCGGCGGCGGTGACGCATGCAGCTCCGGCGACGTATGCTGCTACCGCTACGCATGCGTCCTGGTGTCGGATAGAGCATATGCGGCTTTGAGCTTCCTCCAGGCTGGATCAAGTTCAAGACTGACATGTACCGTAAGAAGATGGAGATCCAGCTCGAATATCTTCTTCACTGGATTCACATTGAAGATGAAGTCAGGGGACAACTGAAGTTGGACTCCTTGTCCAAGAAGTTGGCTAAGGCCAACATGGTAATGCTAGTGACTCTAAAGGGAAACATAAATTTTCCTACAAGAAAAAAAATGACTTCAACCAGCTAAAGGTGAAGTCGGCTCAATTCAAGCCAAAGCCGAAGACTGATGTGACGTGCTACAACTGTGGCAAAAAGGGTCACTACAAGAGCGACTGCAGGTCAAAGCCTAAACCGAAAGAGCAAGATGAGCTTAACCTAGTTGCTATGATTGCACAGGTTGAGTCACATGGCATGGACACTGACTGGTGGGTGGACACTGGTGCATCTTGCCACGTGTACTCTAAAAAGGTTATGTTCGCCAAGTACGAGCCTACCTCTAAGAAAGTCTCGATGGCGGATAAGTCTCAAGTACAGTACTGGAGATCGGAACGGTAGTGCTGAAGCTGACCTCTGAAAAGTCACTTACACTGGAGAATGTGAAGAACGTACCAATGATCGCCAAGAATATGGTTTTTGGGAGTCTGTTGTGCAATGCGGACATGAGGATGGATATCAATGCCGGTCAGATGGTGATGTCCTACAAGGGAACATATTCCGAAAAAGCTTTTTGTACCGAAGGGATGTTTAAACTGCAGCTTGTGACTCCTTCTATTTGTATCAATGCAGTCTCTACTTGTTGGTATATTAGAATATTCTTGGTATATTTGTTAGTATATTAGAATATTCTTGATATATTTGTTGGGATATTAGAATATTCTACAAGAGATTTTAATGGGGTATTAATATAAGATGAAGGATTGTAAGGCTATAAATAGCCAAGAGATTATCAATAAAAAATATAACAATTATTCCAAAATATTTTACATGGTATCAAAGACAAAACCCTAGCCACCACCTACCAAACCCTAGCCGCCACCACCACCACCGCTGTTATACCGCCCGCCACTACCGTTGTCGCGCTGCCACCACCGCTGCCTCGTCACCCGCCACCACTGCTGCCGCACCGACACCACCGCTGCCTCGCCGCCCGCCACCACCGCTGTCGCACCGCTCGTCGGCCACCACCGTCGCCAATCGTCCGCCACCACCACCGCAAAGCCGCGACTCCAGCGGAACCTTCTGTCGCGGTATTTGGCGTCTCCCGCAGGTCGTTTCAGACGTTGACATCGAAGACTTAGATCTGATGGGTGAGAGACATGATCGGGTCTAGGAGAGGACGAAGAGGACGACCGTGAATCGCGGGACGGGTGTGAGGTGGTCGGAGAAGAGGAGCATCGATGGAGGAGATCATTAATAAGTTGGACTCTGCGAAAGTTGCAACATTGATGAAGCTGATAAAACTGTCGGCTGGTGAGAGCGCGACACGAACATTGGCGAAGTTGGAGCTTCCATCCATCAATCTGAAGCTTGATACCGGCCACCTACCTTAGTTGGTCATGACGGGTGAGGAGAACCCTCACAGGAAAGAACCTGAAAGGTTTTTTGTCAGGAGAGAAGACAGAGCCGGATGAGGGCTCGACAGGATGCAACGAGTGAAAGTCCACTCATATGGTGGTATACATTTGGTTCCTCAATTCTTTAGTCCAGTTGATCGCCGCCACAGTTGATGGCCTTCAGATGGTGAAAGACGTGTGGGAGAAGTTGAGAAAAACCTACAATGGTATGGGGAATAACTTAAGGGTTTTCCAGATCAAGGGGGAGATCGACGACACCGTACAGGGAGAGAAGACGGTATAGGAGTATGCCACGGAGTTGCAGCGTCTGTGGTTGGATTATGATCACTTCTCAGATCGGACGAGATGCGAGGACCCGAAGTATAAGAAAAGACAAGTATATCTGCAGGAGAGGACGATTAAGTTTCTTAAGGTGCTGGCCGCAGTATTTGCTTAGAGGACAATACTACTTCTAACCCAACCGAAGATTCATATACTTGAGGAGGCTATCTCGGCCATGATCTAGGATGAGACTCATATCAAGCTACAGGCAGGGACATATAGTCCTCCTGAAGTGAAGACAGCACTGACGGTTGTCAATTCAGGTGGCATAGAACCTAAGGGAGACCTCCGGCAGTGTTACAACTGCCGGAAGGTGGCCCATCTGAGGTATGCTTGCACCAAACCACCCAAGGAAGGAGATTCAGGTGACGGACATGGATAATTTGGAGGACGTGGTTGTGGTCGTAGGGGTCGACGGGGTGGTCGAGGAGGTTATCGGGCGAACCTGCTGGTAGCAGAAGGCGAGGCGGAAGCTAATGGTGCCTATACTGAGGAGGATCATATACTACTGGGCATGCTGAAAGTGCTCAGGAGAAAGCAGAGAGCGTCAAGCGATGGATACATGAGGAGTGGGACTGAGGAGGCATCCACCTCAGTCTTCGCCAGAGGCAATGCTACCATGTATGCCCATCCATCGGAAGGTACTGATGACTCACTCGCCCTTGCATCTATGTCTTTCCTTAGATCGTCGGACTGGATTTTCGATTCGGGTGCGTCTCGACACCTGACAGGGAATGCTAGTGAGTTTTCTTCCTACACTCACCTAGCATCTGCATACAGCATTCAAACAGCCGATAGTACTTTTCAGCCAGTAGTCGGTAAGGGTACTATCGATTGTACAGGTTCAGTAAGATTATCCAATGTTTTACATGCTCCTTCTTTTCCAGTCAGTCTTTTATCCATTAGTTCTATAATCCTCCAACTAAAATGCATTGTCTCTTTTGATATTCCTAAGGTGATCTTCCATGAGAAGGAAACGGGACGAAGACTTGGGACTAGCACTTGGCATGCTGGACTGTGGTACCTGGATCAGAAAGGACTGGATTCAGCATTGATGTCTGTGGCAGAAATGGCAGGAATGGGAGGACCAAATATAAGTGCCGAGGATATACTGATACTCCATCACATGCAGTTGGGGCACTCCTCTTTTGGTATTTTGAGTAGGTTGTATCCATCTATTTATGAGAAGGCAAATAAGGAGAAACTAGTATGTGATGCATGTGATTTAGGCAAACTTACTAGGAGCTCATATGTTGGTGCAGACCATATGAGCTCTTCTGTTTTTGATATTATATATTTTGATGTCTGGGGGCCATGCACCATAACTACTATGAATGGTTACAAGTATTTAGTCTCTTTTATTTATTGTTCCTGTCACGCCCCAGTTCCAAAATGTCAGGAACTAGGCCACGTATCACTGGCCAGCTGACACGTCACTAAGGGCTTAATCCATTTTGAATGGACCCAAAGGAACGTGCTACGCTGTCCTAAAATACTACATGTAAAACACAGTCAAATCTATCTCATCCACAACAAAATGTCAGAAAAGCAAGTGCTGAACATATATATAACTGAGTCTGATACAGTACACAACTGATGAGAATATAAGCCTACTACAAAATATGATAATAGCACAGAAAAATCAGATAGACTAAGCAGCGTCTATCTGAGAAAAACATCTCCATCTCCAGGTGGCAGGCCTCTAGGGTCAAGCATACTCTGAGGGTGTCTCCTCAAGCTCCTCCTCGGTAGCACATCTGGCCTCCTGATCAGGGCCGTACACAGTGGGGTAGAAAGCCTCGTCTAGATCTGGCAGGGAACCAGGTCCTCAGTGGGACATAACAAGATACATAAAATGATATGCCATGTATGTAAATACTGAATAAGAAAATAAATACAAGGTGCTATCCATTCTAAGTAAAATGCAAGTAAAGACCTTGTAGTACGCATGGGAATGTGTAGGCTAGACATACGCTGACGTAATTCACCAATCGTGGTGACTGGCTAGTATATGTGTCGTATGCCCCCTGACTCAAGGGCACTCTGCAATCGACCATCACTGGTACGAAGGTATAAAACATTTATGGAGGGGGTGTCCCATACGTCTACTAGTTATCTTTCCCATCCCAATGAAACTAAATGCCAAGTCATACTATTCCTGAATTATTCTAATCCGTGATGCGGGTCACACGTACTGGTAGCTAATCAACTACGCAGCTCGCATCCCAACATGTATTGCAACCATGTTGCGTGTTCCCGTGATAGGGTCTAGGAGAATATCAGGATACTCTCACAACAATTGGTGAGTCTGTAAGACTAAGTTAATTATGCTAATGTCAACGTATCAGTTGACTGTACCCAAGGTAGTCTCAGGTAAACATTGTTATATGAAATTCAGGAACAAGTAGATATCAATAATTAAATTTAAACAGTAACTTGGCAAGGTATACTTGCCTACTCCCTGATAGTGTTGATAACCTGATCTCAGGTTTGGAGGTGCTTGTGACAGGGGGTCACTGGCTGTGCTGGAGTTGGTTTCTGTTAAAACAGACAGGGTTCGTGAATATTATGGTTGTAATATAAAGCATATATATATACACATATATAATATAGATATATATATAGTATGTATATATATATATATATAGATATAATATATATAGCAGTATATATAGCATATAAAGAACAGAAAAATGCAGGTATACATATATATTAATTATAATAGTAGCAGGGTATATCCACTGCTCTATATATATAGTAATATGATATTATCAGGGTGTATCCACTGATATATATAATATAATAATCAGGGTATATCCTCTGATATATAATATAAATAAATTGAAATGACAGGACAGAAAGTAAATACATATATATCTATGTACTGTATTATACAATACTATATATAGTATACATATATAATAAATTAAAGACTGTGCAAGAATTGAAGATATACATATATAATATATATAAGCTGTATTATCCAGCTGAATATTAATATATATATACATATAGATAATATATATATATATATATATATATATATATATATATATATATATATAGATATATATATATATATATATACATATATAATAAATGCAGGAAATATATTAAGTGCAGAAAATAAATAAATAAAAATGTATAGTATACAAATATACTATATTATATAATATATAACATGTAGTATACATATCATATATAACTATATATATATATATATATATATATATATATATATATATATATATATATATATATATATATATATATATATATATATATATATATATATATATATACTATAGATATATATATATATATAAACAGAATAAAATGCATATATATATATAATAATAATTATTACATAATATTATACAGTATATATAAATATACATATATACATATTAATATACATATATATATACATATACATATACATATAGGAATATATATATAAATACATATATATTAGGTTTAGCTAATATACCCTCTAACAGGTGGGGTCCACACATCGTCGACGGCGGGAGGACGGCGGCGGAGCTGGCCGGAGGCGGCCGGAGGAACAGGAACAGCAGCAGTAGCTGCTAGCAGCAATAGCAGCAGCAGCTGAGTGCGGGGGCTGCCGGCGGCGGAGGAGTGGCGGAGGTGGCCGGGCAGGGTGCGGGATCGACGGAGGAAGGAGGGGCGGTCAGGTTGGTGGTGGTGGCGGAGGTCCACGACGTCGGTGGCGGTGGCTGGAGGCGACCGGAGGTGAGGGTGGTGGTGTAGTCGAGAGCTGGGCCGGGGCACTGTGGAGGTGAGGGCGGCCGGAGGGAGCGTCGTGGGGCGGTGAGGGGGTGGTCGTTGGAGAGAGGAGGTCGGGTGGTGGGGTTGGTGGCGGTGCACGGTGGCGGAGGGTGGCGCAGGGGGTGGTTTGGGTGGTGGTGGCTGCTGTGGGCAGTGAGGGAGTAGGGAGGTTGCGGGGGCTGCTCACGGCGGAGGGGATGGCCGGAGGCGGCGGGGCTTGGCCGGAGGGGAGAGGGGGTCAGGGCGAAGGGCTGGCCGGAGTTGGGCGGCCGGTGGTGGTCGGAGGGGAGGGCTGTGGAGTTTGAAAGGGAGGGGTGTGTGGGTTTATATAGGGTTTGGCCCAATGGCAGTTTCGTAATTATGGGGAAGTTCTGGGTTATTTTGGTAATTTTGGTTTTTGGGATATTTTTACAGGATTTTTCTGGATGTTTTAGATGGGTCCCATACACCTATTCACTAACCAATAGGATTATGCCACCTTGCATGTATTTTTGCATAAAAACCCCTAACTTTTCATAAATTGCATAAAAGCCTAAATTTGGTATTTTGCGTAATTTTGCAATTTATCTGATTTTAAATACTGATTCCCCGAAATACTAAATTGTACAAAAATGGGGGAAATAGCTGGAAAAATGTTTTGGACAGTGTGGGGTGAGTCTGGGCAGAGGCAGGGTCTGATTTCTTAGGTGATACGGGTCACCGTATTTATTATTTACTAAATACTGCGCACGGTGTTCACTAATTATTTAAAGGCAGTTAGGGTCATAATTTCTCTACGGTGTCAATACGATAATTGTAATACAATTAGAGTAGAATATTATCATATTTTTGTTTGGGCAAAACAGGTACCTACATGTCCTCAAATCTCTAGGGTACAGAGATGGGTAAAGAGCAGAATTTTTAATAGGAAATAAATACGTACGTCTGTAACGATATTTGTGCGACTAAAACGATGTACCAAACAAGGTTTCTGGGAGTTGCACAAAATACAGGAAAAGTAGTCTAACAAGTCTAGGGCAGGGTTGTGGATTTTGTTTAGGGTTAACAGCTAGTGTGATGCCCTAATTAATTGTGTAATGAACAGGTGCACAATCAATAGAATATATAATAAATAAATTTTTAAAAAATTGCAATAATTCTAATTAGTCTAAACTAATCCTAAATTACTGAAATCTGGTCGAGGGAGTTTACAATCTACCCTCCTTAGAATATTTTGTCCACGAAATAAAAACAACCATGTAATGAGTATGAAAGATTAATTAAGACATATGAGGCTTAATGAAAATTGAGTTTGAAATATTGGACATACCCTGGTTTGGAAATAGTTGGGGGTAACGCTGTCGAATATCCTCTTCTCGTTCCCAAGTGGATTCATCTGGTGCATGATGTCTCCATGCAACACGAACGAGAGGAATAGTCTGGTCTCGCAACACCTTCTCGCTACGGTCTAAGATCTCTACAGGTTCCTCCTGGTATGATAGGCTTGGGCCGACGGTGATCTCTGAATGGTCCAGTACATGACTTGGGTCTGGAATGTATCTCCTCAGCTGAGATACGTGGAAGACGTCATGTACTCCTTCCAAGGTCTGAGGTAGAGCTAGTCTGTAAGCAACTTCTCCGACGCGTTCCAACACATCGAAGGGTCCAATGTACCTTGGACTCAGTTTTCCTCTTCCTCCAAATCTGATAGTACCTCGGGTGGGTGAAATCTTCAAGAATACATGCTCTCCCACTTGGAACTCTAGAGGTCGTCGATGTATGTTGGCCCAGTGCTTTTGTCTGTCTTGTGCAGCTCATAGGTGTCCCTGGATCTTCTTTACTTTCTCCACCGTACGAATAATCAACTCTGGTCCCAAGATCTGTCTCTCGCCAACATCGCTCCAGCATACTGGAGAACGAAATTTCCTTCCATACAAAGCTTCAAAGGGAGCCATTTGGATGCTCGCTTGATAGCTGTTGTTGTAGGAAAATTCTACCAGGTGTAGATGATCTTCCCATGATCCGCTGAAATCAAGCATGCAGGCTCTCAGCATATCTTCAAGTGTCTGGATGGTGCGTTCTGATTGGCCATCTGTCTGCGGGTGATACGAGGTGCTAAACTTGAGGCGGGTACCAAGACTTTCTTGTATACTTCGCCAGAAGTAAGATGTAAACCTCGTATCCCTGTCAGATACTATGCTGACTGGTACTCCATGCAGACGCACTATCTCTTTCATGTACATGTCCGCCAAGATTTTTGTAGATTGTCCGACTCTAAAAGGTAGGAAATGTGCAGCCTTTGTGAGTCTATCTACGATTACCCATACAGCATTACGACCACTGGAACTTCTTGGGAAGCCCGTAACAAAGTCCATCGTAATGTGCTCCCATTTCCACTCGGGTATTGGAAGGGGTTGAAGTAGACCGGCAGATCTCTGATGTTCAGCCTTGACTTGCTGACACACCAGGTATTTAGCCACAAAGCGTGCTATCTCTCGCTTCATTCCATGCCACCAGTAATATTGTCGCAGATCTCTGTACATCTTTGTGCCTCCTGGATGTATAGAGTATGTTGAGCTATGAGCTTCTGACATCAGCTCTTCATGAAGTTCTCCATTTGGAACATAAAGACGATCACCACATCTTAGAGTCCCATCTTCGTGTATGCGACATCCTTTCTGGATTCCAGCCTCTGTTCTTTGACGAAGCCTCTGAAATCTTGCATCTGCTGGTAGAGCAGCTTTGATTCTTTCGACCAATGTTGATTGTAGCTGGTAGTTTGATAATTGGCCGTCAATTCCTGGCATAATGACCTATATTCCCAACTTTTCTAGATCTCTCAATAGACCTGGTTGGTTGATCATAAAGAATGCCGAGGGTCTTCTGCTTAGTGCATCAGCTACTACATTTGCCTTCCCTGGATGGTACTGCAAATCGATCTCGAAATTCGTCATCACTTCGAGCCATCGTCTTTGTCTCAGATTTAGGTCCTTCTGGGTATAGACGTATTTTAGGCTCTTGTGATCGGTGAATATCTCCACTCGTTCGCCGTATAGATAATGTCTCCATAGTTTCAGGGCGAAGATGACTGCGGCAAGCTCCAGGTCGTGAGTGGGGTAATTCTTCTCATGAGTCCTCAGTTGTCTTGAGGCATAAGCTACAACCTTCCCATGTTGCATTAAGACACAACCCAATCCTTTTCCGGATGCATCGCTATAGATTACGAAACCTCCGGATCCAGATGGTATAGTCAAGATGGGGGCAGTAGTTAGACGCGTCTTTAACTCATCAAAAGCTGTCTGGCATTCCTCAGACCAGATGAACTCTTGATCCTTGCGGGTAAGACGGGTAATTGGTTCCGCGATTTGTGCAAAGTTTTCTACGAACCTCCGGTAATATCCGGCAAGTCCTAGAAAGCTTCTCACCTCTGAGACGTTGGTCGGGGTTGGCCACGTCTCGACAGATGAGATCTTTGCTGGGTCCACCGAGATGCCTTCTCCTGTGATAATGTGTCCAAGAAAAGTGACACGATCAAGGAAAAACTCGCACTTGCTCATCTTAGCATAGAGGCTCTCCCGTCTCAGCGTCTCTAGCACCAATCTTAAGTGCTCTTCATGCTCCTCGTGGCTCTTTGAATACACCAGAATGTCGTCGATAAAAACTACCACGAACTGGTCCAGATATTGGTGGAAGACTTTGTTCATCAGGTTCATGAATACGGCAGGTGCATTAGTTAGTCCAAAAGGCATCACCAGGAACTCGTAATGACCATAACGAGTCCTGAATGCTGTCTTTGGAATATCTTCTCTCCGTACTTTGACCTGATGATAGCCTGATCTCAAGTCTATTTTTGAGAATACCACAGCTCCCGTCATTTGGTCAAATAGATCGTCAATTCGCGGCAAGGGGTATTTGTTTTTGATTGTCAGAGCTTTGAGGGCTCTGTAATCAATACACATGCGATATGTTCCGTCCTTCTTTGGTACAAACAACACTGGTGCTCCCCAGGTTGATGTACTAGGACGAACAAATCCCTTGATCTGTAATTCCTCCAGTTGCAGCTTCAGCTCGTCAAGTTCCTTCTTCGCCAGTCGGTACACAATTGAGGATACCGGTGCAGCACCGGGTATCAACTCAATAATGAATTCTACTTCTCTGTCAGGCGGTAGGCCTGGCAATTCCTCCGGGAATACGTCTTCGAATTCTGCAATGATTGCTGGGGGTTCTTTCTCCATCGCCATGTAAGCTCTAGGAGTCTGGCCTACTCCTTGCTCGATGGTACCTCGTACGTATTCAAACTCCGGGTGTCCTGGTGGTCTAAAGATGATACTACCTTTTCGGCAGTCTAGGATAGCATTGTTCTGGATTAACCAGTCCATGCCTAAGACGACGTCGAAATTTGGCATAGGGAGTACCAAAAATCGCACTCTTAGCTCTCTACTACAAACAATTATTGAACATGTTTCAATAATGTTGGTAACTGGAACAATACCTCCTCCAATAAGAATTTTCCAGCACTTACGTAGTGGGAAAGTGGCTAGTTTGTGCATGGCTACGAAATTACTAGATATGAATGACAAGGTTGCGCCAGAATCAAATAATGCAGTTGCAGGTAATGATGCAACTAAAATGGTACCTGCGATGGTTTCACCTTCGGGTTCTCCGGCAACTGCAGCTAAAGCAAAGGCCTGTCCGTGCCTTTGTCCTCCAGATTATTGTCTAGCCTTGTTGAATTGGGCCTCCTGAGTGGCCAGAGGTGCTCCTCTCTGATATCCTCCAGATGTGGAGGGTAGCATCTTCTGGGCTTGTGCTCCTGGCTTCTATCCGTGCTGAGGTGCTGTATCTTTGCGTTGTGGGCAGTCTCTAGCCATATGCTAGCTCGCTCCACATACTAGGCATAATCCTAGCCTCTTTCTGCAGTCATTGGCAAAATGTCCCTTCTTGCCACAAAAGTGACAAGTCGGGAGCTCCTTCTTTTGGTAGGGCCCCGTTGTCTGCTGCGTCTGATGTTGTGGATGACAATTAGGTCCTCCTGCTCCTTGCTGGTTTTTGGCCGGGAAGGTTGGATTCGGGCGTCTTGTTCCTCGACCAATTGCTTCTTGCAACATTGCTTCTGTAAGAACCTCCTCGTAGGAGATCCTGGACTGCACCGTCGTATATCTCTGGAGCTCTTGGGTGAGACCACGGTAGAATCTCTTGGCCTTCTCCAGCTCGTTCGGTATCAGATTGGCACCGAATTGACTCAGTCGGCAGAACTCGGCATCGTAGGCATCAACGGACATGTTCCCTTGTTCCAGGTGCAGGAACTGGGAATATAGTGTATCTTGGACTGTTGCGGGGAAGTACTTAGCATTGAAGTGCTCCAAGAATTATTCCCAAGTCTGGTCTTTGTCGACGCTACGCTCTATGGATTCCCACCAGTGATGGGCGTTGCCGAGGAGTTGGGCCCTCACAGCGGTCATCCATAGGTCGGGGGTAAGTTGCGAACCTTCCAGTAGCATCTCTGTGTTGGAGATCCAGTCGGAGATCTCCTCTGGGGTTTTGCTGCCTTTAAAGGTTTTCGGGGTCATCTGGCGGAAACCTCGTACTGTGCCTACTAGCTGGACAGGTACTGGTGCCGGGGCAGTGGTTCTCTCCAAGGCCGTCATCAACGTCTGTCTCAAGGCCTCAGTCTGTTGCCACTGAGATTGTCTCAGGGCTTCAGTCTGCTGCCACTAAGTTTGCATCATAGCTTGGAGGAACTGGAACATTTGAGACTGTACCTCAGGTTGTGGCATCAGAGCAGGAAAGGTTGGAGGTGGAGGCAAAGGTGTCTCCGCCAGCGGTGTTGGTGTTGTCTCCTGGTCAGAATTCTGGTGATTGTACGGGGTTCCTTGGACACTTGGCGAAGGGTCTGTTGCTTGGTCAGCCCCATTATTCGCAGGTTTTCCGGGTATGTCCATATTTCTGAAGAAAATAGAATAATTAGAAAACACAAAGGAGATAATGAATAATAATCAAGCAGGATGCAATAAAGAATTATTAAAGGAGATAATGAATAATAATCAAGCAGGAGAAGTTCTTTCCCGACGTGGCATTGGGAACCTTGGAAAGTCAGTTTCATGACTTAGTTCAAAGAAACATGTCGGTCGACGAGTACGCTGCAGAATTCTGTAGATTGAGCCATTTTGCATCGTCCATGATTCGAGACCCAGGAGATCGAGCCCGGAAATTCAGAAAGGGACTGACAAGAGAGATTAGGTCGCGCACTTCTGGTCGGCGTACCGCTACCTATGAGGCTATCTTGATGGATGCTCAGATCGCAGAAGAGGATCTGGATCTCAGGCCTAAGAGGAGTCACAATATTTCTGGAGATACGAATGGTAGCGCAGGACCGGCCAAGCATCCCCGTATTCAGCACCAACAGCAGTACCAAGTGCCATTTCATAGTCAGCAACAACCATGGACATTTCAGCATCCACCGCAGTACCTAGCACCAGTTCCTATCCAGCAACATCCATGGGCGTATCAGTATCAACAACAGTACCAGGCACCAGTCCGTGTTCAGCAGAATCAGCAACAGCCTCCGAGAGAGACACAGCAGACTTGTCATTTCTGTAAGAAGCCAGGTCACCTTTGGGAGAGTTGTAGAACGAGGCTAGGACTTTGTTTGCACTTCGGCGCTGCGGGACATCGAGTAAGGGATTGTCTTCTAGCCCCTTATCTTTCCGGCCAGCGCGTAGCTTCAGATTATAGAGATCCAGTTAGGCTACCTGTGGAACCGTATATTGCTCAGCACCCGCGAAGGGAACCACCCCAGCAGGGCGGGGCATTTGCGATGACGGTCGAGGAGACCGATACTGCAGGTAATGTGTTAGCAAGTTCTGTTCTTTTCCTTCCTTCTGTTCCTATCTATTTTGATTAATTGATTGATTCCTTAGTACAATATTTGTATGCATGATTTCCTTGTTAGAATGTAGTTAGTAGCACACCCTGATACATAGACTGCAATACCGTGACAAAAGACACCATGACCATATATATTCCCTTAGGTTGTATGTTGTATGATTGTAGGAAGATTTTTCGTGGACCATGATTATTGGGGTTTGACCATGACGAAGATTCACGAAGGGGTTATGACTTGACAAGAGAGGAAAGATGATTAAATTCAAGGATAACCATTGATTAAGGGTTAAGAAATTAACATTTCATAATTGGTGGTTTAATTAATTCCAGGAAGATTATGACATGATTAAATTGGTTATTAAAATTTAGAAATTTGGGAGATTTATCGATATATTTATTTGATTGCAAGTTATGAATTTTAAAATTTTATAGTTGGATGTCGCATTTGGAGAATCCTTAAGTATCGTATTGTTGAGTATTTTGAGGAAGAGGAAATTGAAAAAAAAAAATTTGGATAAATGTTTAAATTCAAACTTGTGGAACGAGATTACATTTTTATATTTGTTCATTGATAAAAATCAAAATTGAGGAGTGGATATTAAATTCTGAGTACTGAATTATTAAAAAAAAAAAAAAATTCTAGGAAATTTTTGATAAAAAAATAGACTTTGATTTCATTTCGAGGATTTTCAGGAATGCAATAATTTCAGAATTTTTGGAAAATTGTGGAAACACCTTGTGGATTATAACCGGATCTCATGGATGACGAATTTAAAATTTGAGGGAAATAATAATGTGTATGATTAAATGCTACTTTGAGGATTTTGAATTTCGAGGACGAAATTCTTTTAAGGTGTGTAGACTTGTCACTACCACATTCCGAAACAGGGGTATTTTTGACTTTTTATAATATTTAATATTATGGTAGATTCAATTAAATAATTGCATGATAATATTTTTAATTTAAATAATTATGTGTGATGTGTAATTAAATATAGTATTAGATGCAGTGTTCATTTATTTTTAGCTAGTAGACTTGACCTAGAAGCCAGTAGACGAGCACCTGTCGGAATTATGGAATTTTGTATTTAATTAATTATTTAGAATTTAATTCTTGGAGTTTGTAATCAATTACCGTATTTTATTTAATATTTTTGCGCATTGCCTTTGCTTCGATATTTGGAGCACTACCCTATCTTTTGTCTTCCAACCAATTTCACCATCTTCTCCTAGACATGCCCGCCTTCCATTCTGCTATTTTTGCAACTCATAATTATGCTCTCTGTGCATTGTTTCTGGCCGCACAAAAATCGTCGCGGACGTTATTTAAAATTCTTATTTTTGGTATCGTTGTGCGTTCCAATTAAAATTGGAGGCAATCTTGACCTATTTTTCGTGCGGCCCAAATTAGGGTAATATTCTGTTCTGAGTCTTCTTCATTATTGGTATTGATGACCTGACCTGATTTTGGCTCCATGTACTCCTAATTAATTGTTGAACACAACTTGCATTTATTTCTATTTAAATTGAGGATACTATTTTATCTGATTCTGAAATCCCAATTTATTTTAGTGCCCTGTTAATTGAGCCCATACCGATCATACAGCGCCCCCTGACCCTACAAAACACTGGACCCCGAATCGCCCGCCAAATTTTTGTCATTTCATGCGTCTGTGCAAATACCCAAATTTAAGGGGCTAATTTGCAAATTTGCATTTTTGGGTCAACACCTCATTTGTTTAAAACAATGAGGGAGCCTAATAATTATTTAATTAGCTCCTCACCTCATTCCTCCATGAATTATTTTCTACATGACCCATCTAGACCACTCATTCAAGGGGGTCAATCACAACCCTTCATCCCAAAACCTCTCTCCCTATATAATGACATGTTACATCATAAGCCCTAATCCCTAGAAAACCTAGGTAACCACACCCTCCTCACAAGCCTCCACCTCCCCTCTCTCCAACGTAGGGAACCAAGCTCTTCCCTTCTTCTTCTTCTATTTTCTTCTTCTTTTCTTTTCTTCTTCTCATTCCTTCTCTTCTTCTTCCTTTTTCTTCTTCTTCTTCTTCTTCTTCTTCTTCTTTGTTTTTCCCTTTGAATTTGAATTCAAGGGGGGGGGGGGGGGAAACCATGTGTACTGTTCATCTCCCTATCTTCTGAACCCGACTTCTGTGCACCGGCGGCCTCACTCCCCTCCGGCGGACAAGCCCGGCCGCTGGCCGCTGCTCCCAAACACCACCCTGCTGTCGAGCTCCCCTCGTTCCCATATCCTCCATCCTCCCTCTGCACTTCTTCCCCGATCCCATACTCCGGCATATAGCCGACTGCTCCTCCCCGTTCCTCCTCTGTTAGCTCTCCGGCCCGGCCAGCAAGGCGACCGAGCCCGATCTCCCTCCGCCGGCAAGCCCCTATTCCCCGGCCGCTGCTCAGCCGGTCAGCCACTCGAGTTCATTCCCCTCTGTACTCGGCGGGCCTCTGCGCTCCGGCAGACTCCCCCTCCGGCCCGGACCTCCCGCGGCTGCTCCTCCGGCCTCCCATCAGTTCAGCCGGCCCCCATCTCCACCTATCACCACCCCCATCTCCATCTATCACCACCGCCATCTCCACCTATCACCACCATCATCTCCATCTATCACCACCATCATCTCCACCTATTACCACAAATCCCCCATCAAGTCGACCACCATTGCTCCTCCCCCTCCCGCTGTGACCATCACCACCACCAGCCACCTCTAGTCCGGCGGCCGGCAAGCCCCAGTAAGTTTTCTTCTTCTCCCTCTTCCTTTCTTCATATATATATGTATATATATATATATATATACATACGTATATACGTGAGTATATACATAATGTATGTATATGTATATAGTCATAAATTAATGTTTAATATATGTACTAGTATAGTATATACCTTAGTATAATGTAATATGTGTATTTTAATGTAATGTATATGTGATGGTATATATTTAAATAAGGTGTAGGTATGTGTATATAGTATATTTTAAATTAGTATATGTGTATATATAGCTTTTAATTAATTAATGTTTAATACGCATCCATGTATTAGTATATAAATACATATATAAGTATAGCGTTTATTAAATTAATGTGAATGCAATGTATATAAGTAAATGTATGTAAGTATGTATGTAGATATTAATGTATACGTATTAAATGATATTTTAATATGTATTCTTGTGTATATATATATAAGTAGTTATATAATTATGTTATATTGATATGTAAGTACATAAGTGTATATATATATAAACACTTTGGTATATGTATATGTATATATTTAATTAATGTATGTAAGTGTATGTATTAAATTAATTTGGTGAATTAATAGTAGTATGATTAAGAATGATGTTGACAATATATATATGTATATTCTAAATATGTACTTTTGCACATACAGGATATATACGTATTTTAGTATAAAAAATATAATAGTATACGTACTATTTTGGTATAAATATATATATATATATATATATATATATATATATATATATATATATATATATATATATATATCTTTATTGTTCAAGTGACATATATATATATGTGTATATATATTTTGTATAAACCCTTAGCACATTTTTATAATATATACATGTATATTTTGTATATGTATTTAATTTGAGATATGTTTGTATGTACATACAGGTATTAGTTTTATTTAAAGTGTATATATTTATACTTATATCTATTATTATAATTAAGGGATATTAATATATATATAGTTGGCCTATCTAGTAAATGACCCTTATCGTACCTAGCGTAGCCCTAAGGCCAGTGTATTTCTTTTGTGTGTTAGTATAGCCCTGATACAAGTGTTATTGTGATATGTTTTTAGGACTGTTGGTTCACCCAGGGGATACTCTGGAACAGGACATCCATAAATACCAGCTAAGGACCCGAGGCAAGTACATTCTCTGATAATTTCCAATTTCTTGATAATTTCTATAAATTCAATAATCTTGAAATGTTACAACTGAATCCTTGACACTGTGCTACACGGACTAGTATAGCTTGGATCTGCAGTCATGAGATATTATCTTGATTATCGTATTGACATTGTACACGACATGTATATTAGACATCGTACATGATAGACTTGACTTGCTCGTGTATCTTGACGTGTCATGGTTGGATCCACAGTACTAGTTGGGGGCGGGGAAGTAGTTAGTAAGAAATGTGATCATAACCTCTTATTGTAGTATAGAAAATTATAAGTGTTAATCATGCTCTTCACCCATGATTAGCCAGGCCCTGTAGCTATCGTACATGTTCCCAAGCCGATCACATTTTGAAACTACTATTTCAAACACTTAGAATAGATTTTTGTTCCCTATTTAAATCATATACTACATCACCCGTATATGGTACTGTTCCTTGTTCTTTCATTTTCATACATGCACTGACTGTATTATATTGCCTGTCTCTCTTAAATTGCCATTGCATTTATTCACTGTCTTCTCAGTAGCTAGCATGACATGTTTATTACTTTATAGTCCTTATCAATTAAATGGAACTGTTATTTGAGATTGTGCTTTGCTCCTTCCTGACTGGAAACATTTTTCCAGACTATGCCTTAGAGGACCGCTGTCCGACACTGTATGGACCATATGGTGAGTAGCTGCAGACTTGGTAGTCTAGTTGTGATTCCGGGAGGACTAGCCGAAAATTTCTATTTTTAGTTTGTTCTTTAAGTAGACTATTTGGTACCGGATTTGTCTCCGGCATTTTTATTGAGACTTGGATATTGTTGAGTTAGATTACATTCTGGATTTGTGTTGTATTTAATTTTAATTTCTGTTCGTTATCTTATCGTGATGTAATCCTGTGATTGAGTATGTGCTCGTTTAATTGTGTCATCCGTGCCTCCTTATGGAGATTGGATGTTTGTGTGACATTAGCTAGATAGTATCAAGACCTTGACAGCGTTCTACCGCCGACACTGCGGCGTAGGCTGGACGTACCCACGCACTCGTGCCCCAAAACCGGGTGCGGGTCGTGACACGTTTTTAGTGGTGGCCCATGCAGGTCAGGCTTCGCGAGTTGTGCGATGTCGTAGTAGTGTGGCATCTTTGTTACACTACTGCGTACCTGCGATAGGATCTAGGACATAGGATACTAGGACGAGAGCGAATACTCAATCACAATTCCTTGAGAGATTCCTGGGATGACCCCTGAGAATCTTATTTTAATTCCAATTTAAAATCATTCCCTTGTTCCGTCCATTCTCACTTATTGATATTGAATTTGATTGTTGTTGATTAGTTATTAAGTTAGGATTTTGGTTCATTGTAGGGTTTGATTTCACATCAAGATGAATTTGCAGACTGATTATGGTATTATCTGATAACGCATGTCGATGAGGACAGTGAAAATGATTAACATTAGAGCTATTGGACTACATAAGGTGGATTTAAATTTTTAATTGAAGATTTAAGAAAAAATTTTTTTTTTGAAGATTTCAATGAATTGCAAAAACTTTGAAATTGAGGAGTTGAAATATGGTTATTAAAATTTTATTTTGAGGATTCAGATTCGATTCAATGAACCTAGACAAGCTATAAGGATTTTTGGAATTGATAAGTTTTTCACTTCAGTATTTAGATAATTAACCTTGAGGAAAGTGTATGCATTTTTACTGTAAATTTATTTCGAGGAGTTATTTTGAGGAATTTTATTTGAGGAAAGGATTTTATAGTGAGAGAGATATATTAGTATATAAGTATATGAGATGCATGTGTAAGGATATGTTGCTTGAGCATGATAGTGATTTCACTGCAAACTGACTTGGGTGTTCATCTAGGATTGTATTAGAGAGAGAACAGTACTTAGTATGGTGTGTTGCATTTGATATGTACTTGAGTGATAAGGATAACTAGTATCAACGATTGCAGTAGGTAAGGAAGCTAGCAGTGAGTGTGCTTGTGATAGAACTGTGGTACCTATAAGGATAGAGGTATCAGACCATGGATGCATCTTTGACCTGTGCAATCAACTAGGGTTTATTTCCAATCTTTTATCTTGAATGTTGCTTCTTTAGAACTGTACTGTCCTTCCTTGATGATATCGCATTTTTGCCTAAATTGATTCTTTGGGGATCTGTCTTCAGGATGTCGCCGCAGACACGATCTATGAGAGCGGGAACATCAGCTTTAGAGGGGTCTGCCACCTCTCCACCTGATGGACAGACAGCCGTAGTTCCTCCTACATCTCCGATGCACGTAGGTGATCCTCCTCCTCCACCTATTCAGAAGATTGCCGCAGTTGTGACGGACAACCTTCCTCCTCCACCGACTCCAATTCCCGGAGGTTTGTCCATTGACGGAACGCAGATGTTTACCTTGATCCAAGGCATGGTAGATGCTCAGAGAGTGACGGCAGATGCTCAGCGAGTTCAAGCTGAGGCTCAGAGGGTGCAAGCAGAAGCGCACCAGGCACAAACTGAGCTGATGAAAGAAAATATGGAGAATGCTCATCAGGTGACTCTCCAAGCTTTGGAGAAAGTAGCACAGTACCAGCAGTTTCCTGGCCAGCAACAGCAGAGATCAGGCACTATAGTGGATTTCAAGAGGATGATGCCTCAAGAATTTAAAGGTACCGAAGGGATACTCTACGCTGACGACTGGCTAGAGGATATAGAGAGAAGCCTGCGATTGACCCAGATTCCGGAGAACTTGCAGATAGAAGCCGCTGGCAGTCAGATGTTCGATATCGCACTCACGTGGTATCGCACGGAGCCGAGAATTACTGCGCAAGGACTTACTTGGGAGACCTTCAAGGAACTCTTCAAGGAGAAGTTCTTTCCCGACGTGGCATTGGGAACCTTGGAAAGTCAGTTTCATGACTTAGTTCAAAGAAACATGTCGGTCGACGAGTACGCTGCAGAATTCTGTAGATTGAGCCGTTTTGCATCGTCCATGATTCGAGACCCAGGAGATCGAGCCCGGAAATTCAGAAAGGGACTGACAAGAGAGATTAGGTCGCGCACTTCTGGTCGGCGTACCGCTACCTATGAGGCTATCTTGATGGATGCTCAGATCGCAGAAGAGGATCTGGATCTCAGGCCTAAGAGGAGTCACAATATTTCTGGAGATACGAATGGTAGCGCAGGACCGGCCAAGCATCCCCGTATTCAGCACCAACAGCAGTACCAAGTGCCATTTCATAGTCAGCAACAACCATGGACATTTCAGCATCCACCGCAGTACCTAGCACCAGTTCCTATCCAGCAACATCCATGGGCGTATCAGTATCAACAACAGTACCAGGCACCAGTCCGTGTTCAGCAGAATCAGCAACAGCCTCCGAGAGAGACACAGCAGACTTGTCATTTCTGTAAGAAGCCAGGTCACCTTTGGGAGAGTTGTAGAACGAGGCTAGGACTTTGTTTGCACTTCGGCGCTGCGGGACATCGAGTAAGGGATTGTCTTCTAGCCCCTTATCTTTCCGGCCAGCGCGTAACTTCAGATTATAGAGATCCAGTTAGGCTACCTGTGGAACCGTATATTGCTCAGCACCCGCGAAGGGAACCACCCCAGCAGGGCGGGGCATTTGCGATGACGGTCGAGGAGACCGATACTGCAGGTAATGTGTTAGCAAGTTCTGTTCTTTTCCTTCCTTCTGTTCCTATCTATTTTGATTAATTGATTGATTCCTTAGTACAATATTTGTATGCATGATTTTCTTGTTAGAATGTAGTTAGTAGCACACCCTGATACATAGACTGCAATACCGTGACAAAAGACACCATGACCATATATATTCCCTTAGGTTGCATGTTGTATGATTGTAGAAAGATTTTTCGTGGACCATGATTATTGGGGTTTGACCATGACGAAGATTCACGAAGGGGTTATGACTTGACAAGAGAGGAAAGATGATTAAATTCAAGGATAACCATTGATTAAGGGTTAAGAAATTAATATTTCATAATTGGTGGTTTAATTAATTCCAGGAAGATTATGACATGATTAAATTGGTTATTAAAATTTGGAAATTTGGGAGATTTATCAATATATTTATTTGATTGCAAGTTATGAATTTTAAAATTTTATAGTTGGATGTCGCATTTGGAGAATCCTTAAGTATCGTATTGTTGAGTATTTTGGGGAAGAGGAAATTGAAAAAAAAAAAAATTTGGATAAATGTTTAAATTCAAACTTGTGGAACGAGATTACATTTTTATATTTGTTCATTGATAAAAATCAAAATTGAGGAGTGGATATTAAATTCTGAGTACTGAATTATTAAAAAAAAAAAAAAAAATTCGAGGAAATTTTTGATAAAAAAAATAGACTTTGATTTCATTTCGAGGATTTTCAGGAATGCAATAATTTCAGAATTTTTGGAAAATTGTGGAAACACCTTGTGGATTATAACCGGATCTCATGGATGACGAATTTAAAATTTGAGGGAAATAATAATGTGTATGATTAAATGCTACTTTGAGGATTTTGAATTTCGAGGACAAAATTCTTTTAAGGTGGGTAGACTTGTCACTACCACATTCCGAAATAGGGGTATTTTTGACTTTTTATAATATTTAATATTATGGTAGATTCAATTAAATAATTGCATGATAATGTTTTTAATTTAAATAATTATGTGTGATGTGTAATTAAATATAGTATTAGATGCAATGTTCATTTATTTTTAGCTAGTAGACTTGACCTAGAAGCCAGTAGACGAGCACCTGTCGGAATTATGGAATTTTGTATTTAATTAATTATTTAGAATTTAATTCTTGGAGTTTGTAATCAATTACCGTATTTTATTTAATATTTTTGCGCATTGCCTTTGCTTCGATATTTGGAGCACTACCCTATCTTTTGTCTTCCAACCAATTTCACCATCTTGTCCTAGACATGCCCGCCTTCCATTCTGCTATTTTTGCAACTCATAATTATGCTCTCTGTGCATTGTTTCTGGCCGCACAAAAATCGTCGCGGACGTTATTTAAAATTCCTATTTTTGGTATCGTTGTGCGTTCCAATTAAAATTGGAGGCAATCTTGACCTATTTTTTGTGCGGCCCAAATTAGGGTAATATTATGTTCTGAGTCTTCTTCATTATTGGTATTGATGACCTGACCTGATTTTGGCTCCATGTACTCCTAATTAATTGTTGAACACAACTTGCATTTATTTCTATTTAAATTGAGGATACTATTTTATCTGATTCTGAAATCCCAATTTATTCCAGTGCCCTGTTAATTGAGCCCATACCGATCATACAGCGCCCCCTGACCCTACAAAACACTGGACCCCGAATCGCCCGCCAAATTTTCGTCATTTCATGCGTCTGTGCAAATACCCAAATTTAAGGGGCTAATTTGTAAATTTGCATTTTTGGGTCAACACCTCATTTGTTTAAAACAATGAGGGAGCCTAATAATTATTTAATTAGCTCCTCACCTCATTCCTCCATGAATTATTTTTTACATGACCCATCTAGACCACTCATTCAAGGGGGTCAATCACAACCCTTCATCCCAAAACCTCTCTCCCTATATAATGACATGTTACATCATAAGCCCTAATCCCTAGAAAACCTAGGTAACCACACCCTCCTCACAAGCCTCCACCTCCCCTCTCTCCAACGTAGGGAACCAAGCTCTTCCCTTCTTCTTCTATTTTCTTCTTCTTTTCTTTTCTTCTTCTCATTCTTTCTCTTCTTCTTCCTTTTTCTTCTTCTTCTTCTTCTTCTTCTTCTTCTTCTTCTTCTTCTTTGTTTTTCCCTTTGAATTTGAATTCAAGGGGGGGGGGGGGGGGGGGGAAACCATGTGTACTGTTCATCTCCCTATCTCCTGAACCCGACTTCTGTGCACCGGCGGCCTCACTCCCCTCCGGCGGCCAAGCCCGGCCGCTGGCCGCTGCTCCCAAACACCACCCTGCTGTCGAGCTCCCCTCGTTCCCATATCCTCCATCCTCCCTCTGCAGTTCTTCCCCGATCCCGTACTCCGGCATATAGCCGACTGCTCCTCCCCGTTCCTCCTCTGTTAGCTCTCCGGCCCGGCCAGCAAGGCGACCGAGCCCGATCTCCCTCCGCCGGCAAGCCCCTATTCCCCGGCCGCTGCTCAGCCGGTCAGCCACCCGAGTTCATTCCCCTCTGTACTCGACGGGCCTCTGCGCTCCGGCAGACTCCCCCTCCGGCCCGGACCTCCCGCGGCTGCTCCTCCGGCCTCCCATCAGTTCAGCCGGCCCCCATCTCCACCTATCACCACCCCCATCTCCATCTATCACCACCGCCATCTCCACCTATCACCACCATCATCTCCATCTATCACCACCATCATCTCCACCTATTACCACAAATCCCCCATCAAGTCGACCACCATTGCTCCTCCCCCTCCCGCTGTGACCATCACCACCACCAGCCACCTCTGGTCCGGCGGCCGGCAAGCCCCAGTAAGTTTTCTTCTTCTCCCTCTTCCTTTCTTCATATATATATGTATATATATATATATATATACGTATATACGTGAGTATATACATAATGTATGTATATGTATATAGTCATAAATTAATGTTTAATATATGTACTAGTATAGTATATACCTTAGTATAATGTAATATGTGTATTTTAATGTAATGTATATGTGATGGTATATATTTAAATAAGGTGTAGGTATGTGTATATAGTATATTTTAAATTAGTATATGTGTATATATAGCTTTTAATTAATTAATGTTTAATACGCATCCATGTATTAGTATATAAATACATATATAAGTATAGCGTTTATTAAATTAATGTGAATGCAATGTATATAAGTAAATGTATGTAAGTATGTATGTAGATATTAATGTATACGTATTAAATAATATTTTAATATGTATTCTTGTGTATATATATATAAGTAGTTATATAATTATGTTATATTGATATGTAAGTACATAAGTGTATATATATAAACACTTTGGTATATGTATATGTATATATTTAATTAATGTATGTAAGTGTATGTATTAAATTAATTTGGTGAATTAATAGTAGTATGATTAAGAATGATGTTGACAATATATATATGTATATTCTAAATATGTACTTTTGCACATACAGGATATATACGTATTTTAGTATAAAAAATATAATAGTATACGTACTATTTTGGTATAAATATATATATATATATATATATATATATATATATATATATATATATATATATATATATATATATATATATATATATATATATATATATATATATCTTTATTGTTCAAGTGACATATATATATATGTGTATATATATTTTGTATAAACCCTTAGCACATTTTTATAATATATACATGTATATTTTGTATATGTATTTAATTTGAGATATGTTTGTATGTACATACAGGTATTAGTTTTATTTAAAGTGTATATATTTATACTTATATCTATTATTATAATTAAGGGATATTAATATATATATAGTTGGCCTATCTAGTAAATGACCCTTATCGTACCTAGCGTAGCCCTAAGGCCAGTGTATTTCTTTTGTATGTTAGTATAGCCCTGATACAAGTGTTATTGTGATATGTTTTTAGGACTGTTGGTTCACCCAGGGGATACTCTGGAACAGGACATCCATAAATACCAGCTAAGGACCCGAGGCAAGTACATTCTCTGATAATTTCCAATTTCTTGATAATTTCTATAAATTCAATAATCTTGAAATGTTACAACTGAATCCTTGACACTGTGCTACACGGACTAGTATAGCTTGGATCTGCAGTCATGAGATGTTATCTTGATTATCGTATTGACATTGTACATGACATGTATATTAGACATCGTACATGATAGACTTGACTTGCTCGTGTATCTTGACGTGTCATGGTTGGATCCACAGTACTAGTTGGGGGCGGAGAAGTAGTTAGTAAGAAATGTGATCATAACCTCTTATTGTAGTATAAAAAATTGTAAGTGTTAATCATGCTCTTCACCCATGATTAGCCAGGCCCTGTAGCTATCGTACATGTTCCCAAGCCGATCTCATTTTGAAACTACTATTTCAAACACTTAGAATAGATTTCTGTTCCCTATTTAAATCATATACTACATCACCCGTATATGATACTGTTCCTTGTTCTTTCATTTTTATACATGCACTGACTGTATTATATTGCCTGTCTCTCTTAAATTGCCATTGCATTTATTCACTGTCTTCTCAGTAGCTAGCATGACATGTTTATTACTTTATAGTCCTTATCAATTAAATGGAACTGTTATTTGAGATTGTGCTTTGCTCCTTCCTGACTGGAAACATTTTTCCAGACTATGCCTTAGAGGACCGCTGTCCGACACTGTATGGACCATATGGTGAGTAGCTGCAGACTTGGTAGTCTAGTTGTGATTCTGGGAGGACTAGCCGGAAATTTCTATTTTTAGTTTGTTCTTTAAGTAGACTATTTGGTACCGGATTTGCCTCCGGCATTTTTATTGAGACTTGGATATTGTTGAGTTAGATTACATTCTGGATTTGTGTTGTATTTAATTTTAATTTCTGTTCGTTATCTTATCGTGCTGTAATCCTGTGATTGAGTATGTGCTCGTTTAATTGTGTCATCCGTGCCTCCTTATGGAGATTGGATGTTTGTGTGACATTAGCTAGATAGTATCAAGACCTTGACAGCGTTCTACCGCCGACACTGCGGCGTAGGCTGGACATACCCACGCACTCGTGCCCCAAAACCGGGTGCGGGTCGTGACATATCCTCTGATATATAATATAAATAAATTGAAATGACAGGACAGAAAGTAAATACATATATATCTATGTACTGTATTATACAATACTATATATAGTATACATATATAATAAATTGAAGACTGTGTAAGAATTGAAGATATACATATATAATATATATAAGCTGTATTATCCAGCTGAATATTAATATATATATACATATAGATAATATATATATATATATATATATATATATATATATATATATATATATATATATATATATATATATATATATATATATATATATAATAAATGCAGGAAATATATTAAGTGCAGAAAATAAATAAAAGAAAATGTATAGTATACATATATACTATATTATATAATATATAACATGTAGTATATATATCATATATAACTATATATATATATATAAATATATGTACACACATATTTATATATACTATATATATATATATATATATATATATATATATATATATATATATATATATATAAACAGAATAAAATGCATATATATATAATAATAATAATTATTACATAATATTATACAGTATATATAAATATACATATATACATATTAATATACATATATATACATATACATATACATATAGGAATATATATATAAATACATATATATTAGGTTTAGGTAATATACCCTCTGACAGGTGGGGTCCACACGTCGTCGACGGCGGGAGGACGGCGGCGGAGCTGGCCGGAGGCGGCCGGAGGAACAGCAGCAGTAGCTGCTAGCAGCAACAGCAGCAGCAGCTGAGTGCCGGGGCTGCCGGCGGCGGAGGAGTGGCGGAGGTGGCCGGGCAGGGTGCGGGATCGACGGATGAAGGAGGGGCGGTCAGGTTGTTGGTGGTGGCGGAGGTCCACGACGTCGGAGGCGGTGGCTGGAGGCGACCGGAGGTGAGGGTGGTGGTGTAGTCGAGAGCTGGGCCGGGGCACTGTGGAGGTGAGGGCGGCCGGAGGGAGCGTCGTGGGGCGGTGAGGGGGTGGTCGTTGGAGAGAGGAGGTCGGGGCGAGTCGGGTGGTGGGGTTGGTGGCAGTGCACGGTGGCGGAGGGTGGCGCAGGGGGTGGTTCGGGTGGTGGTGGCTGATGTGGGCAGTGAGGGAGTGGGGAGGTTGCGGGGGCTGCTCACGGCGGAGGGGATGGCCGGAGGCGGCGGGGCTTGGCCGGAGGGGAGAGGGGGTCAGGGCGAAGGGCTGGCCAGAATTGGGCGGCCGGTGGTGGTCGGAGGGGAGGGCTGTGGAGTTTGAAAGGGAGGGGTGTGTGGGTTTATATAGGGTTTGGCCCAATGACAGTTTCGTAATTATGGAAAAGTTCTGGGTTATTTTGGTAATTTTGGTTTTTGGGATATTTTTACAGGATTTTTCTGGATGTTTTAGATGGGTCCCATACACCTATTCACTAACCAATAGGATTATGCCACCTTGCATGTATTTTTGCATAAAAATCCCTAACTTTTCATAAATTGCATAAAAGCCTAAATTTGGTATTTTGCGTAATTTCGTAATTTACCTGATTTTAAATACTGATTCTCCGAAATACTAAATTGTACAAAAATGGGGGAAATAGCTGGGAAAATGTTTTGGACAGTGTGGGGTGAGTCTGGGTAGAGGCAGGGTCTGATTTCTTAGGTGATACGGGTCACCGTATTTATTATTTAATAAATACTGCGCACGGTGTTCACTAATTATTTAGAGGCAGTTAGGGTCATAATTTCTCTATGGCGTCAATACGATAATTGTAATACAATTAGAGTAGAATATTATCGTATTTTTGTTTGGGCAAAACAGGTGCCTACATGTCCTCAAATCTCTAGGGTACAGAGATGGGTAAAGAGCAGAATTTTTAATAGGAAATAAATACGTACGTCTGTAACGATATTTGTGCGACTAAAACGATGTACCAAACAAGATTTCTGGGAGTTGCACAAAATACAGGAAAAGTAGTCTAACAAGTCTAGGGCAGGGTTGTGGATTTTGTTTAGGGTTTACAGCTAGTGTGATGCCCTAATTAATTGTGTAATAAACAGGTGCACAATCAATAGAATATATAATAAATAAATTTTTAAAAAGTTGCAATAATTCTAATTAGTCTAAACTAATCCTAAATTACTGAAATCTGGTCGAGGGAGTTTACAGTTCCTCTCGTGTCACCTGACTGTATTTGATGAAGAATAAGAGTGAGGTCATTGCCTGTCTTCGGAACTTTCATAAATATGTCATGACTCAGTACGGAGCAGTGGTGAAGATACTAAGGTCTGACAATGGAAAAGAGTATACCAGCAAAGCACTTGAGGAATACTTGTCAGCCCAAGGGATACAGTATCAGACCACCTGTACATACACACAAGCACAGAATGGAGTGGCAGAAAGGAAGAATAAACACCTTCTGGAGGTGGCAAGGAGCATGATGATCGTCATGCACTACTAGAATAAGCGGGATTAGCGACATTTTTTAGCGACTCCATGTAAAAACGTCGCTAATTTAGCGACTTCATGTAAAAACTTCGCTAGATATCGCTAATTGGCGACATTTAGCGACTTTTATTCAGTTTTTAAAAGATTAGTCGCTATAAGTTCAATTTAGGTCGCTAAACGTCGCTAATATGTTTTATTTAGCGACGTTTAGCGACGTTTAGTGACGTATATATTTTGGACATTTAGCGACATCATTAGCGACGTTTAAGACGTCACTAAATTAGCGACGTTATTATTGGCGTCGCTAAAACGTCGCTAAATTCTAAATTAGCGAAGTCATTATTGGTGTCGCTAAAATATCGCTAAATTTTTTTACTTAGGGCTGATTTCCCCCATTTTCTTCGATCTCTCCCTCTCCCTCTCCCAAATTTCAAACCCGCTCTCGATCTCTCCCGCTCCGGCTTCTCCTTCCTCCCTCCGGCGACCCCCCTCGGCCGCGTCCTCCCCCTCCGGCTCCCCTTCTCCCTCCGGCGCCCCCTCCTCCCTCCCGGCGACCCCCCTCCAGCAGCGTCCTCCCCCCCTCCGGCAGCGTCCTCCCCCCTCCTCCTCATTCTCCTCTAAGTAAACCCTAACTCTCTCTCTCTCTCTCTCTCTCTCTCTCTCTCTCTCTCACACACACACACACACACACACACAGGACACACATGGCACTGACACTGACACGACACCCACACGTTACAGGCATTGACACACATACTAACACGACACACACACGTGGCCTAGGGTTAAGGTTAGGGTTAGGGTTAGGATTTTTGACCTGGGGTTAGGGTTTTTGACCTGAGATTAGGGTTAGAATTTTTGACCTGGGGTTAGGGTTAAGGTTTTTGACCTGGGGTTATGAATGAAGGATATCTGATATCGATGAACCATGATTCTCTAGTTAGAATTTCTTGTAAATAATGTTGCAAGAGCCTGAGTCCAATTTATGTCTTTGAATGTCCAGAATGATACAATTTATTTGGCTAATGTAATCCAACTTGGGCATATAATGACTTCATAGATATCCTAAGATTTTTTTTTGCAAAATGTAGACAACTATCACTATGATCACATTCATAAGTATGTGTCAGGATAAGCCAAAGTTTGAAAAAGAATGGCATATATGAGAATGAGAAGTTATCTTGGGTTAATTAGAGGATATGCCACCAGACTTATCATCCATGTGCAGCAGCCTTATTGTTGGGAATAAACACGAAAATTATTACCCAAGATGAGCGTTTATAGAGAGGACATAGGTATCCGTGATCATATTTTATGTCTTTAGAGTTAAATTATTCATTTGCATTGATAACAATATAGATCAAAATGTACCAAATAATACAAAGAAATTAGAGATATCTCAAAAAACACTAAGAAACGGTAAGAATTAAAGTTTTGACCAAGCAGGATCACGAGTCGGACCTGGATATAAAGTTTGTCATCCAAATGCGACCAGCTGCCTCACCTAGACAAGTCTATATGAGAATGAAACGTTAACTTGGTTTAATTAGAGGATATGTCATTAGACTTGTCACCCCCTTTTGCAATAGCCTTGTATCCTCAATCCTTCCATATCATATATCAATTTTCTTTAAAGTAATCTAAGTACTCCTTGAGACCAACAGCAAATACTCCTCATACATGCTTTGGGCAGCCTATTCATTTGGTTTTCAATTAATTAGTTTCATTATGGGATTTTGAATTGGTATACTAGAGCGTATAAAATGTGACAGACAACATGCAATATGTTACTTTTGAATCTTCCTCACACGCTAATGCATGTTCTAACTACCATCCAGAACAAAAGATTTATAAGTTGGTACCGGGCCATTTAACTTAAATTGCTTTCCATTTAGAAACTCAAGGCAAAATAGGACGAATGTTCGTGGTTGTTTTTTATGTCGGTAGGCAATGATAGATGAGAAGAAGAAGAAGAAGAAGAGATGGTGACTACTACTAATTGGCAAAATAAGTTTCTGGAGCAAACTAACATATCTTATTCTCCTCCTACATCTCTCTAATGCCTACCGATATTTGAAAAACAACATGGTTGAGACATGAAAAAACAAGATTGTATCAAAGCTTGGTATAATGAAACATCATGTGGATATTATATTATTTGCAATAAGAGTACATAAAATATCAACACCATGATGAAATGAATTCATTATGATGTAAATATCTTCAATGGAAAAAACAGCTGACTGAACTAACCGAGAAAAGAGAGTATAAGATAAAGAATGAGCTAAGATGTTATTACAAATCAAGATAGTAAAAATTATCAATATGAGAATTTTTGCTATGTCAATCAGTACAATTTAGTTCCTGTCATACGTTGTACAATTTAGTTTTCCTTTCAGATTTATAACCTTGGCAAGTTTGAGCAACCCTTCAGGCCAGTGAACTCAGCTTCTTCTAAGTAGGATATAAACTAAAGTTGTCCTTAAACAAGAAAGGCTATTAAATGCATAGATTGAGAATGCAACAATGCTTACTTTTCTACCAAAAGAAGAAACAAACAATACACTGAACAGATATGGTCAGGTTACATATTATTTTTTGATAGCTATGAATTTGATTAGGAATGGCATATATGAGAACAAGAAGTTGACTTGGGTAAATAGAAGGATATGTCATCAGACTTATCCCCCAAGTGCAATGGCCAATATCCTCATTTCTTTCACATTGCGTATGAATTTTTTTAAAGCGATTGGACTAAATATTCCTAGAGATCAACGACAAATACACATTGTTTGGGCCTATCAGCTCTACATTTGGTTTTCAATTACTTGGCTCCAATATGGGATTTTTGAATTGGTATAGTAGAGCATAAAGCAGAGTTATTTGTATTTACCCACATTCTTAATTGCTAATTCTGTACCTTAGGATTGTGAAGAAGGTTAACTATGTTATAATAACCAGGCAAAATATTATTTTCCTCCATAGTTGTGTTTAATTAGAGGATTCATGAATCTCAATGGGAGAGGGTTCACAAGTCTCATTGGGAAGCAGCCATTTGTATCGTTTAAGGATCTCAGAGTAAGTATTAGGCTTTCTTTCCATGCTCATAGTAATACATAAGCTGCTAGTAAGATTCACAAATTTAAGTAAGCAAAATCACTATATGATCTCAAACTGGTTATACTATTTTGTTTTCTTTCATAAATTTCTTTGTAATCAGAGATTAAAAATTGGAACATTATGGATTGATACACGATGAGGTTGAATATCATAACACAAGTCTATGTAGATTGAATTTGGATAAACAAAATATTGCATGACATCAATTTGGATTGATACATGGTGAGGTTGAATATCATAACACAAAATTTTGGAAAGGGTACGAGCTCCTTGTAAGGTTGTTGCAACAACAAAAACAGAGTTTTATTTTAATTTTTTGGTATCGGCTTTGTGAGTCATCTAATTCTTTCATTCCGCATTATTAAGGGTATGTCTTAAGTAATATATATTATCAATTATATTCTTTGTTTTCATCTATCTTACCAGATGGCACCCATGAGAGAGACACCTCCTACTGTTAAGGATGAAGTGATGCCTCCTACTGTTAAGGAGGAAGTGATGCCTCCTACTGTTAAGGAGTAAGAGATACCACATGTTGTATCTCAGACGGGGAGTTCCAGTCACCCAGCACCTATAACGGCTGTATCTCAGACGGGGAGTCCCAGTCATCCAGCACCTATAGCGGAAATTGATCAAATAAACATTGTTTATGCGTAGTATCAGAGGGACTGGTATGTGCCCCAGCGTATTGGATATCCTCGAGATTGATACTGTGATATTTCATATACTTTTATTGTGGTTATTGTGTGATTGTGATACTTATATATTATGCCCATTGTGTGACTGTGATACTTATATATTATGCATTTTGTGTGACTGTGATACTTTTATTTTGTGTGTATTGTGTGACTGTGATATTTTATATACTTTTTGTGTTATTTCGTACGCAAAAAATTCAATGGAGGGTTGCTCCAGGCCTGTCTATAATATTTGTGTGTATTGTATGACTGTGATACTTTTTATTCATATTAAATGATGTTAATTTACCGGTGTTGAGTGTTCCACCGAAGGGGTCGACGAACCCAGAGAATTCAACAGAGGGTTGCTCCGGATCTATTTTTAATTAGAAATTCATAAATTACAGGAATAATAGTTTGGAAACAATTTAGTATTCATTTTTTTATTTTTCCTGTAAAATTAGCGACGTATTTAGCGACGTTTAGTAACGTTTATACACGTCGCTAAATATGTCGCTAATTAGCGAAGTTAATAGACGTTGCTAATGACGTCGCTAAACATGTCGCTAAATACGTCGCTGTACGTCGCAAATTACTGACATGGCAGTACTGCCAGGTCATTAAAGACGTCGTTGTCACGTCGCTATATAAGTCGCTAATTAGCAACGTTTAGCGACGTTTGTTTACGTCGCTAATTTGTGACGCTGCGTCGCTAAACGTCGCTAATTTAGCGACACATTTAAGTCGCTAAAAAACATCAGTATAGCGACGTTTAGCAACTTTTTTCCTTTTAACGACATGCTGAGTTTCGACTTCTGTAAAACGTTGCTAATTACGTCGCTAAACGTGATTAGCGACATTTTTTTTATCATTTAGCGACATTTTTTGATGTCGCTAATTTAACTTTTTCTGGTAGTGATGAATGTCCCACAGAGTCTGTGGGGACATGTAGTGTTGACAGCAGCTCGATTGATCAACAGGATGTCCTCAAAGGTACTGGGATGGAAGTCTCCAGGTGAGATATTGCAAGAAAATAATAGTGAAATACTTCCACTAAAGGTGTTTGGCTGCGTATATTTTGTGAAGGACAATAGACCGTCTGTTGGAAAACTTGACCCCAGAGCAGTCAAGTGTGTATTCGTGGGCTATTCGGTGACTCAGAAGGGGTACGTGTGTTGGAGCCTAGTAGAGAATAAGAAGTTTGTAAGCATGGATGTTCACTTCAGGGTGTTTGAGCCATACTACCGTCAGGAGAAAACCTCATCCATGAGCAACTCACCTGATACTGAGAGTACGAGGCGGGAGAGGGAGATTGGTGAGAGTGTGGTGACCGATTTAAGATTATGGAATAGAGGAACGTTTGAGGAGGAGCAGGAGAGTGAAGAGGAACAGGGGGAGGCGATGAGAGGTGTTAGGCCCACGGCTCAGGGGGAGTTACTTACCTACAGCAAGAAAGGAAAGCAAAGTGCATGACCAATACCTATAGTGCCAGTGCCAAGTCCCTTGCCTCCGTCCGTCTCAACTCCTGAGACACCTTCACCACCACCACCAGATTCTCCTTCAGGTGATATCATTATTCCTACTTCTCCCACACCATTATCAGTACGGAGGACCACTCGCAACAATGCGGAAAATCCTCCTGATAGATATTGTTGGGACCTTACTCAGTTTATTTTATATAATAACATCTCTTCTTCTCATGGAGCATTAATTGCATCTTTGGATAGTATTATTATACCTAAGAATTGGCATATTGCCAAGAACGATCCCAAGTGAAAAGCGGCGATGCACGAGGAGTTAGGCGCTCTTGAGAAGAACCACACTTGAAAACTGGTAAAACTTCCAGAGGAAAAGAGGACAGTCGGATGCAAGTGGATCTTTACTGTGAAGCAGAACCAAATAAAAAAGTAGAGCGCTACAAGACTCGACTGGTAGCAAAAGGATACAGTCAAATGTACGACATTGACTATGATGAGACATTTGCACCAGTGGCGAAGATGAGCACCGTCAGGACCCTGATTTCTTTGGCAACAAATGGTGGATGAAAGCTACACCAACTGGATATGAAGAATGTGTTTCTTTATGTGGATATAGTGGAGGAAGTGTACATGGAGATACCACCAGGATTCTGCACCGATAAGACAGTAGGCAAGGTCTGCAGGTTGAAGAAGTCCCTCTATGGACTGAAGTAGTCTCCTCTAGTGTGGTTTGACAGATTCAGGATGACGATGATAGGGATGGGATATCAGCAGATCAATGCTGATCATAATGTGTTCTTCCGTCGGAGCGGAGGCCACATCACCATGCTTGCGGTGTATGTGGACGATATGATTATCACAGGAGATGATGAGCAGGAGATTGTCCGACTCAAGGGAAAGTTTGGCAAGGAGTTCGAGGTGAAGGACCTTGGCCTTCTTCGGTACTTCTTTGAGATTGAGATTGCTCGAGAAGCAGAGGGGATTGTTCTTTCTCAGATAAAGTATGCGTTGGACCTTCTCACAGAGATAGGGATGTTAGGATGCAGATCTGCAGCGACGTCGATCAACCAAGGTTTCAATCTGTGTGATGAGGCTGGAGAACCAGTTGACCAAGACAGATACCAGAGACTGGTGGACAAGTTGATCTATTTGAGCTACACACGTCCTGATATCTGCTTTGCAGTGAGTGTGGTGAGCCGCTACATGCATGACCCAAGGAAGGGTCATATGGACGCAGTATACCAGATTCTGAGATACTTGAAGGGTGCCCTCGGAAAGGGGTTGATATTCAGGAAGAATGATCACTTGAGCATCGAGGGCTACTATGACTCTGACTGGGCTAGCTGTACTGATGACAGAAGGTCTACCTTGGTCTATTGCATATTTGTGGGAGGCAACTTGATCTCTTGGAGGAGTAAGAAGCAGTCGGTGGTGGCCAGATCGACAGCTGAAGCGGAGTACAGGACTATGGCCTTGGAAGTTGCAGAGCTGTTATGGCTAAAGAGTATGCTGGTGGAGCTGAAGCTGGATCAAGGAGTCAAGATGAAGCTGTGGTGTGACAACCAGTCAGCCATCAGGATCGCGATCTAGTACAACATAACAGGACCAAACACATCGAGATCGATAGGTTCTTCATCAAGAAGAAGTTGAACCGTTGACTACTGGAGCTAGGTCATGTTCCAACCAAGGAGCAGGTAGCAGACAGTATAACCACGGGACTTAGATCTGCAGATATGATTAGATGATGTGACAAGATGGGCTTAGTGAATATCTTTCGCCCATCTTGAGGAGGAGTGTTGGTATTATTAGAATATTCTTGGTATATTTGTTGGTATATTAGAATATTCTTGGTATATTTGTTGGGATATTAGAATATTATACGGTGAATTTTAATGGGGTATTAATGTAAGATGAAAGATCGTAAGACTATAAATAGCCAAGAGATTATCAATAAAAAAATATAGCAATTACTCTAAAATATTCTACACTACTTCTGGTTATTGATCACCACAGCAATGAGTTCCCTTCTTTATATTTCTTTTCTTGTTCCCATTCATTATCGGTGTAGCATCTGCGAACGTAAAGAGAAGAACGGTTTTCTGATTCTTGTTGTTTTTACATTTTTTTTGGGTTGTCAGTTTGTAATATGTTCTTGGTTTAATGCTTCTGTGGAGTTATGTGTGACTCTAGAAAAACATTTGTTTGGATCTCAGTGCACCAACTTTTGTAAAGATAAACTCTTGTGTGAGTCTTTACTTTGTGGATCTCCTCTACTTTGATTTGACTTCAGATCTAACATAAAAGCTATAGGTTCGTCTAGTTTTCATAAAAAAATAGTGGAAACTCAAAAAATTAATGGGTAGTATTATTTATTTACAAAGAAAGTTAATATTGATATGTTATAATACTGCTCTAGTTTTTCTAGTTTTTATATTGTACTTTCTAGCTAACAAACAATATTTTTAGTTTGAAATTTACATTCTTTAATTCCAACTTTCAAATAGCTTAGTGATTGCCAAACAACCCTGTGGAGAATGCTTCTGTAGCATTTCTATATTGGACTACTTAGGCCATCTCCAATGAAGATTTTTAAAATTGAGTTTCTATCCTATTTGACATTGTACTTTAAGAAAAATGTTATGCTAGTTGGCATAATTTTTACATAGAAATTGCACAAAAAATATTCTACACGTAGACATCTTGGAAGAATTTTTTTTTTTTCAAAAAAAATAAAATCCTACTGTAAATAGAAAAAAATTGAACGTGTTCATCATAACTAACATACCACCACGACCCACGGACACTAAACACCCCTTTGTTGAACCTCTTTAACATTATTGTTAACATGCAATCAACAATCTCCAATTATTCAGACCTTGTTGATTCTTCTACATGCAACCTCCTCCACATCCCATATCAAAACATTGACAATCCTCTTTTGGCTATAGTGTTCGTACTCTTCGCTTTCCTCTTCCTCTCAAATGCAATAATCTCCAGCCACTTGGCCATTCCAAGGAAAAAACAAACAAAATCTAAGGTATTACCTCAATGTTCCTTTTGAGACTAAATATTGGGTAGCTCCCCATGTAACATCAAATAAACATCCAAATACAAATGTTCAAGGAAGAAAAAAAATACCAAGTACAAACTCAAATTAGTTTAATAAAACAAATATGCTAAATACAAACTCAAATTAGAGTAATAAAACGGAACGATCTGCCTTAGTAGTCATAAGCTTGCAGAATCCATGTATGGTCTTTGTTCAACTTAATATAGTAAAATCACATGAAATAGAACAGAAAAAAATATACAATATGATTGTTTAAAGCTCTAGGCATCAGCCGTCGCCTAACATCTAGTCCGCTTATGAAATAGAACAGAAAAAAATATACAACATGATTGTTTAAAGCTCTAGGCATCAGCCGTCGCCTAACATCTTAGACGGATGTCTAGACGACCGTCTAAATCTAAACGATTAAAAAAAAAAAAAAATTACTAAAATTTGCAAAAAAAGTCCATAAAACCGTAAAATATGTATAGCTAGTCGAACGTCAGGAGAACTAGACGGACGTCTAGGTGGACACCGAACGGACACCAGAGACCTAGACGTCTCCTTTTATAACAGAGATCATCAAGAATAAAAGTAAAATAAAAAAAATAAAGACTAATTAGCCTTTAAACCCTAGATTTTATATCAGTTTAAAGTTTAAACCATAAGATATTCAATTAAAAATCATAAGATATTCAATTAAAAATTTTAAAATTTAAAATTTTATTTTTGGTATTTTATATTTATATTCATGTTGAGAATAAAATAGAAAAAAAAAAAAATCATAATCTAAACTTTTCAATTGAAGATTTCATGACTTAAACTCTAAACTGGTATACAATCCAGAGTCTAAACACTAATTAGCCCAATAAATAAATAAAGTATCAACAAATATATTAATTAACCTTAGTATCATATTGCTTAATGCATAATTAAACCTTCAATCAAGTCAAATAATTATTATGAGACTACCTTTTTGTATTTAAGACCGAATGGAAGGATTGTACCAATAAAATTAAAATCGGAGGATAATAGAGTTATAAATTATAATTGAAAAAATTATACTTTTGATTACTGAACATTTGTAAATTTTAAGTTTTAGTCACAAACTTAAATTTTACAAATATTCAATACTCAATGACCAAAAATATTATTTTTTCAATTAAAATAGGAGAATAAATATAAATAACATCCTTTCTTTCTTTCTTTTTCTTCCAATAGAAAACAATTAGCAGCGCAATAAGGAGGAGTTGGTCACATATACACAAGTATATATATTATCATCAATTCAACAAAACAATTTTACAACAATACCCAATCAAGGCCCATCCGCCTCCAGCGTCGGCGAGAGGGCCGCCACCGAGGAGAGGGCCTCTGCTAGGGCTTTCATGGCCCTGACCTGCATCTCCAGCGCCGCCACATAGTCCGCCGCCTCCTCCAGCATCCTCGGCGCCGCCAGCTTCCCGCACCCGGGCACCAGCCGCCCCAGCGCCCGGAGCCGATCGTTCACCTTCGCGTCCTTCGTCGCCATCATCTTCTCCTTCCTCACCGGAGGCTTGGCCGGCCTCCGCCGCCGGGCCTTCAGGAGGACGCGGCGGAGGCGGCCGCCGCCGCCGGAGAGGATGGCCCGGCTCCATCGGGACCGGTGCTGCGCCGTCAGCGCCAGCGCCGAGTCGGCGGCTTCCTTCACGGCGTGGGCGCCGCCGCCGTTGGCCGGTCGCGGGTGGCGGAGCGCGTCGAGGAGGCGGCGGTTGTAGACCCGCTGCTTGCCGGGGGTCTTCCACCTGTTGTGGGCCGGGCTCTTGTCGGGTCTCGGGTCGGATTTTGGCTTCTTGGACCCGCCAGAGGAAGAAGGGGAGGAAGAGGAGAGCATGGTGGAAGCAAGCGAATAATGAAACTTTGTTAACAAGAGTAGATAGAGGGCGTGCTTATAACCTTATATTAAGTGAGATTAATTAATATAAATGTAATATTGGTGTGGGTTGTAAAACCCACTATTGCTTTAGTAGTGGGTGTGTTTTCAAAAACATCATTTAATCTTTAAACTAATCTGATTTTTGTTAAATTATTCTCAATGCATTTTATTTTCCTTTTTTTTTTGAGAAAAAAAAAACATGCTAGACTAGGTGAAATATTAAAAACCATGTGGACAGGGAATCGAATATCTATACAAGTATTATAAATAATAAATTCTTATGTACAATAATAAAAGGAAGAAAAAAAATAATACATATGTTCTAACATACATGTGGATGAGAAGAAATAAATTATTTTAATTCTTGAAATATGGATAAATATCATTCATAGTTGATAAGATGTCGACTCTATGTAAACCTTCGTGTATAATAATAAAATATATTAATTTATGAAAAAAAAAACTTAAATTGATAAAGAAAGGGAGAGGGTAACCACCTTAAGCCTATGGTTCTTTAGGGTTAGAGTTAGGGTTAGGGTATGGAAGGTGGGGGTGGAGGTGTGGGACCTCCTAAGTAGCTTTCTTTCTTTGTTTCTCTCTCATTGTTTTCAACTTTAGAACATGGGATGGGATTAAGCTAATACTTATTGTTGGTTGGCTTTTGGCTATCTAAGTAGTAGTTGCTTTTCTAAAGTCTAAAGAGGATTGGGCTAAAGTAGGGTCAGATTAGGTTGGACGAATGTCCGATCGGTTGGTGTTAGCTCGTGCGTGTGTGGGCCCCCATCGTGATTAGACGCTTATTGGTTCGGGTTCCCTATTCGACTCCAACCAAACTCGTCAAACCCATATTAGGCCATGCCTATGTTGTATTGTTGTGTGTCAACCAATTAGTCTCCTGCGTCTTAGTTTATTAGGAATGAACATTATTTGATTTTGGACCAAAAATCGAGTCAAATCAGATCATACTAAATAAGAGATTTGGTTCGATTTTAAAAAATTCAGTTCGATTTCGATTTTAAAAATACTAAAAATTTTTATTCGATTTCGATCCAAAACTAAAATCCGAATCAGAAATTTTAGTTTATATATATATATATATATATATATATATATATATATATATGGTCCGGATCCGCAGTTCCGCCCGTAGAGTCATGTCCCCCTTAGCAGTTGGATCGACACGGGCCCCTCCGATCCGATGGTAAGGAGGGCCATATATATATATATATATATATATATATATATATATATATATATGGTAGACAGGATATGAGCCATAGTGCTCATATTTCTACATGAGCAATGCACATGTGGACCAACATGAATAGATTATACTAATGCACATGAGATGTAGAAGTCTATTCCTATTGGTCCACATGTGCATGGTTCATGTAGGAATATGAGCACTATAACTCATATTCCGTTTACCTATATATATATATATATATATATATATATGAAAAAAGGATATGAGCCATAGGCTCATATTCCTACATTAGCCAATACAAATGTGGACCAATAGGAATGTAGTGTACTAGTGTACATGGGTGCACATGAGATGTAGGAATCTATTCTTATTACCCCCTCCCTCTCTCTCTCTCTCTCTCTCTCTCTCTCTCTCTCTATATATATATATATATATATATATATATATAAACAAAAAAAGTACAAATAAACCGAATAATCTAATAAACCGAAAATCGAACTGATTTAATTCGGTTCGGTTCGATTCAATTATGGGCCATTTCAGTTCGATTTCGATTTTGCTTATTCGATTTTTGGTCCAATTCAATTTTCGACTATTCGGTTCGATTTGAACCGAATTATCCCTATTGTCTATAACCTCAAATCATTTATGAGCTACTGTAAAAATACAATAAAGGAAATGTACACAAAGCTTTCACCAACAATGGACGCTTATTTATGATGTCTAAATCCTGAATTTATATTTACTATAAACTGTATCCCAACAACACGAGAAATTGACTACAGAAAATGTGAATTCATATCATTGAGGTACTTAGACTCATGACGGGTCTTGGAGTAAACCTGACATGTCATCGAACTTAGACAATTCCTCTAGTTAGGACAACCCCTCTGATTGGACCTATATTTTGAGTTTCCATTAGAAAGATCTCAAGTAGCTAAAGAAAAGAAATTCGAAATTCGAGTTCTACATCGCCGTCAGAATCGACGATTTCGACGTCGCTGTCAACCTCACTCATCACGATTTGAATTTTTTTTTTTTTTTTTTTTTTTTTTTTTTTAAGAACAGAGATCACCAAATTTAACTCCGACTAAAAAAAAAAAATTCAATCTCCTGAACCGATCCTGCTTAGACTCGTAACTAGAATTTGGATAGGCAGAGCAAAGCCATGTTGTTGGCAATGGCCGGCAATGCATACATCTGTCACTATAATAAAATTGCATGCCACCAACGCATGTGAGAAGAATGCAAATGCCCTACGGCACCAGAATTTGACAAATTCTATGGAAAAAAAGAAAATGGAAAATAAATGAGAAAAGAGAAAAAGTTGTAGTTGGACCTATGAGCACTTAAAATAGCAAATTCTCATGTGTTCATGTGTGTGTGTGTGGACCAAGTTGCTTAATTCCACCTCCCACCCCCCAACACGTGGTGTTCATTGATTGGCGAGGCCCATGTGAGGTTGCACTCCTTGCCTACCAAGTCTTTCCAAACTATGGGGAAAAAAATATGATACTGATGGTGTACTATGAGTCACTCGAGAGCATCTTCACAGTAATACACAACTCCACAGTAGAACAACAATACGAACAAGTTACAAACAGACAAAGGAGAAAGAGAAAAAGCAAACAATGCAAGAAACAGAAAACCGTTCTTCTCTTTACGTTCGCAGACGCTACAACGAGAACGAATGGAAACAAGAAAAGAAATACAAAGAATGAAACTCTTGCTGCGGTGATCAAAACCACCGGTGCTTAAGGCAAGATTCGTGCTATACGACGAACTGCCCCTAGGATCCAGCAAGTTCACACGAGAACTTCTGGAACGCTCTTGGACACCTTCGGATCACTCGAAAAACACTTTGTAGAAGGGTGCTCATTATTGTCGCATAAGACTAGGGTGCTTTGGTTTTATGGTTAAGTTGAAATTTTTCAACACCTCAAATAAAATAGGAGCTTCTCTATATATAGAGAAAATCAACACCTATGCGGCACGGAAAAACACGTGTCGCATATGCGCTAAAGACCAGATACCAAGGCGCATGCGCCGCCTCCGCCTTATGCGTCGCCAAACGTCGAAATTAGCCGCTGAGAGCAGACAACGCCAAAAGCAGCATTGCACAGAAAATCATGTGCCGCAGCACGTTGCTTGCGCCACGCACGCCGCACGACGGTGCCAACAAAAGACCATGTCCATTGGCTTCATAGCTCCAGGCCGCATAGCACCAGGCCGCATAACACTGGACGCATAGCTCCTGGCCGCATAGCACCTGGACTTATAGCTCATGGCCGCATAGCTCCAGGACGAATAGCTCCTGGTTACATAGCACCTGGACGCATAGCGCCATAAAGCATGCGCCCAAGCAAGCATTCGTGCATGCAAACTCGCGTATAAAAATGAGCGTATGAGCGCCATGCGACGATGCTGACATTCTAAGTGCAAAGTGCGCAAACAAAGAGCCACTTTGCGCCATTGAGCCCTTGAGCCCGAGTCCGAGTCCCTAAGCCCCTTCGGGGATTAGCTCTTAAGAAATTTTTTTCAAAGGAGGTGACAAAATTAAGATTGTCATAAAGGGGCAAAGCTATATATTGAGATATGCATATTGGTAGTTTTTTGATGTGGGACTAAAACTCCCAAAGCAAAATAAAAAGCACCAACAATCTCCCACATATATCACAATATATGGTCGAGCGTTCCTCACAGTGACTGTCCATCATGCATTAGGATAGATGTCGCCCACGACTTAAATCTTTCCGCATGGGTCAAACAACAGTACGATACAAGAATGGACTACGTCTTGAATTCTGAACCATAGCTGATGTTCTTCCCACTCGTATAATGACATCAGTTGTACCTCCGGTCGCACATTTAAAGGCCCTTTGCTGACCTGATTTTGGTGTATATATCTTGAGTGTCTACAAGTTTACCCTCAAGAGACGGCCTATATATCTGTTCATACACTTAGGTGAGTTCTTTTAAGAGAGAGTAACTTTTTTTAGCATAAAGCCTTGCGTTTCTATGCGGTACTACGCCGTTGTGACATGGCTCGCAGCCGAAGTTAACTACGTCTTGTGGTGTCACCCACTGTAGCATGAGGTCACTAGCCTCTTAGTAGTGTTGTACTATATCTCAGCATGAAGTCTTGCGCTTCCGTGCGGTGCTACGCCGCTGTGACATTGCTCGCAACCGAGGTTAACTACCTCATGTGGTGTCACCCATCGTAGCATGAGGTCACCGGCCTCTTAGTAGTGTTGTACTACAACTCTCTATTTTTTCAGCATTAGGCTACCTGCCTATTTGTGCTGCTACTATAACTGTGACATGGCTCATTGTTTGCCATTAAAATTGGGATTTCTTTAATAACATACTAAAGAAAGTACAAAAAGGTCCTAGATGGACAATCTAAGTACATTTTTTGATTCTGGGGGGTGACGATGGAGGTTGAGTGTTGTAGTAACTCTTTTACTCCGTCGACGGTCCGATGCGGGAGCGAGGAAGCTCTTCTCTGTTCTCTCTCTTATGCATGTTGCTCGCCTGGGGGTGTTCTAATCTCTCTGAACAGAAAAATCCATCCTTTAGAATATTCAAGTTGCTCATATTTATAGCCATCGTACTGATGGGTCATAGGCGCCGCATATGCCTTTGTTTGGTAGTCGCATAAAGCTCCTTCAACGGAATACGGTTGTAACTGTAGCCGCATGCCATGGGCAGATTGCCACGTAATCTTGGTTGAGATATGCTGTTGAAGAGATCTCAGAGTTATTTTTAACCCGTTGTGTGCGTGACTTGGTCAACTGGACACATAGTCAGCACTGATCGTGCGAGAAATCTTCTTCAATTGTAACATAAAAGATCTTGTGAACCGAGAGCCGTATAATGTCATGGCGGTATACGTGCTCTATTTTGGCCTTGGTCGGATGAACACTCTGGCCGTACGACATTGTGGCTGCATACGTGCTCTGGTCTGGCCATGGTCGGATGGACACTCTGGCAGCATGATGGCGAGGCCGCATGAGTCTTGTAGCCGCATACGTGCTCTCGTTTGGCCTTGGTCGGATGGACACTCTGGCCGCATAATGACGAGGATGCATGGGTCTTGTAGTCGTATACATGCTCTCATTTGGCCTTGGTCGGATGGATACTCTGGCCGCATAGCCGCATACGTGATCTCGTTTGGCTTTGCTCGGATGGACACTCTGGCTGCATGTTGACGAGGCCGCATGGATTTTGTAGCCGTATATGTGCTCTCGTCTACGGTGTCTAAAAAGAGGGGCCTTTGGGAACGTCCAAGTTTCTCCTATTTATAGCCATCATGCTGATGGTTGCAACTGTGGACGCATATCTCGGGTAGACTTCCATGTAGACTCGGTTGGAATATGCGGTTGATAAAATATCGGGGTTGTTATCAACCCGTTGTGTGTGTGAGTTGGTCAACTGGACACGTAGTCAGTACTGATTGTGTAAAGATATTTTCGGTTGTAACGACATGATCTTGTAAACTGATTGTCGCATAGGGCCGTTGCTGTATACGTGCTCTCGTCTAGCCTTGGTTTTATGAACACTCCAATTTTATGAGAACGAGGATGCATAGAGTCGAGGCCGCATAGGATGCATGGAATTTGGGATGCATGGGACGCATGGAGTCTGGGACACATATTGCTAGAGACGCATAGGGCGCATGGAGTCTGGTCCTCGTAGAGAGCTTAACGCATAAATAACTTGACGCATAGAGAACTTGGCTTATGGAGAGTTTGACGCATAGATCTTGTATGCATGCGGCTTGTAGTCTGGACGCATGGTTGCACTTGCAGACTTGCTTTGGGGATCTAGACGAGTCCCTTGGCCGCATAGCTTCTCTGGAGCATGACTAAGACAGGCTTTAAGGGCATGTCTTCTGGCGCATGGACTTGAATTTTTTATGCTTCTACACTCGCAGCCGAGGCTTTATATCTTTTATCCCATCATGGTGTCACACCACTTTAGCATGGGATATAAGTCCCTTGTAGTGCTGAACTACTCGTGCTTCCTGCAGCACACGCTGGACATTCACTCTGTCCGAGAACACATTAAGGCGTCGAAGCCATCCTTACACATGAATTGTTCTATTGAACAAAAAACTAGACTATAGTGGTTTCAGGTACGTATCCCATATTGTCCATAAGGACTACCCACTATACCTGATTTTTTCCAATTAGTTGTCATCCCTTGAACCAAAAGTTAGATGCCTACTAGATTTTTCTTTGAACTAATAGCATAGAACTTAATGGTAGGATTACAAAGACACAATATCAGAGGTCCTTCAAGCCTATTTTATTTAATGTATTTTCGACTAGCTGGCGCTTGAGATATATCGGTACAGCCAAAATCTGTGCACCAACCATTGGAAGATTGTACATGAGCTTCCAAAGCCATTAAGCTTCATCTGCTACAGCTGCAAGTGCATAGAACCCACTCCATTGATGAACGTGAAAGCATAGTCTACTTTTTCAAGTTTTACGATATAGCAGCAACACCCATTGAGAAAACATATCCTCCTATGGATCTCTCGCTCTTTTCTTCTGAGTACCAACTAGCATCACTGAAGCCTTCTACCACTGTTGGATCTCTGCTGTAGTAAAGTGTAAACTTCTGAGTCTTCTTGAGGTATCTCATCACCCTCTTCACAGCTTTTCAGTGTTCAACACCTGGGTTACTAGTGAATGTACTCAACATCTCCACTGTAAAAGCAATGTCAGGCCTAGTGGCATTTGTAGCATACATCAAGCTCCCGGTGATGTTAGAATACTCCAACTGTCTGATACTTTTTTCTGGGTTAGGTTTCAGTTTCTTGTAACACCTATATGGAGTATTGATCTCTGGAAGATTCTGATATCTATAGTATGTGAGCATCTTTTCTACGTAATGAGCTTGTGATAGAGCAAGCCCAGTTTTTGTCCGGATTATCTTAATCCCAAGGATGAAATCTGCATCTCCCATGTCCTTCATACTAAATTTAGACTAGAGGAACATCTTTGTTCTAGTGACATATTCTTTATTCGTGCCTAGGATTAGCATGTTGTCCACATAGAGACAAACGATGATACCTCTATCACCAGCGAACTTCGTGTACACACACTTATCAGTTTTGCTGACCTTGTAGCCATTTGATCTAATGAATTTGTCAAACTTTTTGTGCCACAATTTGGGAGCTTGCTTCAGAATATACATAGATTTTACCAGTTTGCATACTTTGTCTTCAAGACCTCTGACGACAAACCCTTCTGGCTATTACAAGTAAAACTTCTCAATTAGTTCACTATTCAGAAATAATGTCTTGATGTCCATATGATGAATCATAATTCTGTAAATAACATATATATCAATCAATATCCTGATAGTAGTCATATGTGCAACGGAAGTATAGGTGATTAATAGTCAACCCCCTGAATCTGAGAAAACCCTTTGACAGTAGCCTGGCCTTGAACTTGTCAACAGTTCCGTCTGCTTTCATTTTCTTCTTAAAGATCCACTTTCATCCGATGGGTTTAGCTCCTTCAGGAAGATTGACTAACTTTCAATTACTATTAGAAGTTATTGAGTAAAACTCGTCATGGACAACCTCTTTCCAGAAAATAGTATCTCTGGTCTTCATTGCCTCATCATAGGTAAGCGAATCAGCTTCCACATGATAGGTAATAAAGTATTCTCTGAAGTCATTCTGTCATGCCCCGGCCCTGAGGGGTCGCTCGGACGGACCGCCGCTTCCTATCCTCGCCCCCACCGGGCCGGATTAAACCGGACGCGAATCACCATGCCTCGGCGTACCGGACGCGAATTACCGCGCATGTCCCGCAGGTACGAGGAAAGGAATGGCCCGTTCGATACTACCGGGACGTGATACCGTGCGAGACTGGATTTGTGCCCACACAAGGATTCATCGTTTAAGTTTGTGGTTGGCTATCATCGCATCAATCGAGTAAGCAGCAGAAAGGGACTTGTTGTAATGCAATGTATTTAGCCAACTGAGTATTCGGGACAATCGAGGGACTTGGGTTCCTTTATACAAAGGCATTCGTTCCATGCATTATGCCCCCTTATACGATAACATCTCGGGGCACAATCGAAACCAGGATTTTCGGATCTTAGGGACTGAGGTACGCCTATCGCTCACTCGGACGATCCAGTACATGCAAGCAAGTAAACTGTTGGTGGGTCAGTACTTTTATAAGTACTGGTGAGATAAAATAACTGAACAGATACAAGCATTCACTAAAACCAATACTAAGTAATCATGTTATAAAATATTATATTACTAGTGATCATTCTAGTTTTACCTATGTTCATTTCATACAGTTCATAGCAGAGTCACATTACATTATTTTGGAAACATCTTTAAAAATAGAGTTTCATACTGAATAAAGCAAGCCGATATTCTGTTTCAGGGTGTGCGCAGCGTGTCTCATGGGACTCGAGGGACAAATGCATAGCTAGACACACATGCACATCTTAGGGGCAGTCCATCTATCCAAGCCAATACAATGATCTAGCTATATACAGGGCGGTCCTCGAGTATCTCAGGATCGACAGCTGTTGGTCCAGCATACCAATGACTCTTTATCTAATACTAGAGGCAACTGTGACTCATGATTGCTTTTTACTATCTCTGTAGCAGCCGTAACACATGCATTTCATCTCTCCACCAATAGCCATTGTCCGACCGATGCGAATGCATGTAACACTATCAAATAAACTCTAGTATGCAGACGAGATGAACTATCAGAATAGTTATCGTTGTTGTGGGGCAATCTGACTTATCACTTGAACACATTCAGGCACAATATGGTTCTCTCGAAGCATAGACGATAGTGAACATGTTCATGCACTCTTAGACAAGCGTTTCAGGATTCTCGTTAAGCAGACTTATCGTTTCAAAGACAAGCTAGGTGAGTTCGTTCATTAACATGCAAGGCAGGTTCTATCATTCTCTTATGAAAATATTGCAAGCAAAAACTCAGATTATTATTAAGGCGTACAAGAATCAGAGAATGAAGTTCTGTCCATTCACCTGATATATGATGGTGACGCGAAGTGGGACATTACATACTTACCAACCAACAAAAAGTTTCGTCCTCGAAACTTCAAGGATAAACTTCTCGATATTCCGAGCAGCGATAGTGCCATCCCTTCCGTATTCAATCGAAACAATCAAGCAAATCAAGTTCAGTAAATATTTTGCACTTTGAGAATATCTATGGACTTATTGTATGGAACGCTCTATTGCAATACCATATCGATCAAATCTCAGAGTTATAGCAACGGATTGGGCCAAAAAATCGATTCTACTCTGATACCATTATGTCATGCCCCGGCCTCGAGGGCCGCTCGGATGGACCGCCGCTTTCGCTCCTCGCCCCCGCCGGGTCGGATTAAACCTGACGCGAATCACCACGCCTTGGCGCACCGGATGCGAATCACCGCGCATGTCCCACGGATGCGAGGAAGGGAATGGCCAGTTCGATACTACCGGGATATGATACCGTACGAGCCTGGGTTTGCGCCCACACAAGGCTTCATCGTTTAAGTTTGTGGTTGGCTATCATCGCATCAATCGAGTAAGCAGCAGAAAGGGACTTGTTGTAATGCAATATATTTAGCCAACTGAGTATTCGGGATAATCGAGGGACTTGGGTTCCTTTATGCAAAGGCATTTGTTCCATGCATTATGCTCCCTTATATGATAACATCTCGGGGCACAATTGAAACCAGGATTTTTGGGTCTTAGGGACTGAGGCACGCCTATCACTCTCTCGGACGATCCAGTACCTGCAAGCAAGTAAATTGTTGGTGGGTCAGCACTTTTATAAGTACTGGTGAGATAAAATAATTGAACAGAAACAAGCATTCTCTAAAACCAACACTGAGTAATCATGTTATAAAATATTATATTACTAGAGATCTTTCTAGTTTTACCTATGTTCATTTCATGCAGTTTATAGCAGAGTCATATTACATTATTTGGAAACATCTTTAAAAGTAGAGTTTCATACTGAATAAGCAAGCAAGCCGATATTCTGTTTCAGGGTGTGCGCAGCGTGTCTCGTGGGACTCGAGGGAAAAATGCATAGCTCGACACACATGCACATCTTAGGGGCAGTCCATCTATCAAAGCCAACACAATGATCTAGCTATATGCAGGGCGGTCCCCGAGTACCTCAGGATCGACAGATATTGGTCCAGCATACCATTGACTCTTTATCTGATGCTAGAGGCAGCTGTGACTCATGGTTGCTTTCCACTATCTCTGTAGCAGCCGTGACACATGCAGTTCAGCTCTCCACCAATAGCCATTGTCCGACCGATGCGAATGCATAGAACACTATCAAATAAACTCTAGTATGCAGACAAGACGAACCATCAGAACAGGTATCGTTGTTGCAGGACAATCCGACTTATCACTTGAACACATTCAGGCATAATATGGTTCTCTCGAAGCATAGACGAAAGTGAACATGTTCATGCACTCTTAGACAAGCATTTCAGGATTCTCGTTAAGCAGACTTATCGTTTTAAAGATAAGCTAGGTGAGTTCGTTCATTAACATGCAAGGCAGGTTCTATCATTCTCTTATGAAAACATTACAAGCAAAAACTCAGGTTATTATTAAGGTGTGCAAGAATCAGAGAACGAAGTTCTGCCCACTCACCTGATACATAATGCCGACGCAAAGCGAGGCATTACACATTCTGCCTCCTCACTCGCTTTGTTCTCAGCTTAACGGGTTCTGGTTCAAATATTATCTCATCAATGACAACTTCTTCTTGGACTACTTTTCTCTGATAGGTACTTGCCTCGTCTGTGCTAGCAGCATTCTCCGGGACATCTGCAAGAACAACATTCTTATGCCTAGCAAACTTGTCTTCAAAGAATTATGTGTCACGAGATTCTATAATATGATTAGATTCGATATTAAAGAACCTCCAAGCATCACTCTTATCAGCATAGCCCAGAAATATGATCTTCATAGTTCTTGTTCCTAGCTTCTAAATCTTGAGGTCTGGAAGCTTTACATACTCCAGATACCCCGACACTCTATTGACATTCAATTTGGGTCTAACCTTGAACCAGAGTTCATGAGGAGTAATGTTAGATGTCGCGAACTGTACTCTATTCAAAATAAACGTAGCCGTAAGCACTGCTTCTCCCCAGAAGCACTTTGGAAGTCCTCTTGTTAGCAACATATAGGAAAGCATCTCTGTCAGCATCATATTCTTCCTTTCTGATACACTATTAGATTGGAAAGAATACGGAACAGTTGTTTCATTAAAAATTCTATGTTCTTTGTAGAATGATATGAATTCCAAGAAACGATATTCTCCGGCTCGATCACTTCTGAGTCTTTTGAGTTATTGACCGATTTGACGTTCTGCTTCACCCTTAAAGTCCTTAAACTTCTCGAACGCTTAGTATTTCGACTTGAGAAGATATACGAATGCGTACTTCGAGAAATAGTCAATAAAAGTGATAAAATACTTCATCCCGACCTTTGTGAAGAATTGCTTGAAGTCACAGATATCTTAGTGTACCAACTTTAGAAGATCTGTGCTTCGGTTCACCCTTTTGAACGACTTCCTAAAGATCTTCATTTGTGCACAGACTTCACATTTTTTTACCTCCTTACCCCCATATTTGGAGATAAGGCCTAGACTAGACATGTTGTTAATACGTTTACAATGCATATGTCCTAGTCTATTATGCTACAACTCAAGAGAATAACCAGAAGTAGAGACTGCATTGATATAAACAAAAGGAGTTTCAAGCTGCAGTTTAAACATCACTTCGGTACAAAAGCTTTTTTGAAGTATATTCCCTTATAGGATATCACCATCTGACCGACATTTATATCCATCCTCAGGCCCTCCTTGCACAACAGACTCCCAGAAATCAGATTCTTTATGATCATTGGTACGTGCTTCACATTCTCTAGTGAAAGTGACTTTTCAGAAGTCAGCTTTAGCACTACCGTCCCGATCCCCAGTACTACAAGTTGAGACTTATCTGCCATCGAGACTTACTCAGAGGTAGGCTCATACTTGGCGAACATCTCCTTCTTAGAGCACACGTGGCAAGAATCACCAATGTCTACCTACCAGTCAGTGTTCACGCCATGTGACACAACCTGAGAAATCATAACAAATAGGTTAAGCTCACCTTACTCTTTCGGTTTAGGCTTCAACCTGCAGTCGCTCTTGTAGTGACCCTTTTTACCATAGTTGTAGCACGTCACATCAGTCTTCGGCTTTGGCTTGAATTAAGCAGACTTCATATTCAGCTGGTTGAAGTCCTTCTTCTTCTTCTTGAAAGAAAATTTTTGCTTTTTTTTAGAGTCACTAGCATGTACCATGTTGGCCTTAGACAACGGCTTGGACAAGGAGTCCAACTTAAGTTTTTCTCTGGCTTCATCTTCAATATCAATCCAGTAAAGAAGATCTTCCAGCTGGATCTCCATCATCTTACAGTATATGTTAGTCTTGAACTTGATCCAGCCTGGAGGAAGCTTGGTGACGACAACCCCCACCATAAACTTGTCTTTCTGCCCTCTTCCTCTAGTTTTTGCTACATCTTCAGAAGTTTTTTGACTTGATATAACATCACATTCTCGTCCTCAAATTATAAAGTGAAGAACTTCTCGACGAGATGAATCTTAGACATTTTCTCGTTAATTTTGTAGTGCTTCTCAAGAGATTTCTAGACATCTCTTGCCTTCTCCTTATTGTTGTAGGACTCTACCATCGAGTCTTCCATAGCATTAATAATTAACAACATGCAGAGGTTATTATCTTCCTTTCACTTAGAGTTTGCGTCCTGCATGTCATGCCCCGATCTTCCGGAGGCAATCGGTCGTCCCCGCTAGGTGCGAATCACCGCGCATGCGCTTCCGCGGGATAATCGCTTGACCCATCTGAACGTGATGCCGCACGAGCATAAGATGCGCCCTTGCAAGGCCGTGGTCCATACAGGCGGTAAATGGTCTAAGACACATAGTCGCACAGATTGTCCGATTACAACAAAATTATAAACGCATAGGCGATTAGTAACAAGTTCACAGAGTCGTCAATAGCGGAAGCATTGAATAACACAAGTATTGAAGTAAAGCAAAAATTTTATTGATATTAAACAAGTGTTACAGGTGGTGCCATGCTGAGCTTACAAGTCGCTCAAGCCTCTCTCTGAATCAGTAAAAGTGTACCAAGTGGCAACATTTATGGAATGATACATAGGCGATATTCCAACAATATGTCTTGTATATGTGCTTCAGTTTCGGACACAATGCTCCAGGTCTCCAGAGTGAACTCTGCGTCTTAGCACGCATGAAGGAGGCATCCGCATCGAACGAGGTTCTCCCGTACCCTACAAGCAATCTGGTGGGTTATCAGTACATGAATGCACTGGTAGTGAGGCTTCTCGCCCGTTTGACAAATCCATACACGTTAACGAGTTACTCAGATTATCAGGTATATTGCAGAAGATATTGAAGTATTCCATATATATATACATGTGTGTTATACTCATGATCGTTCAGGTGTTTCAGATTATTCTCGATGCGATGTAATGACTCGCACGCGGATTGTCGCTAAGCGAAGATGGCTTATCTATATGAATATAAGGTCTCTGACATAGCCATTAAGGACGAGTTATAGTCTATGAATGAGGATGGAATACAACGAAAGCACAAGAGGCGCTATAAACTATCTCGTCCAGCAGAAGAGACTATCAGCCTTTAAAGCAAGGATGGCGCGACGTTAGCGGAGATGGCGCGGCGTTAGCGGAGACGCCACCCTGCTTGCACAAGAAAGGTTTTAAGAGTTACATCCGGATCGGATCGGCCCCAGTGCCCCAAAAATATTCCGTGGAACTGAATCCGAAGATCCACTTGTTAAATAAGTTGTCCATGACATGCAAGTCTTGGGTCATTCCAAATTCACATTTTGACAAGACAATCCATAATTTTTGTTCTAAACGAGCATTACTCCACGAACTGTGATCCTTGTTTTGCTTGACATAATTCGTGTTTAGATATAAACTTGACATGATTCTCGATCAGTGTTCCACTTGCCTTGATGCATTCCCCTGGTGCGGGGACTGTCTTGACGACCTAACGGTCCCGGATACTTGCAGGTTCATATTGCTCAGAAGGATTATTTGATAGTCTTCTGGCTAAGAAGATGGATGCACGATATGGTTACCATTACTTGATTGTGGTATAATTTTGTGTGGCAAACATTAAAATGAGGCAACGAGTAGAAGTTAACATATAAGCCGGCAAGCATGCATTTTATGAAAATATAAGCATTTACTTTGGCACGATCTAGATTAAAGCGTGGAGTAAAACCGTAAAAGGACATACCGAGTGACATAATCTAGGGACGTACAGTGTAAACAAGTTAAACAGTGAACTATGAAGAGTATAATGTTCTACTCGAGGCATAGCGGGGTTTAGTTACACAAGGCAAATGTAGCATACGAGGGTCCATATATAAGCAAAGTTTTATTTCCATGTTCTAACATAAGCAATTAGGATTATTCTCTTAGCTAGGTGCGTTATATTTTTTATTAGCATGTAGGGGGTGATTTACCTAGCAACTAACATATATCGTCCATATTTTAAGTGTGCTGGCTAAGCAAAGACAAGTTCATCGTAGCCACCCACCTTAGCGATGATTCACCTCGGTCGAGCGATACTCCGAACGAGCCTCTGAAAGTCCAAGTCGGAACTCCTGAAGGGCCAAGTCTAGAAATCCTTGCCTCAAACGAGTCATCTCGCTGAGCAAAGCGGGTCGAATCATTGCACTTTTGTCGTTTGAATCGGTTATCCGCTTGAGCGAAACAGGTTGTTACACTGCACCACACCAACTTTAAGCTCTCCTCCATCTTCGGGAATGGTAGGTTCAGGATCAACCAACACATGTCACTCCACATTCCTGATATACATATTTGGAATATATTTTTATTTTAGCATGGTTGCATCTGTATGGATACTAGACACATTTTATTTGGTTTAACCTTGTTCATGGTTCATTTGTGGGTTGGTTCAAAATATGAGAACCTTTGGTTCAACCCTCAACCCTACCATATATAACACAATATTTTCTTCCTCTCTCTCTCTCTCTCTCTATCTCTCTTCACTTCTTCATTTCTTTCTCTCTTTAGTTTTCTCTCCCCATTTCCATAGGCAAGTACACATTGTATGAAAAATAGAAAAATCCTCCATATTATTATTCTGTTATATTTGTTATGTATTTCTAAGCATTTTTAGAACTTAGAGTTTTCTGTTTTGATGGATAATTTTGAGTAGATCTACATTTCTAAAGTTAGAATTTTATAGATTTTATGAGTTTTTCTTGGTTTTGATCTATTAAACATGTATTTTAGAAAATTAGTTTTTCTACATGATAGAGCTTTCAATTTAGAGCATTTTGACTTTTGGTTCACTTGATTTGGACTTAAAATGAGAATTTTATGGACAAAATAAGATTTTAATTTTTGGTGCTTTCACCATGGCCGAACCTGCTGCTTAGAGAAGATAAAGTCTTCATGCGGCCAACGAGTTATGCAACTGAGCGTGCTATGCGGCCCGGGAGGAATATGCGGCCTGAACTCTTGCCGCATACTGATAATATGTGTCCATCTTGTTGGACGCATGACTGCTTATTTACACAGGTATCCTTGAACACCTGGTGTTTTCACTCGCTGAATGAATAAAAAAATGCTAAGTCCAAGAGAACTCCATGCGCCATCGAACTCCATGCGGCACCGACACTTATGCGGCATTGGAGAATATATGGCCACCATTTCCTTGGACGCATGACTCCGAACTGTGGCACATGTTTCTATGATATTTGTCTTTTCTCTCTGATACACTTTATGGCTTGTCACATTAATAACTTTATGTCACATCACTGACACTTTATTTATTGTCCGTCACTTCAACACTTGTCCCAAGGAGTAGATTTTAACCCTGAGCATGCGGCCCAGACTCCATATATCGCCAGGACTTTTCATGCGGCCTGACTTCATATGCAGCCATGATTTGTCATGCGTTCCTGACTTCATATGCGGCCTCGACTTCCCATGCGGCCTTGCTTGTTTTGATTGAATATTTCTTGTTCTTCGTGACCCAATGTATTAGTAATTGGACTCGAATACTGTATCCGTCCTGATACCACTATTGCCTGATAATTATCCAAGATTTAATGTATACCGAGGTATAACACATCGTGTCCCGTGTTAAGTGATTATATTTGGGTTGTGCATCGAGAATGCCAACAAATTCCTAAGCGCGTGATATTATAAATATATATTATTTTTTCAGTATGGGCATAATAAGTGAGTCAACTACCAAAGTGTGGCTAGGATATTGATTGACTGAATATTGCATACATGCTCGGATGAATCCAGATTTGACTTTCATGGATTCGTATCTAGCGTGCCCGTATTTTCTACGACATCTTAAGGAAAATTCTCATCCACGTCTTGAGATTTCAAACATAACATAGGGCTAATTAGGTAACTAAAAGTGGTAGTAACATTGGAGGGAACGGTATCCCGAGATCATGCCAACGAACATTTCTACAGAGATTCATTCTAAGTGCGTTGTAGGCTGGCCACCACAGATACTATATATCATCTTCCTTAGTGGAGTGCAGTATCTGACCTATTATTATGCCGAGCTACTATTCACTATAGGGACACTGGAACCGCTAATACCGTATTTTTAGCGTAGTGGCCCTACGGGGGACTGGTGCATCCTACATGTGCATATTTTATTTATCTATTGGTTTAGTTAGCTTATGTTCGGCACTGGCGTGATATGAGAATTCTTATTATGCATTATTTTTGAGATAATCCCAGACTCCATAAAATAGCAAGCAGTACAAATGATTGGCCGATATAAGAAATGGACTTGGTTGTGATTGTATTATTCGGTTAGTAGCCTGAAAAAATAAACTATCATAGTGTGATGGTTCAACCCTTATCCTTATTTGGTTATAGGGTTGGGCCTTTGTAAACCCCCTGAATTTTCAAAATTTTAAAAACTGGATTTTTCACAATTTTCTGGAATTTTCTGGGAATTTTCTGTAATTTAAAAACAGGGTTTTAATTTTTAAATGATTTTTAATTGATAATAAATGATATTAAAATATTATGAAAATAATATTTTTGGGTTTAAAATGAAAAACTGGACTTAGGACAATTTTTCTGGAATTTATCGGACCCCGGACCTATTTTTAAATGCCTAAACAGTATTTATTTATTTAATTATTTATTTATTAATTATTACTGATTTTATTATTATTATTATTATTATTATTATTATTAGTAGTAGTAGTAGTATTTTTTTTATTAAACCCAATCCAGCCCACTGGGCCCGGCCCACCGGGCCCAGCCTAACCCGGCCCAGACCCTGCCTAGCGGGTCGGGTCGGAACCGCCCGCCCGAACCCGACCCGACCCGACCCGGCGCCCGTCTCCCCCATGTTCCCTCTCCCCGCGCCCCGCTCGGCCCGCAACCGCCCGCCCGCGCTTCCCGACCGCCCACCCGGGCCACGACGCCCCTCCTCCGCCTCGTCCGGCGCCATCTCCCCCTCTCTAACCCTATAAAAACCCCCGCCCCTGGCCGTCGACCCCCACTCGCCACCGCCTGACCCCGCCCGCCGCGTCGCCTCCCTCCGCCCTGAGCCGCCTCGCCTCCACCGCCCAGCCCCCGTCCTCCTCCTTCTTCCTCCCCGCTCGGCCCCATCGTCGGCAGCAGCAGCAGACAGCAAACGCTGGGCCGCCTCCGGCCGCCGGCGACTCCCCAGCCACCGCACCGCGCCGCCCGAGCCCGGCCGCCTCCGGCGAAGACCCGACCGCCCCGGCCACCCTCCGCCGAGCTCCGGCAACGGCTTCGGCCTGAAACCCTAACCCTAATTCTCGAATTCGCGTGTCCGACACGTATCGGACACGGCTCGACCCTGTTTTTCGGGTCCCCTTCAGGTGCGTGTAACTTTTTGCTCTTAGCTCCGTTTTCGATTCCGCAAATTGCGTTGCAAAGCCTGTATGACCCTCTCGATGTCCGGACAAACTGTTCGGGGCATCGCGTCCTGTGGTGATCGCACACCGCGATCCAAAAACAGGAAAAACTAGACCATGTTTCACCCCGGAAATGAGTACGCCCCGCCAAACGGGATGACTTGGTCGCGTGCGGTCTTCACAAATACGTACGCCTCGTCGATACGGACGTGTGGGATTTCGCGGAAGCTGATTCGGGTGTGCGTGCACACCGAAATCAACGCGTATCCGCGGACATCGCCCCGTAAACATACTTTCTGGAATGTGTCCTAACTTTGTGTACACACGTCGGATCGAGACGAAACTTGCGCCATCGGACTCGTAGCGATACGCTGGTCCTGTGGGTCAAGTTTGGTTCAATTCTGAGAACGTTGACGAAATCGCGTGTCGTGGGCCCCACAGGCCCCGCTAGACGGACGATTTTGTGTTCGGCTCATCGGAATCCAATTCTGAAAGTTCCGTTGGGTTCATATCAGCGTTTCTGACCTGTTGACACTGAGTTTGGTGAATTTGGAGACCGTTGACCCGGACGCATTTTTCGGTGCAAAGCGGGCCCACCGGTGGACCCCGTTTTGGCCCAAAACTGTCGTTTCTGCCCTTGTCTCCAAATTGGACTCAAGGATAGGCGTTTCTAGCTGATTGATATTTTTTGGATCTGATGGTGATATTTGTTTCAGCAACCGGAGTACCGCCTGCAATTCCCGCCGAAGTCAGAACTGCAAACCGAACAGGAACCTCAGGCAAGTGTACCTTGCCAAAACTTGCAGCTTTGCTACCTATTTCCTGGACTTAGTTATACATCAGTGGACAAGTAAATCTTGCCAATTCTCAGATATTTCTGGTTATAGTATTTTACTTGATTTCTGTAGCTTCATATGTGAACTTGTTTAACTGCTCAACCCAGGACACCTGACACTCTTCATGTGACGGAATTGCCTGAGATATACCTGGTGATTCCGTATAGGCTACATTTTCATGTCATTTCCAGTTTACATGCTTAGATTCTAGCCTGACTCATTGCATTAGTTCAAACTTGCGTGACTTGTACCTGATATTTTCTGGAACTGTGACGTGAGATTACATGGGGTGGGGAGAGTATTACCATATCAAGGCTGATTATAATGTAAATAATGTTATCTGGAGGTGTCTTAGTCTCTGATACAGAGCTTTGGCACAAGTTCTATCTCTTCGAGAAAATACTGCTATGGTTTCTTCGACACTGATCCTGTAGTAGTCTCAGCCTGAGTATGACTAAAACTCTCACTTGCATATCACTAGCTGGTTTATATATTTATCCTACTGTTTATCTTATTGCTGCACTGCATATGTTTTGGCTTATATTTTCTGTACCTTGTTATGTCCCCTAAGGACCTGGAATGGACTATGTCCCCAGATATAGCCGCAGAGAACTACCCCGAGGTGTACGGTACAGGAGCACTCCTTGGAGCAGAACCCGGAACTGAGGACGAAATAGTGGCCGAAGACTTCACCTGAGCACCAGCTTCAGCTACACAGTATTTCCGTTTCAGTATTTTATTTCCAGTCTATGTTTCCTTAATTGTAACAGAATAATTCTCGGATTGTTTCCCGAGATAACCTTATTTGATATTGCATATTTAATTCTATTGTATTATTTCTGGCAATTAATCTGTGTATTTGGTGGATGAGATTAGAAATAACTGAGACTTGTAACATATTACTGATAGACTACAGCTTAAGCATGCCCTGATGGATCCATTAAATTGGGTTGTCCAACGGTGCGTGCTGCTGGCCATTGCTCACGTGCTCAGTCCCTCGACATTTTGGGACTGGGGCGTGACAGCCTTTGCGCTAGGATATGCCATGGACCTAAGTTACGACAGTGAACCTATATATTATTATATATATTTTTGGATTTTTGTTTCTTTATTCCGTGCTTCCTTTGTGGTATTTGTTATTTGGGGTCTAACCCCACTATTTTGTATGGCCAAGTTTTGAGCCAGCACCCGAGGATCCAGCGTACCTTCCTCCAACTCATGGCGTGTACCAGAAACATGATCGCAGGGGTTAATGAGTGGGTTTTTCTTTTTACCTACTCATCATTGAACATTTATTTCTTTTTGGGCATTTAGCCACCGGCACCTGTTAGCCGCCTCTTCTGGACATTAATTTTCTTACATGATTGTATTAAATCAGACTGTAGTTGATCACTGTCATGTACTTTTGTTACTATTCCAGATCCTTATTTTGTATAGCTGGTCTCCAAAATATTTTGAGAAAGCGTTTGGGATGCCTTATTGCTTTATCATATATGCTTTATACTTACTGTTTCTTGTTTGAAAGATTGAGACCTAGAAGTTCTTGACCATAGAAGACTTGATTGTAGCATGCACCCCCTTATCTTATTGTAAACTCCCTCGACCAGATTTTAGTATTTAATAATAAATTAGGATTATTTTTAGCAAATAGGATTTATCATATTTTTTTTTTGATTACATATCCTATTGATTTGTGCACCTGTCCATCACCTAAATATTTAGAGCATTACACTGACTATTATCCCCAAACAAAGTTCACATACCTCTCCTAGACATGCCAGTCTATTATTCTGCACTTTGTGCAACTCCCAGATACTCTGTTTTGTGCCTCATTTTAGTCGCACAAATATCGTTACAAACGTCCGTATTTATTATTAATTAAATTCCCAAACCTGTACCCATCTCTGTTCCAATAAAGATTATAGGCCCAACATGCACCTGTTTTGCCCAAACAAATTTACGTTATTATCCTACTTTGAGTATACTACATTTAGTATATTTATACCGTACTAAAATTATGGCCCTACCTATTTTTAAATAATTAGTAAACACCGTGCGCATTAATTATTAATTAATTAATACGGTGACCCACATCACCCAAAACCAGGCCCAGCCCCTGCCCAGGCTCACCCCCACCCCCCTCAGGGCCCTCACACAGCATTTTCCCTCAGTTCTGTACATTTCAGCATTTCCAAGAATATGGTGTTTTTCCCAAACAATTGCGCAATTGCGCAATTTCCCAATTGTAGGACCTCTGTGCAATTTATGAAATTACAGGATTTATTCTGTAAATTTCCAGTGTGAGGTGTCAACCTCCCATTAGAGGGTGAACCTACACTGTCCATTTGAAAGTGGGGCCCACCTAAAAATATCTAGATAAATATCTAAGATATTTATTGCTTAAATACCAAAAATACCCCTACCCTTTAACCTATTTACCAAATTGCCATTAAACCCAAACCCTATAAAACCCGAGCCCCCCCTTCCCGAACTCATCCCTCTCCTCCCTCAGCCACCCTCCGCCACCGGCCTCGCCCCTCCCCCAGCCACTCCCCGGCCGACGCACACCCTCCCTGGCCGCCGCAGCCACCGCCGGCAGCCGCTGCAACTCCAACACCAACACCCGCACCAACACACCACCATCACCCCCGACCTCCCACAGCGCCCTCCGGCCACCGTAGACCACCGCCACCGCCCCCATCCCCTTCGCCACCCTCTCCTCCGTCGAACCACCACCGCCACCCCTCCCCTTGGACGCCGCAGTTGCCGCCGTCCCTCACCACAGCACCACCCGCACCACCACCAACAGCAGCCCGATCCCTCCCCGACTCCCCCTAGCCACCACCAGTGCCACCACAAGCCACCACCACCGCCATCGACCTCTTCGCCACCACCTCCTCCGGCGATCCCCCACCCTGCACCGCCGCCTCCGCCACTGCAGCCGCTGCAAGCTGCTGTTGCTGCTGACAGCAACTGCTGCTGCAGTCGCCGTTCCGGCCAGCCACCGGCAGCTCCGCCGACCTCCTCCCGCCGACGACGAGCCCAGTGGGTCCCCCACCTGTCAGGTATAGTATACCCCCCTTTAAATACGTATATACGTATTAATTTATATATGTGTTTATATATATATATATATATATATATATATATATATATATATATATATATATATATATATATATATATATATATATTTTAATATATAATTATATATATTATATTATATAATTATATTACTGTATATATATAGTATATATACTGTATATAATATTATATTATATGTATTAAATATATGTATTTTATTTTTGTATATATATATATATATATATGTTTATTTATATATATATTTTTATATGATTGTATTAGATAATTATATATATATATATATTATTATTATTATTATATTAAATACAATATATAAATATAGTATATAATATATTATACTATTATACTATATATATATTATTACTAATATATATATTATATATCTATATACATATATATGTATAAATATGTATTTATATATATATGTATGTAATTATTATATTAAATATATATGTATATACTGTAATTATTATATATATAGTATATATACAATTATTATATATATACTATTATATATTTATATATATATATATATATATACCAATATATGTGTATATATATATATATATATATATATATATATATATATATATATATATATATATATATATATATATATATATATATATATGTTTTTATTCTTTTTATAAATATGTATATATATATATATATATATATATATATATTATATATATAAATTATTAAGTATATAATATATATGTATAACATATATATTTTACTATTTTCTTGCAATTTATATGTAATTATATTATATATTTATATTTATGTATATACTATATTAAGTATATTTATACTGTTATATATATTATATATATATAATATATATTATTATTATTTTAATTCTTATAATTTATATATACTATATATAAATATGTATATGTATTATATTATATAATATATATATGTATATATTTATATTAAGCATATAAACACTATATTTATATATTTATATGCTATAAATATGAATATATATATATATTATTTATGTATTAAATTATATATATTATGTCCTTATTATATATACATAAGTATAAATGCTATATATAGTATTTTCTTATATATGTATTATATATATTAATTATATATTAATTATATATAATAATGTCTTTACATATATCTGTATTTAAGTAGAAATATATACTATGGTATTTAAATATACGCATCATTCAAATGTTAAATTCACGAACCATGTACATCTTAAACAGACTGCACCTACGACGCAGTCAGTGACCCCAGGTCACAGGACCCCTCAGACTTGACTGCGAGAACAGGTTTTTGGCACTTCCAGCTGTCACGACCCGCACCCAGATGAATCGGGTACTGGTTCGTGAGTACGTCCAGCCTACGCCGCAGTGTCGGCGGTAGTATGCTGTCTAGATCATATTCACAAGTAATTTAAATCTCTAGCCCATCCACAAGAATAAATAGGCAAGGATAATAACAAAAAATAGGAATGCTAAGATTTCAAAAGATAAATTGTGACAAACAATTCCACAGTTTATTACAGAACCAGAAGATAAATCGGGGACAAACCCGAATACCATGCTGAAAATAAATACTAGCTAACTGGCTAACTACTCCTCAAAAGTAGTCTCCTGAGTAGGAACCGGCTCCTCAAATGTATCATCTGCTACGTCATATGGGCCATAAAAGGTGGGGGCATAGTCCTCATCATCGCCTAATATCAACGGATCCAGTCAGGAAAGGAACAAAGTACCAAATGCACAACAAAGATTAAACTAAATATTTATGACAAGTAGGAAAAAATTGACTAAACCTCACGATAAGAATATGCACAATAAGTAGTAAAATTAACTAAGAGTTAAATGCTATAAGCCAGAGACATGAAATAAACAGGATTATAATGAGACAAGAAAATGGAACTGCAACAAGATAAAGAAACTGTGTGTGTGTGATTGTGTATTTAGAATACATAGTTGGCATGTAGGGGGTTATAAGGCTAATCTGGCACGTCATAGACGGCTATCAGTCAGGAATAATCGAGATCCGGCTGATGGTACAGTCGCGTACCAACAGCTATTAGTCAGGATAGGGGGAAGGGTAAACTACATGCCTCCTAGTATTCTCCCTCCCGACACGAAAAGCAAGACATAAAATCCAATATTCTAACACTACGTATAAACATCCAATGGTGCTAGTAGAGCAAGGAACTAATTATCATAATATAAAGAATAAACTTTAAGTGCAGGTACTTGCCTGATGTTTGGATCCCAACTACAATTCTGTTCACGGGAAAATTTCCAGAAATGTGTCCGAATGCTGAAATAAATATTACCATCATGCTCAGAAGATATCAAAAAGCTAGAAACGTCTGTCCTTGAGTCCAATTTGGAGACAAGGACAATTTCGGGTCAAAACGGGGTCCACATGTGGGCCCGTTTTGCACCAAAAAATATGTCAGGGTCAAAGGTCTCCAAATTCACCAAACTTAGTGTCAACAGGTCAGGAACGATGATACGAACCCAACAGAACTTCCAGGATTGTATTCCTATGAGCCGATCACAAATCGCCCGTCGAGCGGGGCCTGTGGGACCCACGACACGCGATTTCGTCAACGTTCTCGGAATCGAACCAAACTTGGGTCACAGGACCAGCGTATCGCTACGAGTCCGATGGCGCAAGTTTCGTTTTAATCTGACATGTGTACACAAAGTTAGGGCATGATCCAAAAAAATCGGATACAGGGCATTGTCCGCGGATACGCGTTGATCCCGGTGTGCATGCACACCCTGAATCGACTTCTGCAAAATCCCACACGTCCGTATCAACGGCGTGCACGTATCTGTGAAGACCGCGCTCAACCAAGTCGTCCCGTTTGGCAAGGCGTACCCAGTTCCGGGGTGAATCGGGTCGTTATTTTTCCTGTTTTTGGATCGCTGTTCGCGATCGCCACAGGACGCGATGCACCGAGCAGTTTGCCCGGGCATCGAGAGGGTCACGCAGGGTTCGCGTTGCAATTTACGGAATTAAAAATGGAGTAGCAAGGAGAAAGTTACGAGTACCTGAACAGGGCTCAGAAATCGGGGCTTTACTGTGTCCGACACGACACGAGGACGCGGTGTCCTTTGTCCGAGTCCAAACCCTAGGGTTAGGGTTCAGGGCTTCTTCGGCGGATTGGGCGGCACTGAGGCGGGGAGGCCGGCCGGGGGCTAGGGCGCTGCACGGCGGCTGGTGGCGCGGAGGCGGCGCGGCGGCTCGAGGCGGGTGGCTGCTCGGGAAGGCGAGGCGGTGGAGGAAGAGGAGAGGGGGAGGCTGGCAGCGAGGCTGCTACGGGAAGGGGAGGCGGTGGCGCTGTGCGACGGATGAGGGCGGCGGCACGGCGAGGTCAGGGCGGAGTGGTGGCCGGAGCTAGGGGCGGAGGGGTTAGGGTTCAGGTGGGGAGTCGATTGGGGGAGAAGAGGTGAAGAGGAGGGGGTTAAATAGGGGAGCCGAGGAGGGGGCTGGCCGGGAGAGGCGACGGCGAGGTCGGCGTCGTGGCGCGGGGCCCGGGCGGGTCAGGCGCGGGCTCCGGCGACGTGGCCGGAGCCGCCGGCGGAGAAATCGGGGGAGACGTGGGGGAGAGAACGGGTCTCCGGGCGGCGGGTCGGGTTCGGGTGGACCCGACCCGACCCGTTAAGGCAGGCTGGGCCGGTTTGGGCTGGGCCGCGGGCTGGGCTGGGTTTACGGGCTGGGCCGGTTTGGTCCGCGGGCCTGGGCCGGGTTTAGGGTATTTAAATAAATAAATAAGTAAATAAATAAATAAATAAATAAATAATTAATTAATTAATAAATAAATAAATAGTTTTTAGGTGATTAAAAATAGGTCCTGGGCCCAATAAATTCCAAAAAATTACCCTAAGTCCAGTTTTTCATTTTACACCCAAAAATATTATTTCTATAATATTTTAATATTATTTATTATCAATAAAAATCATTTAATAATTAAAACCCTGATTTTAATTACAGAAAAATTCCCAGAAAATTCCGAAAAATTGTGAAAAATCCAAATTTATAATTCTTGCAAAATAAGGGGGTTTACAATCTACCCAACTTATAAAATTTTGTCCTCGAAATTAAAATTAAGCCATAATCTGATAACCCTTCATGTACATAAGGCAAGTAAATCGCAATCTTCTTGCGATAATTAAAATCCTAATCATATCCACTGCAATCACTTCAAGGTTAAGATGACTACTGTTCCGATCAAATTCAACCTATGGTTATCACTTCTTACTTTCTCAAATTATCCACAGGCAGATTTTAAATTAAGTCCATATAACATCTTCAAGATTTGCATACGCTTATAAATTTGCCTCACTATTCTAACTATCATAATTTTCTCTAGAAGTAATTCGAGTCCAATAGTATTCCCATTTTTTTTATTCTATTCACATCCTCAATATTCCAACTAGGTAGTCCAACCATCAAATTTTAATTCTTAATTCAATCATCAAATTGAAAAATAAATTAAATGTAGTCCACCAATGTTCAAGTCTGAAATTCTTTATCCTCTAAATTTTTAAAATTAGAATGGCTTGATCCTCTCCTAATCTAATCTTACTCGGTCACAATCTAAAAAAAATTTATCTCGAGTTGACAATGCACTGCTACCCAACTTAGAATTTACCCATCCATCACATAAGGCTATATACCTTAAGAAAATATTCCTTAATATGTTTACTCATGTCATTCAATCCTCGAAACTTCAACGCCGATCATATCACATATGATATATCCTTAATTACGAAAGGATAATCCTTAAGTATGTGATCGGCCTATGGGACATATCTAGTACTGTCTATATATCAAACTTATACCAAGTACGAGATTTCGTCTTTCCGAAATAAGGGAAGGCGAAGATCAATAATAAAGAGTTCAAGGGAGGGGTAATAGAATAGAAGTATCGGGATCATGGCGTTTAAAGATTTTAAATGGGAATTGTCAAGCAGTTGTGGACTAAAATTCTATTCTGGTAATCATTTGTTCGCATGCTCGTATTAGTACAGTTATGTAACTGATACGATATGCTCGAACATATCTAGAGGGCAAGTATACTAGCCAACTATATATCTCAATCCACGTAAAGTAGTCGTGCGAAGTGCGAACCAAAATACACTAAGGTTGATCAGACCGTAATACACTGATTCTGAATAGACACTTGTATTAGTGAGGTTGATCAGGCCCCAATAACACATATGTCATGAACAAGCCCGATAAAGAGTAAGCTTGCAAAACTAGGCTATATAATAGCAGCATAAGTCAAGTACAGCAAAATTAAGTGCGCTAGATGATGATGGAAGGAGGTACAAATTATTTAAGTTCACAAAATAACACACAATAAGCACAATAACAAAAGACTCTACAATCTCTACAGTTATCAAATATAAAAGCATACCAGGTTATTTAGCAAGTTCAAAATTACTAGGTTGGGGCTGAGGTCACGAACCAATAGGCACGAGCTAAACAATAATAGAAACGACAGCTACAAATCACTTACGCGCATTAGCTACTCCAAGAGTCTGCGCGTTCACCACGGTCATCGCGTAAGCTTGTCCGCGTCCTTGAGGTGGTGCCCTCTGCTGTTGCTGGGCTTGCTGGAAGAGTGCTGCTGGTGGTACCAAGGGTGGTCTCGGTTCGGGTGCTGGTAGAGCTTGTTGGTTTACCACAGCATCTCGTGGTGATCTTGTAGGAACCTCGTCGCTTGCTGATAGATCCATTACTCTGCATCCAAAATAAACGATAAGAGGCGCACAAGAATCAAGGCAGGATGCAAGTCAAGGAATTAATTCAAATCCGAGATAGATGTCAAGAATGATTCAAGCAAGTGGATGAGATCCTAAAATTATCCTATTCTTACTGCAGGCTTGTTCGGTCCCTAAGTTAAAACCGAACAATTTAGTCGTTGACCTGCATGGGCCACCATAAAAATGTGTCACAACCCGCACCCAGATGAATCGGGTACCGGTTCGTGAGTACGTCCAGCCTACGCTGAAGTGTCGGCGGTAGTACGCTGTCTAGATCATATTCACAGGTAATTTAAATCTCTAGCTCATCCACAAGAATAAATAGGCAAGGATAATAACAGAAAATAGGAATGCTAAGATTTCAAAAGACAAATTGTGACAAACAATTCCACAGTTTATTACAGAACCAGAAGATAAATCGGGGACAAACCCGAATACCATGCTGAAAGAAAATACTAGCTAACTGGCTAACTACTACTCAAAAGTAGTCTCCTGAGTAGGAACCGGCTCCTCAAATGTATTATCTGCTACGTCATATGGGCCATAAAAGGTGGGGGCATAGTCCTCATCATCGCCTAATATCAAAGGATCCAGTCAGGAAAGGAGCAAAGTACCAAATGCACAACAAAGATTAAACTAAATATTTATGACAAGTAGGAAAAAACTGACTAAACCTCATGATAAGAATATGCACAATAAGTAGTAAAATTAACTAAGAGTTAAATGCTATAAGCCAGAGACATGAAATAAACAGGATTATAATGAGACAAGAAAATGGAACTGCAACAAGATAAAGAAACTGTGTGTGTGTGATTGTGTATTTAGAATATATAGTTGGCATGTAGGGGGTTATAAGGCTAATCCGGCACGTCATAGACGGCTATCAGTCAGGAATAATCGAGATCCGGCTGATGGTACAGTCGCGTACCAACAGCTATTAGTCAGGACAGGGGGAAGGGTAAACTACATGCCTCCTAGTATTCTCCCTTCCGACACAAAAAGCAAGACATAAAATCCAATATTCTAACACTACGTGTAAACATCCAATGGTGCTAGTAGAGCAAGGAACTAATTATCATAATATAAAGAATAAACTTGAAGTGCAGGTACTTGCCTGATGTTTGGATCCCAACTACAGTTCTGTTCTCGGGAAAATTTCCAGAAATGTGTCCGAATGATGAAATAAATATTACCATCATGCTCAGAAGATATCAAATAGCTAGAAACGCCTATACTTGAGTCTAATTTGGATACAAGGGCAAAACGGCAATTTCGGGTCAGAACGGGGTCTACATGTGGGCCCGCTTTGCACCGAAAAACGTGTCAGGGTCAAAGGTCTCCAAATTCACCAAACTTAGTGTCAACAGGTCAGGAATGATGATACAAACCCAACAGAACTTCCAGGATTGGATTCCGATGAGCCGATCACAAAATCGCCCGTCGAGCGGGTCTTGTGGGACCCACGACACGCGATTTCGTCAACGTTCTCGGAATTGAACCAAACTTGGGTCACAGGACCAGCATATCGCTACGAGTCCGATGGCGTAAGTTTCGTTTCAATCCGACGTATGTACACAAAGTTATGGCATAATCCAGAAAAGTCGGATACGGGACATTGTCCGCGGATACGCGTTGATCCCGGTGTGCATGCACACCCTGAATCGACTTCTGCGAAATCCCACACGTCTGTATCGACGGCGCGCACGTATCTGTGAAGACCGCGTGCGACAAAGTCGTCCCGTTTGGCGGGGCATACCCAGTTCCGTGGTGAATCGGGTCGTTGTTTTTCCTGTTTTTGGATCGCGGTTCGCGATCGCCACAGGACGCGATGCACCGAGCAGTTTGCCCGGGCATCGAGAGGGTCACGCAGGGTTCGCGTTATAATTTACGGAATTGAAAACGGAGCAGCGAGGAGAAAGTTACGAGTACCTGAACAGGGCTTAGAAACCGGGGCTTTACTGTGTCTGACATGACACGAGGACGCGGTGTCCTGTGTCCGAGTCCAAACCCTAGGGTTAGGGTTCAGGGCTTCTCCGGCGGATCGGGCGGCACTGAGGCGGGGAGGCCGACCGGGGGCTAGGGCGCTGCACGGCGGCTGGTGGCGCGGAGGCGGCGCGGCGGTTCGAGGCGGGCGGCTGCTCGGGAAGGCGAGGCGGTGGAGGAAGAGGAGAGGGGGAGGCTGGCAGCGAGGCTGCTACGGGAAGGGGAGGCGGTGGCGCTGTACGACCGATGAGGGCGACGGCACGGCAAGGTCAGGGCAGAGCGGTGGCCGGAGCTAGGGGCGGAGGGGTTAGGGTTCAGGTGGGGAGTCGATTGGGGGAGAAGAGGTGAAGAGGAGGGGGTTAAATAGGGGAGCCGAGGAGGGGGCTGGCCGGGAGAGGCGGCGGCGAGGTCGACGTCATGGCGCGGGGCGCGGGCGGGTCAGGCGCGGGCTCCGGCGACGTGGCCGGAGCCGCCGGCGGAGAAATCGGGGGAGACGTGGGGGAGAGAACGGGTCTCCGGGCGGCGGGTCGGGTTCGGGTGGACACGACCCGACCCGTTAAGGCGGACTGGGCCGGTTTGGGCTGGGCTGCGGGCTGGGTTGGGTTTACGGGCTGGGCCGGTTTGGTCCGCGGGCCTAGGCCGGGTTTAGGGTATTTAAATAAATAAATAAGTAAATAAATAATTAATAAATAAATAAATAAATAAATAAATAGTTTTTAGGTGATTAAAAATAGGTCCTGGGCCCAATAAATTCCAGAAATTTACCCTAAGTCCAGTTTTTCATTTTACACCCAAAAATATTATTTCTATAATATTTTAATATTATTTATTATCAATAAAAATTATTTAATAATTAAAACCCTGATTTTAATTACAGAAAAATTCCCAGAAAATTTCAAAAAATTGTGAAAAATCCAAATTTATAATTCTTGCAAAATCAGGGGGTTTACACCAGCACAGAGACGTAGGCAAGTATACCTTGCCAAGATTTACTGTTTAATTATATAAAATTGTTATATGCTATTTCTCTTGAACATACATATAACTGTGAAGTCCGAGATTGCCTCGGGTACCGTCAACAAGTACGTTGACACGTAGTGTAACTGACTTAGACTTAGTAGGGTACCAAAAGCTGCGAGGGTATCCTAATATCCTCCTAGACCCTGACACGGGTACATGCAACAAGGTTGCAATACATATTGGGATGCGAGTTTACGTACTCGATTAGCTACCGGTGCGTGTGACGTGCATCACGGCTTAGCACGAACTCAAAAAAATTCAGGAAAGCTATGACTTGGCATTAGTTACATTGGGCGGGGAAGATAACTAGTGGGCTTATGGGACACCCCCCTCCTTGATGTTATACATTCGTATACCATGCTCCTCGAAGATGGACGATTGCAGAGTGCCCATGTGTCTGGGGGCATATGACACATGTACTAGCCAGTCACGACGATTGGTGAATTAAGTCAGCATATGTCTAGCCTACACTTTCCCATACGTACTATAAGGTCTTTACAGTGCATTCACATAGATGGTTAGCACACCCTGTATTTATTTATTCAGTATTTACATATATGGCATATTTTTATGTATCTTGTTATGTCCCACTGAGGACCTGGTTCCCTTCCAGATTTAGATGAGACATTCTACCCCACAGTGTATGGACCTAGACAAGAGACTAGATATGCCACTGAGGAGGAGTTAGAAGAGCTGCCGTCAGAATCTGCCTGATCCTTAGTAGCTTGTTCACCTGGAGCTGGAGCTACTTACCTAGATAGACGATACTCTAGTCTATCTTATTTTAGCACTTCTTTATCTTTTGTAGTGGATTTGTTTCCATAAGACATTATCTGATTTTGTACTACGATATTTCAGACTTAGCATTATATATATTCAGCACTTATTCCCATATTTATTGATATTTTGTGGATGAGATTAGACTTTACCTGTATTAAACTTGTTAGTATTTTAGGACAGTGTAGCATGTCTCTTTGGGTCCATTAAATTAGGTAATCCCTTAGTGACGTGTCGGCTGGCCAATGCCACGTGGCCTGGTTCTATATATTTTGGGACTGGGGCATGACATGGTTTTAGTGGTGGCTTATGCAGGTCTAGTTAATTGCTAGTGGTATGATAACATGCCCAGCAAGCCTGCTATAGGATAGGAATACTATGTCTCATCCATACTGACTTTATCCTTAAAAATTTGAATCCTGCTTGATTTTTATGTTATTATTTCCTTCGTACTTTTCTAATTATTCTATCTTCTTCAGAAATATGGACATACCAAGTGGACACGCGACTGATGGGGTTGATCAAGTAACAGACCCCTCGCTAGATGTCCAAAGGACCCCAACCCCCCCGAGAGACCAATCCCCGAGAAGGATGCTGGTCTATCCGACGACCCCGTACATTCATCAGAATCCTACCCAGGAAGCCATACCAGCCCAGCAAGGAGGGCATGCTTCCCAGGCACCAACACCGCAGGCGGAGACACCTTTTCCTCCACCTCCAGCCCTTCCTGCCCTAATGCCACAACTTGAGGGACAGCCTCAGATGTTCCAATTCCTTCAAGCCATGTTGCAGGCACAGTGGCAACAGACTGAAGCCCTGAGGCAGAGCTTGATGACGGCCCTGGAGAGGACAACTGCCCCGGCACCAGCACCTGTCCAACCAGCTGGCACTGTCCGAGGCTTTCGCCAGATGGGCCCGAGAACCTTTTCTGGCAGCGAAACTCCGGAGGATATCTCAGACTGGATCTCCAACACAGAAATGCTGCTAGAAGGTTCACAGCTTCAACCAGACTTATGGATGACCGCCGTGAGGGCCCAAATCTTAGGCAACGCCCATCACTGGTGGGATTTTATCGAACGCAGCGTCGGTAAGACCCAGACTTGGGAATAATTCCTGGAGTACTTCAATGCAAAGTACTTCCCAGCCACGGTCTGTACTCCCAGTTCCTGCACCTGGAACAAGGGAATATGACCGTCGACGCCTACGATGCAGAGTTCGATCGACTGAGTCGATTCGGTGCCATCCTGATACCAAATGAGCTGGAGAAGGCCATGAGATTCCACCACGGCCTTACCTTCGAGCTCCAAAGGTGTAAACTCCCTCGACCAGATTTCAGTATTTTAATATTATTTCTAGTTAATTAGAATTAGTGTAACTTTTTAAAAAAATTTCTATTGATTGTGCACCTGTTTGTTACACAATAAATTAGGGCACCACACTAGCTGTTAACCCTAAACTAATTTCACATCCCTGTCCTAGACTTGCTAGACTACATTTTCTGTATTTTTAGCAACTCCCAGAAATCTCGTTTTGTGCTTCGTTTTAGTCGCACAAATATCGTTACAAACGTACGTATTTAATTCCTATTTAATTTTCTGCTTTTTACCCACCTCTGTACCCTAGAGATTTGAGGACCAGTAGGCACCTGTTTTGCCCAACCAAAAATACGATAATATTCTACACTAATTGTATTACAATTATCGTATTGACACCGTAGAAAAATTATGACCCTAACTGCCCCTGAATAATTAGTGAACACCGTGCGCAGTATTTATTAAATAATAAATACGGTGACCCGTATCACCTGCAGAATCAGACCCTGACCCTGCCCAGGCTCATCCCCACAGCCCAGGACATTTCCCCAGCAATTTCCCTCAATTCTGTGAATTTTAGTAATTTTTAGAACCAGGTGATTTTTCCAGACAAATTGCATAATTGCGCAAATTCCCAATTTTTGGACTTTTATGCAAATTGTGAAAAGTTAGGGGTTTTTGCAAAAATGCATGCTAGGTGGCAACCTCCTATTGGATAGACCATAGGTGGCAAGGGCCCACCATAAATATCCAGGATAAATATTACAAAATATCCCAAAAATTCAAATTACTAAAATACCCCCAAAGTTCCCTTTAATTACGAAATTGCCATTACCCTAAATCCTATATAAACCCTAAACACCCCCCCCCCTCTCTCTCATTCCCGACTCCCCTCGGCCAGCTCCGGCGACCGCCCACCGCCGGACCATCGCCAACCCCTTCGCCCCTCCCCCGGCTACCTCCCCGTCCATCGCCACCCTCTCCGGCCACCGCCTCCGCCGTGGCAAGCCACCGCAGCACCCCTCCCCTCCCTGCCCGACAGCAACTCCTCCTCTCCCCGACGCCCCTCACGGCCACCCCGACCACCGTGGACCACCGCCACCACCACCAAACACCTCGCCATCTCCTTCTCCACCGCCCTGACCTACCCCCACCGCCCCACGATGGCCTCCGCCGCCGGCAGCTCCCCCGCAAACCTCCACCACCCTCGCCCTGTCACCTTCCCCGAACTACTCCGACAGTCCCCCACCGCCCCTCCGACAGCCTCCGACCTCCGCCACCGCCCCAGACCTCTCCGCCCCGACGTCCTCCTTCGATCCCTCCGCCTGGCCGGACGTCTCCACCGCTGCTCCGCCGCCACAAGCTGCTGCAGCTGCCACTGCTACTGCTGACTGCAGCTACTGCTGCAGTTGCAGCTCCGGCCAGCAGCCGCCGTAGCCTCGCCGGAGCTCCACCGGCGACGACGCGGGTTTCCCCCCCCCCCCTGACGTGGCAGGTGATCTCTCTCTCTCTCTCTCTCTACGTATTTAAATACGTATATGTATATGTATATATATGTATATATATATGTATATTAATATATATGTATGTGTTTATTTATATATTATATAATATATATTATATAATACTATAAATACAATATATATATGTATAATAATTATTATTATTATTATAATCTTATCATATCTGTATGTATATATTTATGTATATATATACATATAAATATATATCTATACATAATTATACATATATATTTATATATATGTATATTAAGTATATAAATCTAATTATATATATATTTACATATTATGTAAATATATATTAGAGTATTGTATATATGTATATTTATATGTAATTTATTTTATAATATATAAATACTATTATACAGTATAATAATACTGTATATACTAGTATTATATATATACTAAATATATGTATATATATATCTATCATTATATACATATATGTATGTATGTATATGTATGTGTACTACATACTATTAGATAATATTATTTATTCTGTTTATATATATATATCTATAGTATATATATATGTACATATATTTATATATATATAATATGTATACTATATATATATATCATATATATATAACATATTTATATATGTTATATAATTACTACTATAATGTATATATGTATACTATGCATTTTTTTTCCCTTTTATTTCTGCATTTTATTTCCTGCACTATATATATGTATAAATATACCTATATATAATATCTATAAATATTATTCAGCTGGATAATACAGCATATATATATATTATATATTTTCAATTCCTGCAAAGTCATTCAATTAATTATATCTATAATATTATATATTGTGCTGGATATTACAGCCTATTTATATATTGCACTTTATTATATATTATCCAGTGGTCACATATAGACCCTGATAATATTATATAAATATGTACATTTACAATTCTTGTTCTGGCATTTCAATTTATTTATTATACTATTATTATCAGTGGATATACCCTGACTATTGTATTATATATCTATAACAGTGGATATACCCTGCTACTATATACCTGCATTTTTTTTCTGTTCTTTATATGCTATACTACTATACATATTATATATATATATATACATACTATATAGATATCTATATTATATAAATTATATGCTATATATATGTGTATATATATATACTCTATATATATATAGATGTGTATACTTTTTGTACCACGATATTTACGAACCCTGTATCTTTAAACAGGAAATAGCTCCAACACAGCCAGTGACCTCCTGTCACCAGCACCTTCAAACCTGACTGCGAGATCAGGTTATCAAAAACTATCAGGGAGTAGGCAAGTATACCTTGCCAAGTATTGTTTAAATTCTCAATATTGTATATGCTCTTGTTTCTGTATTTCATATACAATGATTACCTGAGACTGCCTTGGGTACAGTCAGTTGATATGTTGACATTTAAAATAATATTACGGACTCACCAACAATTATGAGAGTATCCTAATATTCTCCTAGACCCTATCACGGGAACACGCAACATGGTTGCAATGCATATTGGGATGCGAGCTGCGTATTTGATTTGCTACCAATACGTGTGACCCGCATCACGGATTAGAATAATTTAGGAAATGTACGACTTGACATTTAGTTACATTGGGCGGGGAGAACAACTAAAATACGTATGGGACACCCACCTCTTTACCATGTGCCGCACTCGACGGAGTGATACGGATGATATAGATATGTATTCATGTGACCATTCTCATCGTAGATGGAAAATTGTATAGTGCCCTTGAACGGGGGCATATGTGGCATATACTAGCCTGTCACTACAGATTGGTGAATTACGTCAGCATATGTCTAGCCACACATTTCTCATACGTATTAGGTTGTCTCAAAATGTATTTCACTTAGATGGTTAGCACCCTGTATTTATTTTACTCAATATTTTATTTATTCAGTATTTACATTACATGGCATGTCATTTTCCTGTATCTTGTTACGTCCCTCTGAGGACCTGGTTCCCTGCCAGGTTTAGCTGAGACACTCCACCCCACAGTATCTGGACCTGGACAGGAGTCTGGACATTCCCTTGAGATGGAGATAGAGGAGATGCCGTCAGAGTCTACCTGAGTACACTGGAGTTGGAGCTACATACTTTGAGAATGTTGCGCTAGATTATCTTATTTCACTTCTGCTTACTTTTTGTAGTGGGATTGTTTCCACCTGACTTCATCTGGGTTGTATATGACATTTCAGATTTAGCATCTATATATATATTCAGCACTTTCCCTGTTATTCTTGTGGATGAGATAGATTTACCTGAATTTAGACTTATAGTATTTAGGACAGCGTAGCACATCACTTTGGGTCCAATAAATTTGGTATTCCCTTAGTGACGTGTCAGCTGGCCAATGCCACGTGGCCTAGTTCCGTATATTTTTGGGACTGGGGCGTGACACGGTTTTAGTGGTGGCCCATGCAGGTCGAGTTAATTGCTAATAACATGATATCATGTTTAGCAAACCTGCAATAGGATAGGAATACTAGGTCTCATCCACACTGACTTCATCCATAAATTTTGCATCCTGCTTGATTATCATCTATTAAGTCCTTCGTACTTTTCTAAATTTTTCAATTCTTTTCAGAAATATGGACATACCCGGGGAAACTGCGATTAATGGAACTGACCAAGCAACAGACCTCTCGCCAGATGTCCAAGGGACACCAATCCCGAGAGACCAATCTCCGAGAAGGATGCTGGTCAATCCAACAACCTCGTACCTTCACCAAGATTCAACCCAGGAAGCAACACCAGTCCATCAAGAAGGGCAACCTTCTCAGGCTCCAACACTGCAGGCGGAGATACCTTTGCCTCCACCTCCAGTTCTCGCAGCCCTGATGCCACAACTTGAGGAACAATCTCAGATGTTCCAAGCCATATTGCAGGCTCAGTGGCAACAGAATGAAGTCCTGAGACAATGCCTAATGACGGTTCTGGAGAAGATAGCTGCCCCAGTACCAGCCCCTGTCCAACCAGCTAGCACTGTTCGAGGCTTTAGCCGGATGAGCCCGAGAACCTTTAAGGGCAATGAAACTCCGGAAGAGATCTCAGACTGGATCTCCAATACGAAAATACTGCTAGAAGGTTCATAACTTCACCCTGACCTATGGATGACCGCAGTAAAGACCCTATTCCTCGGCAACACCCATCACTGGTGGGAATCTATAGAGCGCAGCACGGGCAAGAACCATACTTGGGAGCAATTTCTGGAATATTTTAATACAAAATATTTCCCAGCCACGGTCAGAGATGATCTGTATTCCCAATTCCTGCATTTGGAACAAGGAAATTTGACCGTCGATGCCTATGATGCAGAATTCAGTCGACTAAGTCAATTCGGTGTCATCTTAATACCTAATGAGCTGAAGAAGGCTATGAAGTTCCATCACGGCCTTACCCCCGAACTCCAAGGGTATACTACGGCACAGTCAAAAATCTCCTACGAAGAAGTTCTTTCAGAGGCAAGGATACAAGAAGCCATTGGTCGAGAAGCAAGATGTTCAAATCCAACCATATCAGCCATAGACCAGACAGGAGCAGGAGGACCAATCCGTCACCTGGGAAATCAGGCACAACACAAGACAGGGCCATATCAATACAAGGAACTTCCGACTTGTCACTATTGTGGCAGGAAATGACATTATGCCAAAAACTGCCGAAGGAAGTATAGACTATGCTTGATATGTGGAGATAATCAACATAGGGCCAGAGACTGCCCACAACACAGAGAAGCAACACTTCGGACTGGGCAAGGACCAGCAGCACCAGCCCAGAGAATGCAACCCCCTACTAGAGGTCAGCATTCCCCAGCATCTGGAAGATTTCAAAGGGGACCACCCTTAGCCACCCAAGACATGCAGTATTACCTAGCCAGACAACAAATCGGTAGACAAAGGCACGAGCAGGCCTTTGCACTAGCTACAGTTACAGAAGAACCGAAAGGTGAAACCATCTCAGGTACCCTTATAGTTGCATTATTACCAGCAAACCGCATATTTGATTCTAGAGCTACACTGTCTTTCACATCTAGTAGTTTCGTACCCATGCAAATAGTCAGGTTTACCGGAAGAGGCATTGTTCCAGTTACCAACATTACTAAAGCATGCTAGTAGTCATGTATAGTAGCGTAATGAGAACGCGATTCCCGGTACTTTCAATACCAAACTTCGATGTTGTCTTAGACATGGACTGGCTAAACCAAGTACAAATGCTATCCTAGACTACAGGAAGAGAAGCGTCATCCTTAGACCACCAAGTTACCCATTCGGATATCAGGATTAAAGCAAACACATCTAGGTAGATTGCTAGACGTTGATTGTTAGGCTCAAAACATGTGAATGTAGTAATAGCTGAATACTACAGGTAGTTTCCAAATTAGATTTGATATACATGACTTATTAGGGTAGTCAGTAACTTCTAGTCTTGTGTTTTCACCAATAGATTAATTTCAGCTAGTATCAGGAATAGATCAATTAGACTGAAGGAGAGAGGGTAGACAGATATTAGTCTTGAGAAAAACATCAGAAAAACTACCAATAATATGCGACCTGTTGTAAACCTGGTGATACCCATATAATCTGGATAAAGGGTACACATAGAGTAGAATAGGAAGACATATGTTTTCACCTACCCTAGAAACTATCAGACTTGGAAGAAGAGGAAAACTAAGCTCAAGGTACGTCATACCCTTCGATGTGTTGGAACGCATCAAAGAAGTTGTTTACAAGATAGCATTACCTCAGACACTGGAAGAAGTACATGACATCTTCCACATATTACAATTAAAGAGGTACGCTCTGGATACAAGTCATGTGCTTAAATGCAGACAACCTATAGTGTATATTAAGGTTGTAGAACTTAGAAACCACACCTCTTTTGGGTCAACTACCAACCTAGACAAGAAGTTAGAGATTATAGAATCTTGTCTATTTGTGAATTTGAATTGTTTTGTACTTCTCATATCCTAATCTAGCGTACTTATAATTGCTATACTACCTTAAATTATGCTCTGCTATTATAGCCTAGTTTTGCAAGCTTATTCTTTATCAAGCTTGTTCATTAAAAATGTATTATTGGAGTACTATATTAATACATTTCAGAATCAGTGTATGACGGTCTGATCAACCATAATACACTTGGTTCGCCTTTCGCATAACTACTTTACGTGGATTGAGAGATATAGTGATTAGTAGACAGATGTACTTATCCTCTGCGCATATCGTACCAGCTACATAACTGTGCTAATACGAATATGTGAATAGGGAGTACCAGAATAGCATTTCCATCCACAACTGCCTTGACAATTCCCATTGAATTCTTAAACGCCTTGAATCTCCATACTTCTAATCCATTACCCCCTTGAACTCTTGATTACTGTTTTTCGTCTTTCCTTATTTCGGAAAGAAGAAACCTCGTATATAGTATAAATATGAAGTATATTGTTTCCATAGCCATTTATATAGTTTCTTGGAGAATTACCAAACCCTATTAGTAGATTAGATTACAGTTTAAACTGTTCTTATTTTCTTAGAATGACTTTCGTTACCTACCTTACGTTGTATTACGTTCCTCTAGTTCATATTGCATGAAAACATCATGCACCAGGTAAATCAACCTGGGAACGTGTAGAGGATATTCGATAATGTTTCCCCCATCTATTTCCAGATCAGGGTATGTCCAATATTTCAAACTTAATCTTTCGAATCAATCAATCTTTCGTTCTCATTATATGTGTGTTTTTATTTCGAGAACGAAATATTCTAAGGAGGGTAGATTGTAAACTCCCTCGACCAGATTTCAGTATTTTAATATTATTTCTAGTTAATTAGAATTAGTGTAACTTTTTAAAAAAATTTCTATTGATTGTGCACCTGTTTGTTACACAATAAATTATGGCACCACACTAGCTGTTAACCCTAAACTAATTTCACATCCCTGCCCTAGACTTGCTAGACTACATTTTCTGTATTTTTAGCAACTCCCAGAAACCTCGGTTTGTGCTTCGTTTTAGTCGCACAAATATCGTTACAAACGTACGTATTTAATTCCTATTTAATTTTCTGCTTTTTACCCACCTCTGTACCCTAGAGATTTGAGGACCAGTAGGCACCTGTTTTGCCCAACCAAAAATACGATAATATTCTACACTAATTGTATTACAATTATCGTATTGACACCGTAGAAAAATTATGACTCTAACTGCCCCTGAATAATTAGTGAACACCGTGCGCAGTATTTATTAAATAATAAATACGGTGACCCGTATCACCTGCAGAATCAGACCCTGACCCTGCCCAGGCTCATCCCCACAGCCCAGGACATTTCCCCAGCAATTTCCCTCAATTCTGTGAATTTTAGTAATTTTTAGAACCAGGTGATTTTTCCAGACAAATTGCATAATTGCGCAAATTCCCAATTTTTGGACTTTTATGCAAATTGTGAAAAGTTAGGGGTTTTTGCAAAAATGCATGCTAGGTGGCAACCTCCTATTGGATAGACCATAGGTGGCAAGGGCCCACCATAAATATCCAGGATAAATATTACAAAATATCCCAAAAATTCAAATTACTAAAATACCCCCAAAGTTCCCTTTAATTACGAAATTGCCATTACCCTAAATCCTATATAAACCCTAAACACCCCCCCCTCTCTCTCATTCCCGACTCCCCTCGGCCAGCTCCGGCGACCGCCCACCGCCGGACCACCGCCAACCCCTTCGCCCCTCCCCCGGCTACCTCCCCGTCCATCGCCACCCTCTCCGGCCACCGCCTCCGCCGTGGCAAGCCACCGCAGCACCCCTCCCCTCCCTGCCCGACAGCAACTCCTCCTCTCCCCGACGCCCCTCACGGCCACCCCGACCACCGTGGACCACCGCCACCACCACCAAATACCTCGCCATCTCCTTCTCCACCGCCCTGACCTACCCCCACCGCCCCACGACGGCCTCCACCGCCGGCAGCTCCCCCGCAAACCTCCACCACCCTCGCCCTGTCACCTTCCCCGAACTACCCCGACGGTCCCCCACCGCCCCTCCGACAGCCTCCGACCTCCGCCACCGCCCCAGACCTCTCCGCCCCGACGTCCTCCTTCGATCCCTCCGCCTGGCCGGCCGTCTCTACCGCTGCTCCGCCGCCACAAGCTGCTGCAGCTGCCACTGCTACTGCTGACTGCAGCTACTGCTGCAGTTGCAGCTCCGGCCAGCAGCCGCCGTAGCCTCGCCGGAGCTCCACCGACGACGACGCGGGTTTCCCCCCCCCTGACGTGGCAGGTGATCTCTCTCTCTCTCTCTCTACGTATTTAAATACGTATATGTATATGTATATATATATGTATATTAATATATATGTATGTGTTTATTTATATATTATATAATATATATTATATAATACTATAAATACAATATATATATGTATAATAATTATTATTATTATTATAATCTTATCATATCTGTATGTATATATTTATGTATATATATACATATAAATATATATCTATACATAATTATACATATATATTTATATATATGTATATTAAGTATATAAATCTAATTATATATATATTTACATATTATGTAAATATATATTAGAGTATTGTATATATGTATATTTATATGTAATTTATTTTATAATATATAAATACTATTATACAGTATAATAATACTGTATATACTAGTATTATATATATACTAAATATATGTATATATATATCTATCATTATATACATATATGTATGTATGTATATGTATGTGTACTACATACTATTAGATAATATTATTTATTCTGTTTATATATATATATCTATAGTATATATATATGTACATATATTTATATATATATAATATGTATACTATATATATATATCATATATATATAACATATTTATATATGTTATATAATTACTACTATAATGTATATATGTATACTATGCATTTTTTTTTCCCTTTTATTTCTGCATTTTATTTCCTGCACTATATATATGTATAAATATACCTATATATAATATCTATAAATATTATTCAGCTGGATAATACAGCATATATATATATTATATATTTTCAATTCCTGCAAAGTCATTCAATTAATTATATCTATAATATTATATATTGTGCTGGATATTACAGCCTATTTATATATTGCACTTTATTATATATTATCCAGTGGTCACATATAGACCCTGATAATATTATATAAATATGTACATTTACAATTCTTGTTCTGGCATTTCAATTTATTTATTATACTATTATTATCAGTGGATATACCCTGACTATTGTATTATATATCTATAACAGTGGATATACCCTGCTACTATATACCTGCATTTTTTTTCTGTTCTTTATATGCTATACTACTATACATATTATATATATATATATATACATACTATATAGATATCTATATTATATAAATTATATGCTATATCTATGTGTATATATATATACTCTATATATATATAGATGTGTATACTTTTTGTACCACGATATTTACGAACCCTGTATCTTTAAACAGGAAATAGCTCCAACACAGCCAGTGACCTCCTGTCACCAGCACCTTCAAACCTGACTGCGAGATCAGGTTATCAAAAACTATCAGGGAGTAGGCAAGTATACCTTGCCAAGTATTGTTTAAATTCTCAATATTGTATATGCTCTTGTTTCTGTATTTCATATACAATGATTACCTGAGACTGCCTTGGGTACAGTCAGTTGATATGTTGACATTTAAAATAATATTACGGACTCACCAACAATTATGAGAGTATCCTAATATTCTCCTAGACCCTATCACGGGAACACGCAACATGGTTGCAATGCATATTGGGATGCGAGCTGCGTATTTGATTTGCTACCAATACGTGTGACCCGCATCACGGATTAGAATAATTTAGGAAATGTACGACTTGACATTTAGTTACATTGGGCGGGGAGAACAACTAAAATACGTACGGGACACCCACCTCTTTACCATGTGCCGCACTCGACGGAGTGATACGGATGATATAGATATGTATTCATGTGACCATTCTCATCGTAGATGGAAAATTGTATAGTGCCCTTGAACGGGGGCATATGTGGCATATACTAGCCTGTCACTACAGATTGGTGAATTACGTCAGCATATGTCTAGCCACACATTTCTCATACGTATTAGGTTGTCTCAAAATGCATTTCACTTAGATGGTTAGCACCCTGTATTTATTTTACTCAATATTTTATTTATTCAGTATTTACATTACATGGCATGTCATTTTCCTGTATCTTGTTACGTCCCTCTGAGGACCTGGTTCCCTGCCAGGTTTAGCTGAGACACTCCACCCCACAGTATCTGGACCTGGACAGGAGTCTGGACATTCCCTTGAGATGGAGATAGAGGAGATGCCGTCAGAGTCTACCTGAGTACACTGGAGTTGGAGCTACATACTTTGAGGATGTTGCGCTAGATTATCTTATTTCACTTCTGCTTACTTTTTGTAGTGGGATTGTTTCCACCTGACTTCATCTGGGTTGTATATGACATTTCAGATTTAGCATCTATATATATATTCAGCACTTTCCCTGTTATTCTTGTGGATGAGATAGATTTACCTGAATTTAGACTTGTAGTATTTAGGACAGCGTAGCACATCACTTTGGGTCCAATAAATTTGGTATTCCCTTAGTGACGTGTCAGCTGGCCAATGCCACGTGGCCTAGTTCCGTATATTTTTGGGACTGGGGCGTGACAAAAGGTATACTACGACGCAGTCAAGGATCTCTTACGAGGAGGTTCTTTCAGAGGCGAGGATACAAGAAGCCATTGGCCGAGGAGCAAGACGCTCTAATCCAACTATACCGGCCAGGAACCAGCCCGGAGCAGGAGGGCCAATCCGTCGTCCACAAAACCAGACACAGCAGAAGGCGGGGCCCTATCAGAACAAAGAGCTCCCGACTTGTCACTATTGTGGCAAGAAGGGACATTATGTCCGAGACTGCAGAAAGAAGCAGGGACTATGCTTGATATGTGGAGCTAGTCAACATATGGCCAGAGACTGCCCACAACGCAAAGATGCAGCACCTCAGAACGGGCAGAAATTAGGAGCACCAACCCAGAGGATGCTACCCTCAACTGGAGGTCAACATCCCTCAATATCTGGAGGATATCAGAGGGGAGCACCCCTGGCCACACAGGAGAACCAGTTCAACAAATCCAGACAACAGCCTGGAGGACAAAGGCACGGACAGGCCTTTGCACTAGCTGCAGTTGCAGACGAGCCGGAAGGTGAAACCATTACAGGTACCATTTTAGTTGCATCATTACCTGCAACCGCATTATTTAATTCTGGCGCTACACTGTCTTTCATATCTAGTAGTTTCGTAGCCATGCACAAATTAGCCACTTCTCTACTGCCTAAATGCTGGAAAATTCTTACCGGAGGAGGCATAGTGCCGGTGACCAGCATTATTGAAACATGCTCGGTAGTTATTTGTAGTAGAGAGCTGAGAGCGCGATTTTTGGTACTTCCGATGCCAAACTTCGACGTTGTCTTAGGCATGGACTGGTTAATCCAGTACAATGCCATACTAGATTGCGGGAAGGGAAGCGTCATCTTTAGACCCCCAGGTCACCTGGAGTTCGAATACGTACGATGCACCATCGAGCAAGGAGTAGGCCAGACACCCAGAGCTTACATGGCGATGGAGACAGCACCCCCAGCAATCATAGCAGAGTTCGAAGATGTATTCCGGAGGAATTGCCAGGCCTACCGCCTGACAGAGAAGTGGATTTCACTATTGAGTTGATACCCGGAGCTGCACCCGTATCCTCAAATGTGTACCGATTGGCGAAGAAGGAACTAGACGAGCTGAAGCTGCAACTAGAAGAACTACAGATCAAGGGATTTGTTCGTCCTAGTGCATCACCCTGGGGAGCACCAGTGTTGTCTGTACCAAAGAAGGACAAAACATACCGGATGTGTATTGATTACAGAGCCCTTAATGCTTTGACAATCAAAAACAAATACCCTCTGCCACGGATTGATGATCTGTTCGACCAACTGACAGAAGCTGTGGTATTCTCAAAGATAGACTTGAGATCAGGCTATCATCAGGTAAAAGTACGGAGAGAAGACATTCCAAAGACGGCATTCAGGACTCGTTATGGTCACTACGAGTTCCTGGTGATGCCTTTTGGACTAACTAATGCACCTGCCGTATTTATGAACCTGATGAACTGAGTCTTCCACCAATATCTGGACCAGTTCATGGTAGTCTTCATCGACGACATCTTGGTGTATTCGAAGAGCCACGAGGAGCATGAAGAACACTTGAGACTGGTGTTAGAGATGCTGAGACGTGAGAGCCTTTATGCTAAGCTGAGCAAGTGCGAGTTCTTCCTTGATCGTGTCACTTTTCTTGGACACGTTATCACAGGAGATGGCATCTCGGTGGACCCAGCAAAGATATCATCTGTAGAGACGTGGCCAACCCCTACTAACGTCTCAGAGGTGAGAAGTTTTCTAGGACTTGCCGGATATTACCGGAGGTTCATGAAGAACTTTACAAGGATCACAGAACCAATAACCCGTCTTACCCGCAAGGAGCAGGAGTTCATCTGGTCTGAGGAATGTGAGATAGCTTTCGAGGAGCTAAAAAAGCGTCTGACTACTGCCCCCATCTTGACCATACCTTCTAGATCCGGAGGATTCGTAATATATAGCGATGCATCCGGAAAAGGATTAGGTTGTGTCTTAATGCAACATGGGAAAGTTGTAGCATATGCCTCAAGGCAACTGAGGACTCATGAGAAGAACTACCCCACGCAGGACCTGGAGCTTGCCGCAGTCATCTTTGCCCTGAAGCTTTGGAGACATCATCTATACGGCGAACGAGTGGAGATATTCACTGATCACAAGAGCCTGAAGTACGTCTACACCCAGAAGGACTTGAACCTGAGACAAAGACGTTGGCTCGAAGTGATGACAGACTTCGAGATCGATCTGCAGTACCATCCCGGGAAGGCTAATGTAGTAGCTGATGCTCTAAGCAGAAGACCCACGGCATTCTTTATGATCACCCAACCGGATCTATTGAGAGATCTAAAACAGTTGGGTATAAAGGTCATTATGCCAGGAATTGACGGCCAATTGTCAAACTACCAGTTGCAATCAACATTGGTCGAAAGTATCAAGGCTGCTCTGCCAACAGATGCAAGATTCCAGAGACTTCAACAAAGAACATAGGCTGGAATCCAGACTGGATGTCACATACACGAAGATGGGACTTTAAGATATGGAGAACGTCTTTATGTTCCAAATGGAGAACTTCATGAGGAGCTGATGTCAGAAGCTCACAGCTCAACGTACTCTATCCATTCAGGAGGCACAAAGATGTACAGAGATCTGCGAGAATACTATTGGTGGCACGGAATGAAGAAAGAAATAGCACACTTTGTGGCAAAATTCTTGGTGTGTCAGCAAGTCAAGGCTGAACATCAAAGATCCGCAGGTCTACTTCAACCCCTCCCAATCCCTGAGTAGAAATGGGAACACATTAGTTTGGACTTCATTACAGGCTTCCCAAGAAGTCACAGTGGTCGTAATGCAGTATGGGTGATCGTAGACCGACTCACCAAGGCTGCTCATTTTTTACCTTTCAGAGTCGGACAATCTACAGAAGTCTTGGCAGACATGTATATGAAGGAGATCGTACGTATGCACGGAGTACCAGTCAGCATAGTGTCTGACAGGGATACGAGATTTACATCTTACTTTTGGTAAAGTATGCAAGAGAGTCTTGGTACCCGCCTAAAATTCAGCACCTCTTATCATCCGCAGACAGATGGCCAGTCAGAGCGCACCATCCAGACACTAGAAGACATTCTGAGAGCATGTATGCTTGATTTCAGTGGATCATGGGAAGATCATTTACATCTGGTAGAATTTTCTTACAATAATAGCTATCAAGCGAGCATCCAAATGGCTCCCTTTGAAGCATTGTATGGCAGGAAATATCGTTCCCTAGTATGTTAGAGCAAAATAGGCGAAAGACAGATCTTAGGACCAGAATTGGTCGTTCGTACGGTAGAGAAAGTAAAGAAGATCCAAGGACACCTGCGAGCAGCGCAAGACAGACAAAAATACTGGGCAAACGTACATCGACGACCTCTAGAATTCCAAGTGGGAGAACATGTGTTTTTGAAGATCTCACCTACCCGAGGGACTATCAAATTTGGAGGAAGAGGAAAACTGAGTCCGAGGTACATCGGACCCTTCGATGTGTTGGAACGCATCGGAGAAGTTGCTTACAAGCTAGCCTTACCCCAGACATTGGAAGGAGTACATGATGTTTTCCATGTATCTAAGTTGAGGAGGTACATTCCAGATTTGAGTCATGTGCTGGACCATTCAGAGATCACTGTCGGCCCGAGTTTATCGTACCAGGAGGAGCCTGTAGAGATCCTAGACCGAAGCGAGAAGGTGTTGCGAGGCCAGACTATTCCTCTAGTTCGTATTGCATGGAGACATCATGCACCAGGCGAGTCAACCTGGGAACGAGAAGAGGATATTCGACAACGTTTCCCCCATCTATTCCAAAACCAGGGTATGTCCTAATATTTTAAATCAATCTTTAGTTCTCATTATATGTCTGTTTTAATTTCGAGGACGAAATGCTCTAAGGAGGGTAGATTGTAAACTCCCTCGACCAGATTTCAGTATTTAATAATAAATTAGGATTATTTTTAGCAAATAGGATTTATCATATTTTTTTTTATTTTGCTTACATATCCTATTGATTTGTGCACATGTCCATCACCTAAATATTTAGAGTATTACACTGACTGTTATCTCCAAACAAAGTTCACATACCTCTCCTAGACATGCCAGTCTATTATTCTGCACTTTGTGCAACTCCTAGATACTCTGTTTTGTGCCTCGTTTTAGTCGTACAAATATCGTTACAAACGTCCGTATTTATTATTAATTAAATTCTCAGACCTGTACCGATCTCTGTTCCAATAAAGATTAGAGGCCCAACATGCACATGTTTTGCCCAAACAAAATTACGTTATTATCCTACTTTGAGTATACTATATTTAGTATATTTACACCGTACTAAAATTATGGCCCTACCTATTTTTAAATAATTAGTAAACACCGTGCGCATTAATTATTAATCAATTAATACGGTGACCCGCATCACCAAAAACCAGACCCAGCCCCTGCCCAGGCTCACCCCCACCCCCCTCAGGGCCCTCACACAGCATTTCCCCTCAGTTCTGTACATTTTAGCATTTCCAGGAATAGGGTATTTTTCCCAGACAATTACGTAATTGTGCAATTTCCCAATTGTAGAACCTCTGTGCAATTTATGAAATTACAGGGTTTATTCTGCAAATTTCTAGTGTGAGGTGTCAACCTCCCATTTGAGGGTGAACCTACACCGTCCATTTAGAAGCGGGGCCCACCTAAAAATATCTACATAAATATCTAGATAAATATCTAAGATATTTATTGCTTAAATACCCAAAATATCCCTACCCTTTAAACTATTTACCAAATTGCCATTAAACCCAAACCCTATAAAACCCGAGCCCCCCCTTCCCGAACTCATCCCTCTCCTCCCTCAGCCACCCTCTGCCACCGGCCTCGCCCCTCCCCCAGCCACTCCCCGGCCGACGCACACCCTCCCTAGCCGCCGCAGCCACCGCCGACAGCCGCTGCAACTCCAGCACCAACACCCGCACCAACATACCACCATCACCCCCGACCTCCCACAGCGCCCCTCCGGCCACCGTAGACCACCGCCACCGCCCCCATCCCCTTCGCCACCCTCTCCTCCGTCGAACCACCACCGCCACCCCTCCCCTTGGCTGCCGCAGTCGCCGCCAGCCCTCACCACAGTACCACCCGCACCACCACCAACAGCAGCCCGATCCCTCCCCGACTCCCCCTAGCCACTACCATAAGCCACCACCACCGCCACCGACCTATTTGCCACCACCTCCTCCGGCGATCCCCCACCCTGCACCGCCGCCTCCGCCACCGCAGCCGCTGCTGCAGCCGCTGCAACCTGCTGCTGCTGTTGCTGCTGACAGCAACTGCTGCTGCAGCCGCCATTCCGGCCAGCCACCGACCGCTCCGCCGACCTCCTCCCGCCGGCGATGAGCCCAGTGGGTCCCCCACCTGTCAGATACAGTATACCCCCTTTAAATACGTATATACGTATTAATTTATATATGTGTGTATATATGTATATATATATATATATGTATATTATATATATATATATATATATATATATATATATATATATATATATATATATATATATATATATATATATATATATATATATATATATATATATATATATATATTAATATATAATTATATATATTATATTACATAATTATATTACTGTATATATATAGTATATATACAGTTTATAATATTATATTATATGTATTAAATATATGTATTTTATTTTTGTATATATATATATGTTTATTTATATATATATTTTTATATGATTGTATTATATAATTATATATTATTATTATTATTATTATTATTATTATTATTATATTAAATACAGTATATAAATATAGTATATAATATATTATACTATTATACTATATATATATATATTACTAATATATTATATATATATATATATATATATATATATATATATATATATATATATATATATATATATATATATATATATATATATATATATATATATATATATATATATATATATATATATATATATATATATATATATATATATATATATGTATAAATATATATATATATATATATATATGTATAAATATGTATTTATATATATATGTATGTAATTATTATATTAAATATATATGTATATACTGTAATTATTATATATACAGTATATATACAATTATTATATATATACTATTATATATTTATATATATATATATATATATATATATATATATATATATATATATATATATGTTTTTATTCTTTTTATAAATATGTATATATATATATTATATATATAAATTATTAAGTATATAATATATATGTATAACATATATATTTTACTATTTTCTTGCAATTTATATATAATTATATTATATATTTATATTTATGTATATACTATATTAAGTATATTTATACTGTTATATATATTATATATATATAATATATATTATTATTATTTTTCTTCTTACAATTTATATATACTATATATAAATATGTATATGTATTATATTATATATATATATATATATATATATATATATATATATATATATATATATATATATGTATATGTATATATTTATATTAAGCATATAAACACTATATTTATATATTTATATGCTGTAAATATGAATATATATATTATTTATGTATTAAATTATATATATTATGTCCTTATTATATATACATAAGTATAAATGCTATATATAGTATTTTTTTTTTATATATGTATTATATATATTAATTATATATAATAATGTCTTTACATATATCTGTATTTAAGTAAAAATATATACTATAGTATTTAAATATACGCATCATTCAAATGTTAAATTCACGAACCCTGTACATCTTAAACAGAGTGCACCTACGACGCAGTCAATGACCCCAGGTCACAGGACCCCTCAGACTTGACTGCGAGAACAGATTTTTGGCACTTCCAACACAGAGACGTAGGCAAGTATACCTTGCCAAGATTTACTGTTTAATTATATAAAATTGTTATATGCTATTTCTCTTGAACATACATATAACTGTGAAGTCCGAGATTGCCTCGGGTACCGTCAACAAGTACGTTGACACGTAGTGTAACTGACTTAGACTTAGTAGACCTACCAAAAGCTGTAAGGGTATCCTAATATCCTCCTAGACCCTGACACGGGTACACGCAACAAGGTTGCAATACATATTGGGATGCGAGTTTACGTACTCGATTAGCTATCGGTGCGTGTGACGTGCATCACGGCTTAGCACAAACTCAGAAAAATTCAGGAAAGCTATGACTTGGCATTAGTTACATTGGGCGGAGAAGATAACTAGTAGGCGTATGGGACACCACCCCCTCCTTGATGTTATACCTTCGTATACCATGCTCCTCGGAGATGGACGATTGCAGAGTGCCCATGTGTCTGGGGGCATATGACACATATACTAGCCAGTCACGATGATTGGTGAATTAAGTCAGCATATATCTAGCCTACACTTTCCCATACGTACTATAAGGTCTTTACAGTGCATTCACATAGATGGTTAGCATACCCTGTATTTATTTATTCAGTATTTACATATATGGCATATTTTTATATATCTTGTTATGTCCCACTGAGGACCTGGTTCCCTTCCAGATTTAGATGAGGCATTCTACCCCCACAGTGTATGGACCTGGACAAGAGACTAGATATGCCACTGAGGAGGAGTTAGAAGAGCTGCCATCAGAATCTGCCTGATCCTTAGTTGCTTGTTCACCTGGAGCTGGAGCTACTTACCTAGATAGACGATACTCTAGTCTATCTTATTTCAGCACTTCTTTATCTTTTGTAGTGGATTTGTTTCCACAAGACATTATCTGATTTTGTACTATGATATTTCAGACTTAGCATTATATATATTCAGCACTTATTCCCATATTCATTGATATTTTGTGGATGAGATTAGACTTTACCTGTATTAAACTTGTTAGTATTTTAGGACAGCGTAGCATGTCTCTTTGAGTCCATTAAATTGGGTAATCCCTTAGTGACGTGTCAGCTGGCCAATGTCATGTGGCCTGGTTCCATATATTTTAGGACTGGGGCGTGACACTTATACAGCCTGATCGTCGTACGATATATAGCACCTTGTACGGGGTAGCTTGTCATGTTCGTCTCTGTATTATGGTACTGGGGCGTGACAACATAAGCAACTTTGACAAGACGAAGATTCAAGAAGATATTTCTCTTTCAAATATTGTAGTGTTCACCATCAAACTTCTCAAGCTTGCGAAAGCTAGTATCGAGAAGGTTTGAGCGGTTATCCATTCTAACTCGGATCTTGCCTTGAGATTGCTAGTCCCGAAGCCAAATCAAAGTAGACCACAAAGTAGAGACTCACATAAGAGTTTGTCTCTACCAAAGTTGATATACTGTGAGTCAATCGAGAGCGCCTCCATATTAATACACAACTCCACAACAGCACAATACCACGAACAGGTTACAAACAGACAAATAAAAAAAAGAAAATACAGTAAGAAACAGAAAACTGTTCTTCTCTTTACATTCGCAGATGCTACACCGAGAAGTAACAAAAATGAGAAAAGAAATACAAAGAATGGAACTCCTGTTGGGGTAATCAAAACCACCGATGCTCAAGGCAAGATTCGTGTTGTACGACAAACTGTCCCCAGGATCCACTAAGTTTACACGAGAACTGTCATACCCCAGTCCCAAAATACCGAAGGACTAGCCACGTGGCAATGACCAGCAGCACACTCCAATGGGCAAACCCAATTTAATGGACCCGTTAGAGTGTACTTAAGCTGTAAAAATAATATAATGGTCTACGATACATGTCACATTCTAATTCTAATCTCATCCACATAAGGTAAACATAAATCAAATATCAAACTAATCAAACTCAGAAATATAATCCAACAATAAGTCTCAACAATATATTTCGTGGAACAACCCGAATATAAGTTTAGTACAGTAATTCAAGAGACAGGAAATAGAGAAACTAGAAACAGAAATAACTGAGTATATGAAGCAAATACTCATGAGAAATACTCTGGCACCACCTCATCCTCTGGTGCTGGTACTGCTCCAGTGTCAGATCCTGTCCCGTATACCTCGGGGTAGATCTCCTCTGCTATACTTGGGGACATAATCTGGATCCAGGTCCTCAGGGGACATAGCAAGGTACAAGAATAACTCAAGCCAAATAAATACAGTGTATAAAAATAAATATCAACAGAGCAAACTATGTAACCAGCTATGTAATATACTAGTGAGAGCATCACTAGTACTCAGGCTTAGACCACTATAAGATCTGTGTCGGGGAGCCGGTAGCGGGAATATCACGTAGTAGACTAAGCTCTGGAACAGAGACTAAAGCACCGCAATAATAAATATATATGTATATAATCAGCTTGTAGCCTGTGTAAACTCCCTCACCCAAAATAGGTATTTTATGTATATTTTGTATTATTATATTTATTATAGATGTTGAATTTATTTAGAATATTCTCTTAGTTAATTAGAAAATAAAATTTTTAGTATATTTACTTATATAAATATTTATTTAGAATTATTTTAGGCTATCTTAGATTATTGGGATTTTTTCATAATTTTTAGTTAATTAAAAACTAGTAACACTAATTTTCTAGGACTTTGAAGAATTTATTTTATGTTCAAACTTAAATAAAAATATCCCAAACTTTTATTTTAGGTTCTAAATAATAAAATATATTTTCTATAATTTTTTGGGAATTTTCTGATTATTTTTAGCATTTATTTTGAGTTAATTATCAAAAACTAAATTAAAAACTAATTTCTGAAAAAGAAAACCCAAAAAGTAATTAATTCTGCCCAGTCAGCAAACAGGGGGCCTACCTGTCAGCCTCCAGCAGTGAACAGTGATGGGCCCGCCTGTCAGTGACCGCTGAGTGGGTGCGAGCCGAGCCGAGCCGACCTCGAGCCGAGCCGAGTCAGAGTTCGACTCGGACTCAGCTGAGCCGAGCCGCGTCAGTGCCTGACCGTCCGATCTGAGCGAGCAGCCCTGGATTGCTGCCACGTGGCACGCTGTGAGCCGCGGCTGCACTCTCTCTCTCCTCTATATATATAATAGTTTAGATATTAATTTCTAGGGTTTTTCTTGAGCCGATTTTTGGAGAATTGCCATCTAGGGTTCCTTCATCTTCCAGAAGCCATTGCGCATAGCTCCGGACTCCAAATGAGGCCTAGTTTTTTTTGTTAGAACGATATTGAGGTTAGATTTCTGATTATATAAATTTTTTTACGAAATTATGAGTATTAAATTCTGAAAAATTCGTAGAGCACAGCATGTCTAAAAATAGACGTATTTTGATATTTTCGCGATTCCGGGAGAACCAGGAATCAGAATCATGAACCGTTTAAAGTTTCAGAAATCTAATGTCGAGATCATCGACATAAATGTTTTCCAGAATTTAATTCGAATTATTTACATACTTTTAATTCTGTAGAACTTCTAGGTTAGAATTTAACCATCGGTGCATAATACAAATTTGTATGTGCCATAATTCCCAAACGAATTTGAATTCGGATGAGCCATAAATTCCAACATATTTTTGACACTAAAATATACAGGAAATTATGCATGAAAGTTGAGTTTGTGTCGGTTGACTTTTTGGTCAACAGATCGCCTCGATTTGCGTGCCATGAGTCTCGAGTTGATAAAATTCAGTTTCTTTGGACAAAATTTAGGAATTAACATAAAAATCAGAATAATAAGATTAAAATAGGATTTTAGAGTAATTATTTTAGAATTAAATAAATTAAAATAAATTATCTTTTGACGTGATAAATTTGTAATACATAGGCTATTTGGACTGTGACTTGGACTCTGATTCATACCAGCAGCAGGACCCCAGGCAAGATACCTTGCCAAAATGTTTACAATATTTTACATGCTTAGTATATTTCTGTATAATTATTACATTTCTGTTTATTTATTGCATGCGTAGTTCCTTTCAGTCATTACTATATATTAGATATATTGACACACACTTGACACTTAGTATCATAGAGGACAATCATTAGGCGTATGGACTTTTAACCACTCTGGTAAACCATAGTAACTAGTACGCACTATGGTGGTCGTGTCCGATGGTCGCTACCCGAGAGGTATGTCGATTGATGGAGTCCGAGGTTCGCTACCCCAGAGGTATGTCGGCTGATGATGTCCACTGACGAGCGTGAGTTGTGAGGATTAGATCGAGTAGCCTACCCTTGCCCATACGTCAAAAAGTTGTCCTTATTTGCATTCATATAGATTGTCTTGTACAGCGTACTTATTTATTTTCAAATTATATACATGTTTACTGTATTCAAATTGGCATGTGTTTTGTGTATCTTGTTACGTCCCTCTGAGGACCTGGTCCCCTGCCAGGTGTATCTGTTCTTGAGTAATTGCAGGAGCGCAGATTTGGATGGTTATATATGTTTTATGGATGTCCTCTCTTCGAGCCCGAGATTGCTAGCTGGTATTCTTATATGGTGTTGTTGTGTTGTACTTATTTTGTATTTGCTCTTACATTCGAGTTGGTAGTGGATTTGTTTCCATCCAATTATCATCCTTAGATACTTATGTTGAGATCTAGTTATATAGATGCTGGTCATTCATTTATATTAATTTTCTGTGGATGAGATTTAGATTGTACCCTGTGACTTGTGACATATGTTTATACCACTTGTGGATTTTATATTCATAGTACAGCGTACGTATGGGTTTGGGTTCCATATATTGGAGTTGCCATATCCATGCAGCTGGCTTGCTTACGTGTTCCTAGTCCTACGTATTTTGGGACTGGGGCGTGACATGTTTTTGTGGTGGCCCATGCAGGTCGAGAGCATATTGTCTCGGTTACGTTATTGTCACTACCATATTTTCTAGGAAAGGGTATTTTGGTAATTTCCTATTTAAATAAATATTGTGCATGGTAAATAATTTTTGTTATTTTATTTAATTATTGTTGGATGTTATTTAATTATTTTGGACTTATTTTAGTGGACCCAACTAGTTTAGTTTGGACCCATGGACCAACATGAATTAATTAGTTAGACTTGGCCCATTTAGAAAGCCCATAGTTAAGGAGATGGATTAAATTAATTAAATGATTAGACTAGAAGCTTCCTTCCTTAATTATTTTTTCATGAGAGGCCCCAAGGGGTACATTGGACATTTTACAATTTCTTGGGGGAGGGGCTATGGCCGGCCTATTAAAGAGGGGGGAAAATTTCTCTCTCCTCTCATCTCATTCCAAATCTAGATCTAGAATTCTCCCACTACCAAATTCCCTCCATTCCCAATCCAATTTCCTACCAAATTCATTCCAAATTCTTCCCAATTCACCATTAGAGAAGAAGAAAGCAAGGATCTAGAAGAAGGAAGCAAGGATCTACAAAGAGGAGCAAGGATCTACAATTTGGAAGCAAGTTCATCTCAATTGGAAGTTTCGTTGGGAATCCATCTCCCAATAGGTATAATTCAGATTTTTCCATTTAAATAGCTTCTAAATCTGAGATTTAATCATGTAAAATTAACCTATATGTATGTAGTACCCATAGGACTTTGTTTTGTGTTCATAGGAGACCCATGGAGAAAGTTATGGTGCTTTTTGTGTCAATTTTGTTGGAATTCCGAATTTATATTTTTTTGTGTGTGTCAATTGATCCTATAGATCAATTGGACATGAGATTTGTGTTTGAGGCTAGTGTCGTGTCCATATTGGGATACTTGTGGTTCGTATCCCAACTATTTGGTGATACGTGTCATTTGGGGGTTTTCCTCCGACACGGGGCTTTGAACATGTCGTATTTTGACACGGACACATAGATCTACTTTTGACACTTTAATTTATTTATAAATATTATTGGTGATTTGTTTGTGTCCTTCGGGGTGCATTTGGTTGTGTGTTGGACTCGTGTCGCATGCGTATCCTAGATCTAGTGGGATACGGTGAGATACTCTCTAATTGTGTGTATTTTTGCATAGATCTAATTAATTGTGGTTCAATTCTTCATTTATAATTAGTATATATATATGGATATTAAATATTTATTTTGTGTATTTATTATAGTAATTATTATAGCATAGATCTATATTTTGGGTGTGCTAATATAATGTACAATATAATATGTAGCTTTCTTGCATGCAAATATATATGTTACTACTTGTTAAATAATATAATTTATACATAAAATATTTTATAAAATATATTTGTATGTTTAATTGTGTAATTATATTATTTATAATTATTATGTAATTATTTGGATATTAATGTAAATATTTTAGGTGTGCTTCTAGCCATGTAAATTATATGTTCTTTGTTAAATATTTGAAGGTATAAGTTTATGTGTATATTAATATATATATGTACATTTTTGTATTAATATATATATATACTGTTTTATATATTCTGTTTATATATATATATATATATATATATATATATATATTATTTTATATATTCTATTTTTATATATATAATTATATATATATATAACTAGTTTTAGTGACAGAGAATTAATGACAGTAAAAACTGTCATTAATTAGCCGACTAATAGCAGCCGCTGTAGCCTTCGGGCAATTAATGACAAACCTGTCATTAATTGCAGCAGCAGAAAACAGCAGCTTTTCTGCGACGTTTTTCCGCGACAATTTAACTGTCAGCGAAAACCAAAGCAGTGGCAGTTTATTATTTGGGTTTCGGTGACAGTCCTTCGGTGACAGTCCCGACTGTCACTATTTAAACTGTTTTGATTTAATCCTATTTTATCCACTGTTTTTCAATGACGCTTTGACAGATTTAATGTATATATTATATATTATAATTGTATATATATATATGTATATATATATGTGTTTTGTGAGGAATAATAATTATAATAATATATTATGTTATTTATATAAATGTTGGGTTGTATATATATATTTTAGGGTATATATTAATTATATTATTAGTATAATTTGTGTGAGTTCTTTTTGAATCTAATTTGATTCCTAAATTATTGTAGTTTATCTCTATATTATTTTATAGATGTCTTGTGAGGTTGACTTTGGGTTTGACCATGTTTGACTTTAGTGGACTTTAGAGTTGACCATAGTTGACTTTTACCTTAGAATTGACTTATTGACCTAGAAATTGCCTAGTTTGACTTATTCTCTTTCCGGGACCTTGTATTAATGTGGTATTCCATATCTAGGTCTTCGAGGCACCGAGTCAGACATTTGTGAGACTGTTCATTGGACTTCAGGCGAGTACATTCTCTGATAGTTTCTGTCACGACCCGCACCCGGAAATTCGGGCACGAGTGCGTGGGTACGTCCAGCCTACGCCGCAGAATCGGCGGTAGTACGCTGTCTAGGTCAAACCCAGATTTACTAACTAGCTCATTCACAAATAACATAGGCAAGATAATATTGAGAAATGAAACTTAAGATTGCAACTGAATTAAATGTGACAACAAATTCAAATGTTTAGTACAGGAATTCCAAAATGAAATCGGGGACAAACCCGATTAAATAAGATAAAGAGCAAAACTAAGATAACTACTGCTAACTACTCAGCAGGAGTAGCTTCATGTGCGGGAACTGGCTCTGCAACTGTATCACCTGCTGCCTCATAGGGGCCATAATAGGTGGGGGCAAGGTTCTCATCATCGCCTAAACAACAGATCCAGTCAGGAAAGGAGCAAAGTACACAGTGCACGACAAGATTAAACTAAATATTTTATGACAATTAAATATTGGATATCATGTTGAGAACAGCATTAGCAGAACATTATTATCTCAGAGTTAGCTGTAAACAGGAATGTGAGAAACAGAAATAAATGAAACAGGAAATGAAACTACAATAGCCAGCAAGAAATATAACATGACCAGAACTATCTGTGTGAACTTGTATTTGTTTTTAGAATACATAGTTGGCATGTAGGGGTTTATAAGGCTAATCCGGCCGTCATAAACGGCTATTAGTCAATACAATCGAGATCCGGCTGATGGACAGTCGTGTACCAACAGCTATTAGACAATCCAGGGGAAAAGGTAAACTACATGCCTTCTAGGTATTCTCCCACCCGACATGAAAAACAAGACAGGAACTACCAATATTCAAGACATGAAATTCAACATTTCTAACACTAGGTGTAAACATCAAGGGTACATGTATGGCAGGGAATTAATTATCACAATATATAAAGATTAACTTGAAGTGCAGGTACTTGCCTGTTGTTTGGATCTGTTCTTAGGAGAAATTTCCACAGATGAGTCCAAAAGCTGAAATAGACATTACCATCATGCTCAGAAGATGTCAAATAGCTAGAAACGCCTGTCCTTGGGTCCAATTTGGAGACAAGGGCAACAACGACAGTTTCGGGTCAAAACGGGGTCCGCCGTTGGGCCCGCTTTGCACCGAAAAACGTGTCCGAGTCAACGGTCTCCAAATTCACCAAACTTAGTGTCAACAGGTCAGGAACGATGATACGAACCCAATGGAACTTCTAGATTTGGATTCCGATGAGCCGAACACAAAATCGCCCGTCGAGCGGGGCCTGTGGGGCCCACGACACGCAATTTCGTCAACGTTCTCAGAATCGAACCAAACTTGACCCACAGGACCAGCGTATCGCTACGAGTCCGATGGCGCAAGTTTTGTCTCGATCCGACGTGTGTACACAAAGTTAGGTCGAATTGCAGAAAAAGCGGATACGGGGCGATGTCCGCGGATTCGCGTTGATTCCGGGGTGCACGCACACCCGAATCAGCTTCCACGAAAACTCACACGTCCGTATCGACGATGCATACGTATCTGTGAAGACCGCACGCGACCAAGTCGTCCCGTTTGGCGGGACGTACTCGGTTCCGGGGTGAAACAGGGTCTGGTTTTTCTTGTTTTTGGATCGCGGTGTACGATCACCACAGGACGCGATGCCCCGAACAGTTTATCCGGACACCGAGAGGGTCATACAGGCTTCACAACGCAATTTACGGAATCAAAAACAGAGCTACGAGGCAAAAGTTACACGCACCTGAAGGGGACCCGAAAACAGGGTCGAATCGTGTCCGACTCGTGTCGGACACGCGGGACTGAATTAGGGCTAGGGTTAGGGTTCGGACACTGCTGGCCGGCGGCTTGGGCGGCGCGGCTGCGGGGGAGGCCGGTCGGGGGTGCGGCGGCGCGCTGGGGGTTCGTCGGCGGCGGAGACGAGCGGCCGGAGGGCGCTGTTGCCGCCGCGGCTGCTGCTGTGAGCTGAGGAGAGGAGGAGGGAGCTGGCTGCCGTCGGCGGGGCAACTGCGGGAGGAGGGGACGCGGCGGGCTCGTCGTGGCGGGGGAGGGTCGTGGCGGTGGTTGGCACGGCGAGGCGGGCGGCTGAGGGGGAGATCGGGGAGGAGGAGGAGGATGGGTTTATAAAGGGGCAGCGGCGGGGCGAGGGGCCGAGAGAGGCGGGCTGGGGGTGAACGTGGGGTGAGGCGCGGCGGAAGCGGCGTCGTGGCCGGCTGGGCCCGCGGCGGGCGACGGAGTACGCGGGGGCTGAGTCGTGGGGAAGACGGGTCGGCGGGTGCGGTCGGGTCGGGTCTGGCGGATCGGGCGGCGCGCCGGGCGGGGCGGCGCACGACGCGGGGGAGACGACCGAGTTCGAGGGGAGTGGGGAGGCCGGGTAGGGTCGGGTGCGGGTCTGGGGATCCGACCCGACCCGCTAGGGGGCTGGGCTTGGGTTCGCCCAACGGGCCGCGGGCCGGTTGGGCCCAACGGGCTGGGCCGGGTATATAAATAATAATAATAATAATAATAATAATAATAATAATAATAATAATAATAATAATAATAAAATAAATAATTACATAAATAGTTTTAGGTATTTTAAAAATAGGTCCAGGGCCCAATAAATTCCAGAAAAATTACCCTAAGTCCAGTTTTCCATTTTACACCCAAAAATATTATTTTTATAATATTTTAATGTTATTTATTATCAATTAAAAATTTTGTAATAATTTAAAACCCTGATTTTAATTACAGAAAATTCCCAAAAAATTCCAGAAAATTGTGAAAAATCCCAATTTTAATATTTTTGAAAAATCAGGGGCTTACAATCTACCCAACTTATAAAAATTTCGTCCTCGAAATTTAAATTATGGCAGGGTTCTCTCTGTCCAAACTCACTTGGTCACAGTATAACGGGTTTCTCTTAGGTGAACATTGCGGTCGCTACCCAACTTAGAATTTTACCCATACATCTAGTAAAGCTAGGTCTCAACTTAATAGATTTGGGTATTGAATCTTAAGTCTGCAACACAAAACACAGCACACATCACCTAGGGTATTGCCTTAGTCATAAAGGGTTATCATCTAGCACTATAAATCAAACTTATACCAAACACAGGATTCTTTCCTTCCGAAGTAAGGGAAGGTGAGGATCAATAATAAAGAGTTTAAGGGCGAGGTGGTAGAACAGAGGTATAGGGATCAAGGCGTTTTTCAGGAATTCTAATGGGAATTGTCAGGCGGTTAAGGATCGAGGTTCTATTCTGGTAATGCTGAAACGATATGCTCGGACGTATTTAGGGGCAAGTAGACTAGTCGACTATACCTCAATCCACATAAGTAGTCATGCGAAGTGCGAATCAAAATGCACTAAGGTTGATCAGACCGTAGTACACTGATTCTGAGTAGACACTTGTATTAGTGGGGTTGATCAGGCCTCAATAATACACGTGTCATGAACAAGCTCGATAAAGGGTAAGCTTGCAAAACTAGGCTATAAAATAGCAGCATAAGTCAAGTTCAGCAAAATTAAGTGCGCTAGATGATGATGAAAAGGAGGTGCAAATTATTGAAGTTCACAAAATAACACAAAATAAGCACAATAGCAAAAGTCTAAAGAATCTATACAGTTATCAATTTAAAAACATACTAGGTTATTTAGCAAGTTCAAAATTACTAGGTTGGGGCTGAGGTCACGAACCAATAGGCACGAAAACAATACTAGAAAAGATATCTACGAATCACTTACGCGCACTAACTGCTTCCAGAGTTTGTGCGTTCTCCACGGTCATCACGTAAGCTTGTCCGCTTCCTGGAGCAGTGGGGCAGTCCCTCACTCGATGTTCTGCTGAGCCACAAAGTAGACAAACACCTAGCCTCTTTCTGCAAACTTGCCAAGTATGGCCTGGTCTATGACAATAGTTACAAGCAGCAGCTTGTTGGTTCTGTCCCTGGGCCTGGTGTTGGGGTGCTGGAGCTCGAGGGAGAGGACGCTGAGCTTGTTGCGGGGCCCTCTGCTGTTGTTGTTGTTGCGGTTATTGAAAAGGACGTTTGTTGGGTCCCGTATTTCCGGTATCTCTTTCTCGCTTTAGCTTATGCCCCATGTCTCTCTCAACGCCTTGTGCCACGCTCAAGATTTTCTCGTAGGTGCGAGCTCGGCTGGTGGTGACAGCAAGGCGAATATCCGGAGATAGCCCCTTCTTGAATCTACGGGCTCTGTCCTCCGGGGTACGAACCATGTACTCCGCAAAGTGGCTTAACCTGCTAAATTCAGCAGTATACTCATCTACAGATAGGTTACCTTGTTCCAGTCTCTCGAATTGACTTTCGAGAGCTTCCCGAGCCACTTCGGGGTAGAATTTTTTCTTGAACAGTCTCTTGAAGTCCTCCCAGGTGAGGTCAGGAGCAGATAGTTGAGGTTCGTCTCTAAACCAGGTCCGAGCTATATCGAATAGTTGCAGGCTTGCAGACTCCACTTTAAGATCATCAGGAACACGAGCAGTCTTCAGGAGTCTCTCGACGTTCTCTATCCATTTATCGGCATAGAGAATGCCTTCAGTTCCGTAGAATTCCAGGGGTCTGAGGTTCTTAAAGTCTTTGGCACTCCCTGGCCTCTTGTGTGGCGACTCCTGGGACTTAATAGCTTCTGAGAGGCTGGTCCGCAGAAGTGCAGTCTGTTCTTTCTGGGATTCCACTAGTCCCTGGAACACTCCGAGTAGCTGTGCCCCATCTAGAGTAACTGCCAGAACAGATGGAGGCGGCGGGAGTGCAAGAGTTTTGGGCACATTCTGCTCAGCTGGTTCTGATGTGCCTCCTACTGTGTTTCTCGTCTGAACCATTCTGAAAGATTAAGGGATAGGAGAAATCAGAATAGAATACTTGGAAATCAAAGGCGATAGGATAATTGATCAGAAGTGATATTAAGAATTGAAATCAGGACCCTATACTGTGAATGAGCTTTTCCTAGAATCCTCAATCTTATTGCAGGCCTGTTCGGTCTCTAAGTTGAAACCGAACAATTTAGTCGTTTGGACCTGCATGGGCCACCATAAAAACGTGTCACGACCCGCACTCGGAAATTCGGGCACGAGTGCGTGGGTACGTCCAGCCTACGCCGCAGAATCGGCGGTAGTACGCTGTCTAGGTCAAACCCAGATTTACTAACTAGCTCATTCACAAATAACATAGGCAAGATAATATTGAGAAATGAAACTTAAGATTGCAACTGAATTAAATGTGACAACAAATTCAAATGTTTAGTACAGGAATTCCAAAATAAAATCGGGGACAAACCCGATTAAATAAGATAAAGAGCAAAACTAAGATAACTACTGCTAACTACTCAGCAGGAGTAGCTTCCTGTGCGGGAACTGGCTCTGCAACTGTATCACCTGCTGCCTCATAGGGGCCATAATAGGTGGGGGCAAGGTTCTCATTATCGCCTAAACAACAGATCCAGTCAGGAAAGGAGCAAAGTACACAGTGCACGACAAGATTAAACTAAATATTTTATGACAATTAAATATTGGATATCATGTTGAGAACAGCATTAGCAGAACATTATTATCTCAGAGTTAGCTGTAAACAGGAATGTGAGAAACAGAAATAAATGAAACAGGAAATGAAACTACAATAGCCAGCAAGAAATATAACATGACCAGAACTATCTGTGTGAACTTGTGTTTGTTTTTAGAATACATAGTTGGCATGTAGGGGTTTATAAGGCTAATCCAGCCGTCATAAACGGCTATTAGTCAATACAATCGAGATCCGGCTGATGGACAGTCGTGTACCAACAGCTATTAGACAATCCAGAGGAAAAGGTAAACTACATGCCTTCTAGGTATTCTCCCACCCGACATGAAAAACAAGACAGGAACTACCAATATTCAAGACATGAAATTCAACATTTCTAATACTAGGTGTAAACATCAAGGGTATATGTATGGCAGGGAATTAATTATCATAATATATAAAGATTAACTTGAAGTGCAGGTACTTGCCTGTTGTTTGGATCTGTTCTTGGGAGAAATTTCCACAGATGAGTCCAAAAGATGAAATAGACATTACCATCATGCTCAGAAGATGTCAAATAGCTAGAAACGCCTGTCCTTGGGTCCAATTTGGAGACAAGGGCAACAACGGCAGTTTCGGGTCAAAACGGGGTCCGCCGTTGGGCCCGCTTTGCACCGAAAAACGTGTCCAGGTCAACGGTCTCCAAATTCACCAAACTTAGTGTCAACAGGTCAGGAACGATGATACGAACCCAATGGAACTTCCAGATTTGGATTCCGATGAGCCGAACACAAAATCGCCCGTCGAGCGGGGCCTGTGGGGCCCACGACACGCGATTTCGTCAACGTTCTCAGAATCGAACCAAACTTGACCCACAGGACCAGCGTATCGCTACGAGTCCGATGGCGCAAGTTTCGTCTCGATCCGACGTGTGTACACAAAGTTAGATCGAATTGCAGAAAAAATGGATACGGGGCGATGTCCGCGGATACGCGTTGATTCCGGGGTGCACGCACACCCGAATCAGCTTCCACGAAAACTCACACGTCCGTATCGACGATGCGTACGTATCTGTGAAGACCGCACGCGACCAAGTCGTCCCGTTTGGCGGGACGTACTCGGTTCCGGGGTAAAACAGGGTCTGGTTTTTCCTGTTTTTGGATCGCGGTGTACGATCACCACAGGACGCGATGCCCCGAACAGTTTATCCGGACACCGAGAGGGTCATACAGACTTCATAACGCAATTTGCGGAATCGAAAACAGAGCTACGAGGCGAAAGTTACACGCACCTGAAGGGGACCCGAAAACAGGGTCGAATCGTGTCCGACTCGTGTCGGACACGCGGGACTGAATTAGGGCTAGGGTTAGGGTTCGGACACTGCTGGCCGGCGGCTTGGGCGGCGCCGCTGCGGGGGAGGCCGGTCGGGGGTGCGGCGGCGCGCTGGGGGTTCGACGGCGGCGGAGACGAGCGGCCGGAGGGCGCTGTTGCCGCCGCGGCTGCTGCTGTGAGCTGAGGAGAGGAGGAGGGAGCTGGCTGCCGTCGGCGGGGCAACTGCGGGAGGAGGGGATGCGGCGGGCTCGTCGTGGCGGGGGAGGGTCGTGGCGGTGGTTGGCACGGCGAGGCGGGCGGCTGAGGGGGAGATCGGGGAGGAGGAGGAGGAGGAGGATGGGTTTATAAAGGGGCAGCGGCGGGGCGAGGGGCCGAGAGAGGCGGGCTGGGGGTGAACGTGGGGTGAGGCGCGGCGGAAGCGGCGTCGTGGCCGGCTGGGCGCGCGGCGGGCGGCGGAGTACGCGGGGGCTGAGGTGTGGGGAAGACGGGTCGGCGGGTGCGGTCGGGTCGGGTCTGGCGGATCGGGCGGCGCGCCGGGCGGGGCGGCGCACGACGCGGGGGAGACGACCGGGTTCGAGGGGAGTGGGGAGGCCGGGTAGGGTCGGGTCGGGTGCGGGTCTGGGGATCCGACCCGACCCGCTAGGGGGCTGGGCTTGGGTTCGCCCAACGGGCCGCGGGCCGGTTGGGCCCAACAGGCTGGGCCGGGTATATAATAATAATAATAATAATAATAATAATAATAATAATAATAATAATAATAATAATAATAATAATAATTAAATAAATAATTACATAAATAGTTTTAGGTGTTTTAAAAATAGGTCCAGGGCCCAATAAATTCCAGAAAAATTACCCTAAGTCCAGTTTTCCATTTTACACCCAAAAATATTATTTTCATAATATTTTAATGTTATTTATTATCAATTAAAAATTTTGTAATAATTTAAAATCCTGATTTTAATTACAGAAAATTCCCAGAAAATTCCAGAAAATTGTGAAAAATCCCAATTTTAATATTTTTGAAAAATCAGGGGCTTACAGTTTCTCATTTATGATATCCTCTATGTTCGTTGTATCTAGTGTAGATATACATGTTCTCTTGACACTATGGTTACACGGATTGGTATATCCGGATCTCGTCATGAGATGTTATTCCTTGGTATATGGTGTATATGGTGCAAGTATTGTTTCATTGGTTATCTTGTACATGTACAGACACCGATTCTCGGGGAGACTAGCTATCTTCTTGGGGAATCTAGTGCCATAACGTACCGTGGTTGGATCTATTATACCAGTCGGGGTGGGGAGTATTTTAGTGTAGATATGTGATCATACCCTCCTTGTGCATGTCTTGTTCCTTGTGAGTGTTGATCATACACCGCACGTATAATCAGCCAGGCCATTATACTCTTGTGCAAGTTCCTAAGCCGATCACATGTTAAAGCTAGTACTCACACACTTAGTCATTAGTATTCTTGTTCTATCAGCATATTGTTCATTATTGTATTTCTTTCCAGTACTTCCTTATTGTCTATATATTTCTTGTATCTATTTATGTATCTTGTTTATCCACAGCTACTTACTGTTACATAGTTTTTATCATTATTTGAGAACTGCTGTTAGGGTTGTACTCTGCTCCTTTCCTGACTGGATATATTTTTCCAGATGACACTGAGGAGTACCCTACCTATTATGGACCCCAGGATGTTGTGGGTTTAGATTCTGAGACCCTGGCTCAAGAGGGACTTATCCCAACTGAGACAGTTGACCCTGGAGTTGTAGCTTTATAGTTTTGTAGTATTCTTTTGTACTGAATTTGTCTCCAGCATATTTCTGTATTTTTCTTCAGACTCATTGATGTATTATTTTAGACTCATGAGTTGTATTGTGACTATTCTATTCTTATCTGATTCGTGTTCATTCTATCTTAGTTCTGTGATTGAGTACACTATCTTTTGGTGGTTCATTATATTAGATAGACTTTCTAGACAGCGTTCTACCGCCGATTCTGCGGCGTAGGCTGGGCGTTATTTCCGACTAGTACCCTTACCCCGGGTGCGGGTCGTGACACGTTTTTGGTGGTGGCCCATGCAGGTCTAGCTTCACAAGTATGTGATGTCGTGGTAGTGCGACAACTTAGTTGTACTACTGCGAGCCTGCAATAGGATATAGGATATAGGCTGAGATACTCAATCACATCTAGGAAAATTCTTTTGATTCAACTATTCTCCTTTGACGTTGATACTTGATCTCTTAAACTGTCCTTTCCTTGAATATCTTACATCTTGTGCCATATTGATTCTTTCTTTCGCTTTGTCTCAGGATGCCGCCTAAGACTAGATCACAGCAAGGGAGAGCAGTTTCTGAGAGGTCTGCGACATCCCGAGGGCCTGCACCAGTCACTTCTCCGGTGATTGGAGTGTCAGCTGCTTTCGGAGGTCCACCACCCACTCAGAGGACTGTGCCAGCTGTATCTGAGGGGCTTCCACCTCCACCTCCTGTGCCAGCAGAGGCGTCACAGATGTTTACTCTGTTTCGTGAGATGCTCGAGGCACAGAGGGCTCAGTCGGAGGCACATCAGAGGCAGACCGACGTTCTACGGCAGGGCATCGAGAGTGCTCATCAGCTTGCTCGTGCTATATTTGAGAGAGGAGTTCCGGTCCAGCAGCAGGTTGTTCCTCAGGTTGCTCAGCTTCGGCCAGGCAACATTCAGGACTTCAAGAAACTGGAGCCTAGGGTTTTCAAAGGGACGGAGGGCATCGTCTATACTGATGATTGGCTCGAGGACATTGAGCGTCTTATGAGGGTGTCCCGTCTTTCTGAAGATCTGAAGGTTGAGGCGGTAGGACTACAACTGTTCGACGTCGCTCGTACCTGGTTCAGGAATGAGCCGGTTCTAGTTGACGCAGGACAATCTTGGGAGGTATTCAGGGACCTTTTCAAGAAGAAGTTTTTCGCCCGGATAGACAGGCTTGACTTGGGGAGACAATTTGAGAGTCTCATTCAGGGAAGCATGTCTGTGGAGGAATACGCTGCAGAGTTCGGTAAGCTGAGCCGATTTGCAGAGTATCTGGTGAGGGAGCCGGAGGTTCGAGCTATTCGTTTCCGAGAGGGTCTAAACTGGGAGGTGAAGATTCTCATTCCGTCTTTTTATGAGACATACTCGGAGATACTTGCGGAGGCACGCAAGGTTGAGCGGAATCTGGGTTTGAAGACCAAGAGAGACCGTGATTCTTTTCTGGGGGCCAACGGCAGTACAGTATCTGCCAAACGTCCTCATTTCCAGTCCAGACCTTTCCAGCAGCCACAGCAGAACCAGACTCCAGCTAGAGCGCCTTTTCACCAGGCACCTCAGCAGCAGAGGCAGTTACAGCAAGCTCTATGCAACTTCTGCAAGAAGCCCGGCCACATCTGGGAAGTTTACAGAAAGAGGCTAGGAGTTTGTTTGTATTGTGGTACTGAAGGGCATCAATTGAGGGAGTGTCCTCGTCGTGCAGTTCAGGGAGCAGCTCCAGCTCCGAGGGCACAGATGAGACCACCTGCAGCACAACCGAGGGGACCACTTCCGACACAGCAGCAGCGTTTTGTCCAGCATCAGCAGCAGGGAGGTGCTCGGCAGGGACGAGCGTTTGCTATGACAGTCGAAGAGGAGGAACCCACCGGAGATGTCATCGCAGGTTCTATTCTTCTTGATTCCATTCCAGCTTTAGCTTTGTTTGATAGTGGTGCTTCCCATAGTTTTGTATCTGTTTCTTTTGCTCTAAAGCATGGTTTGGTAGCTGAGTCTTTGCTTAGGACTTGCAAGATCATGACCGGGGGAGGCATTATCCTGGTTAATGATATTTGCAAAGATCGGAGAGTTACTCTGGGAGGCCGGGAGTTGAGTGCGTGTCTACTTGTAATGCCACTTCCGAGCTACGACATTGTACTCGGGATGGATTGGTTGAGTAGGCACCGTGCTAGCATAGATTGTAGAGGAGGTAGAGTTTTGTTTGGTTCGCCAGGAGAGCCAGAGTTCGAGTTTGCTAGAGGAGCTGCAGAGCAGGAAGAAGGCATTATTTGTGGAGCTATGGTGGAAGACAAGGAGTTGCCGCATCCGTTGATAGCAGAATTTTTGGATGTGTTTCCTGAAGAATTGCCAGGATTGCCGCCAGATCGAGATATTGAATTTTCTATAGACTTGGTGCCAGGTGCAGAACCGATTTCGCAGCATGTCTATAGAGTAAACAACAGCGAGCTGGTCGAGTTGAAGAAGCAGGTGGACGAATTGCAGGATAAGGGGTTTATCAGATCGAGTTCTTCACCATGGGGAGCCCCGGTATTGTTTGTACCGAAGAAGGATGGATCGGTGCGTATGTGCATTGATTACAGGGCTTTGAATAATCTCACTATCAAGAATAAGTATCCTTTGCCACAGATTGATGATCTGTTTGATCAGTTGAGTGGTGCGAAGGTATTTTCTAAGATAGATTTGAGATCAGGCTACCATCAGGTGAAGGTGAAGCCGGAGGACATACCGAAGACTGCTTTTAGAACTCGGTATGGTCAGTACGAGTTTATGGTGATGCCGTTTGGTTTGACTAATGCACCGGCGGTATTTATGAACTTGATGAACAAGGTGTTCCACCAGTACCTTGACAAGTTCGTGGTGGTGTTCATCGACGACATACTCATATACTCGAGGACCCCGGAGGAGCATGAGGAGCAATTGAGGATTGTGTTGGATGTGCTGAGGAAGGAGAAGCTGTATGGAAAGTTGTCCAAATGTGTGTTTTTCTTGGACAAGGTGGAATTCTTGGGGCATGTTGTGACTGGTGATGGTATTTCAGTGGATCCGAAGAAGATTTCAGCAGTGGAATCTTGGAAGACTCCGAGTTTGGTAGCAGAGATCAGGAGTTTCTTGGGATTGGCAGGCTACTACAGAAAGTTTGTGCAAGATTTTTCGAGGGTTGCCGAGCCGATGACCAGACTCACAAGGAAGGATGTGGAGTTTGTTTGGACGGAAGATTGCCAGGCTGCTTTTGAGGAGTTGAAGAAGAGGTTGACGTCTGCTCCTATTTTGACATTGCCATCAGGGTCCGAAGGTTTCACTATTTATAGTGATGCATCGGGAAAGGGTTTAGGTTGTGTTCTTCAGCAGCATGGGAAAGTGATTGCCTATGCATCCAGGCAATTGCGTCCTCATGAAAAGAACTATCCTACCCATGATTTGGAGTTGGCAGCTGTCATATTCGCCCTGAAGTTGTGAAAACATTATTTGTACGGAGAGCGTGTGGAGATCTTCACAGACCACAAAAGCTTGAAGTACGTTTTCACGCAGAAGGAGTTGAACATGAGGCAGCGTCGGTGGTTGGAACTGATGAAGGATTTTGATATCTCTTTGCAATATCATCCTGGGAAGGCCAATGTAGTTGCCGATACTTTGAGCAGGTATCCGGTAGCTATGTTCTTGACGCAGGATCGATATTTGTTGGAGGACTTGGAGAGCTTGGGCATTGAGGTGATTGTTCCGGGTGGTGCTATGCAGATGTGGAGAGTTGCGCGAGGAGGTATTGCAGGAAGCGCATCGCTCTCAGTATTCCATACATCCAGGTGCTAACAAGATGTATCGGGATATGCGAGAGAGTGTGTGGTGGTATGGCATGAAGAGGGAAGTGGCACAGTTTGTATCCAGATGCTTAGTGTGCCAGCAGGTGAAAGCCGAGAGGCAGAGGCCAGGAGGTTTACTTCAGCCATTACCCATTCCAGAGTGGAAGTGGGAACACATTACTATGGATTTTGTGTCCGGACTACCACGATCTCCAGGAGGGAAAGACGCGATTTGGGTCATTGTTGATAGATTGACCAAGTCGGCCCACTTTTTGCCTTTTAAGGTGGGTTTGTCTACGGAGAAGCTGGCAGAGATGTATGTGAGGCAGATCGTTAGGATACATGGAGTTCCCGTCAGCATAGTCTCAGATCGGGATAGTCGTTTCACTTCTCATTTCTGGAGGAGTTTGCAGGAGAGTTTGGGCACTCAGCTCAAGTTCAGTACTGCATATCATCCCCAGACAGATGGGCAGTCATAGAGGACTATTCAGACTCTCGAGGATATGTTGCGCACTTGTGTACTAGATTTCGGGGGTTCTTGGGAGGACCATCTCCATTTGGTAGAGTTTGCTTACAACAACAGTTACCAGGCCAGTATAGAGATGTCACATTTTGAAGCTCTATATGGTCGGAGGTGTCGTACTCCTTTGTCTTGGGACGATGTTGGAGAGAGAGTTTTGCTTGGGCCAGAGATGGTTGTGGATGCAGCAGAGAAGGTTCAGTTGATCAGAGACAGACTTCGAGTGGCGCAGGACAGACAACGGCATTGGGCCGATAGCCATCGGAGACCCTTGGAGTTTGAGGTATAGTTTAGATTTTATTCTGTGTGCTTGTTCTTGGTTGTTTGTTATAGATAAGTTCTTAAGGTGGTGTTTTGTTCTAGGTGGGTGGTTTGGTGTTTCTGAGGATTTCTCCGACACGAGGCACGATTCGCTTCGGTGGAGGCGGAAAGCTTAGTCCGCGATTCATTGGACCTTTCACTATTCTAGAGAGGGTCGGTGCAGTTGCTTATAGACTAGACTTGCCACCTGCATTGGAGGGAGTGCACAACGTATTTCATGTGTCGCAGTTGAGACGATACGTGGCAGATCCTAGTCATGTATTGGATCACTCAGAGATAGAGGTGGGCCCTACTCTTAGCTATCCAGAGCAGCCAGTTGGAATTCTGGATCGGAGAGAGAAGGTGCTGAGGAACCAGACTATTCCTTTGGTGCGCGTCGCATGGAGGCTTCACTCTCCGGGGGAGTTTACCTGGGAGAGAAAGGATGACATGCGAGAGCGTTATCCATATTTGTTTGTACCTTGAGGTATGTTATTTTTAGTTATGTTCTGTTCATTGTTATGTTCTGTTCATTAGTTAGTTGTGATTCTTTAGTTCTGTTCTGTGATTTTCTGGGGGTAGTTTTCGTCTTTGAATTTCGAGGACAAAATTATTTTAAGGAGGGTAGACTTGTCACTACCACATTTTCTAGGAAAGGGTATTTTGGTAATTTCCTATTTAAATAAATATTGTGCATGGTAAATAATTTTTGTTATTTTATTTAATTATTGTTGGATGTTATTTAATTATTTTGAACTTATTTTAGTGGACCCAACTAGTTTAGTTTGGACCCATGGACCAACATGAATTAATTAGTTAGACTTGGCCCATTTAGAAAGCCCATAGTTAAGGAGATGGATTAAATTAATTAAATGATTAGACTAGAAGCTTTCTTCCTTAATTATTTCTTCATGAGAGGCCCCAAGGGGTACATTGGACATTTTATAATTTCTTGGGGGAGGGGCTATGGCCGGCCTATTAAAGAGGGGGGGAAATTTCTCTCTCCTCTCATCTCATTCCAAATCTAGATCTAGAATTCTCCCACTACCAAATTCCCTCCATTCCCAATCCAATTCCCTACCAAATTCATTCCAAATTCTTCCCAATTCACCATTAGAGAAGAAGAAAGTAAGGATCTAGAAGAAGGAAGCAAGGATCTACAAAGAGGAGCAAGGATCTACAATTTGGAAGCAAGTTCATCTCAATTGGAGGTTTCGTTGGGAATCCATCTCCCAATAGGTATAATTCAGATTTTCCCATTTAAATAGCTTCTAAATCTGAGATTTAATCATATAAAATCAACCTATATGTATGTAGTACCCATAGGACTTTGTTTTGTGTTCATAGGAGACCCATGGAGAAAGTTATGGTGCTTTTTGTGTCAATTTTGTTGGAATTCCGAATTTATATTTTTTTGTGTGTGTCAATTGATCCTATAGATCAATTGGACATAAGATTTGTGTTTGAGGCTAGTGTCGTGTCCATATTGGGATACTTGTGGTTCGTATCCCAACTATTTGGTGATACGTGTCATTTGGGGGTTTTCCTCCGACACGGGACTTTGAACATGTCGTATTTTGACACGGACACATAGATCTACTTTTGACACTTTGATTTGTTTATAAATATTATTTATGATTTGTTTGTGTCCTTCGAGGTGCATTTGGTTGTGTGTTGGACTCGTGTCGCATGCGTATCCTAGATCTAGTGGGATACGGTGAGATACTCTCCAATTGTGTGTATTTTTGCATAGATCTAATTAATTGTGGTTCAATTCTTCATTTATAATTAGTATATATATATATGGATATTAAATATTTATTTTGTGTATTTATTATAGTAATTATTGTAGCATAGATCTATATTTTGGGTGTGCTAATATAATGTACAATATAATATGTAGCTTTCTTGCATGCAAATATATATGTTACTACTTGTTAAATAATATAATTTATACATAAAATATTTTATAAAATATATTTGTATGTTTAATTGTGTAATTATATTATTTATAATTATTATGTAATTATTTGGATATTATTGTAAATATTTTAGGTGTGCTTCTAGCCATGTAAATTATATGTTCTTTGTTAAATATTTGAAGGTATAAGTTTATGTGTATATTAATATATATATGTATATTTTTGTATTAATATATATATATACTGTTTTATATATTCTGTTTATATATATATATATATATATTATTTTATATATTCTGTTTTTATATATATAATTATATATATATATAACTTGTTTTAGTGACAGAGAATTAATGACAGTAAAAACTGTCATTAATTAGCCGACTAATAGCAGCCGCTGTAGCCTTCGGGCAATTAATGACAAACCTGTCATTAATTGCAGCAGCAGAAAACAGCAGCTTTTCTGCGACGTTTTTCCGCGACAGTTTAACTGTCAGCGAAAACCAAAGCAGTGGCAGTTTATTATTTGGGTTTTGGTGACAGTCCTTCGGTGACAGTCCCGACTGTCACTATTTAAACTGTTTTGATTTAATCCTATTTTATCCACTGTTTTTCAATGACGCTTTGACAGATTTAATGTATATATTATATATTATAATTGTATATATATATGTATATATATATGTGTTTTGTGAGGAATAATAATTGTAATAATATATTATGTTATTTATATAAATGTTGGGTTGTATATATATATTTTAGGGTATATATTAATTATATTATTAGTATACTTTGTGTGAGTTCTTTTTGAATCTAATTTGATTCCTAAATTATTGTAGTTTATCTCTATATTATTTTATAGATGTCTTGTGAGGTTGACTTTGGGTTTGACCATGTTTGACTTTAGTGGACTTTAGAGTTGACCATAGTTGACTTTTACCTTAGAATTGACTTATTGACCTAGAAATTGCCTAGTTTGACTTGTTCTCTTTCCGGGACCTTGTATTAATATGATATTCCATATCTAGGTCTTCGAGGCACCGAGTCAGACATTTGTGAGACTGTTCATTGGACTTCAGGCGAGTACATTCTCTGATAGTTTCTCATTTATGATATCCTCTATGTTCGTTGTATCTAGTGTTGATATACATGTTCTCTTGACACTATGGTTACACGGATTGGTATATCCGGATCTCGTCATGAGATGTTATTCCTTGGTATATGGTGTATATGGTGCAAGTATTGTTTCATTGGTTATCTTGTACATGTACAGACACCGATTCTCGGGGAGACTAGCTATCTTCTTGGGGAATCTAGTGCCATAACGTACCGTGGTTGGATCTATTATACCAGTCGGGGTGGGAAGTATTTTAGTGTAGATATGTGATCATACCCTCCTTGTGCATGTCTTGTTCCTTGTGAGTGTTGATCATACACCGCACGTATAATCAGCCAGGCCATTATACTCTTGTGCAAGTTCCTAAGCCGATCACATGTTAAAGCTAGTACTCACACACTTAGTCATTAGTATTCTTGTTCTATCAGCATATTGTTCATTATTGTATTTCTTTCCAGTACTTCCTTATTGTCTATATATTTTTTGTATCTATTTATGCATCTTGTTTATCCACAGCTACTTACTGTTACATAGTTTTTATCATTATTTGAGAACTGCTGTTAGGGTTGTACTCTGCTCCTTTCCTGACTGGATATATTTTTCCAGATGACACTGAGGAGTACCCTACCTATTATGGACCCCAGGATGTTGTGGGTTTAGATTCTGAGACCCTGGCTCAAGAGGGACTTATCCCAACTGAGACAGTTGACCCCGGAGTTGTAGCTTTATAGTTTTGTAGTATTCTTTTGTACTGGATTTGTCTCCAGCATATTTCTGTATTTTTCTTCAGACTCATTGATGTATTATTTTAGACTCATGAGTTGTATTGTGACTATTCTATTCTTATCTGATTCGTGTTCATTCTATCTTAGTTCTGTGATTGAGTACACTATCTTTTGGTGGTTCATTATATTAGATAGACTTTCTAGACAGCGTTCTACCGCCGATTCTGCGGCGTAGGCTGGGCGTTGTTTCCGACTAGTACCCTTACCCCGGGTGCGGGTCGTGACAGTTATTGTACCGAACAAGCCTGCACCTAGGACTAGAGTATAGGATCTCATCCACAATTGACTATAATTCATCTTCCTCCTATCTGTTCTATTTGAACAATTGTATCCTGCTTGATTCCTGTACTTCCCTAATAGTTCTTTGAGTATAGCCTCCTGCTAGAATATAGGAACCCATGTTATTAGGATAATGATTATGGTAGCACACCTATTAAGAATACAACGGGAATATAGACACACCACTAAGTTTAGAATATCTAGTGAACCCTAGAATTTCTTTTCTATAGATTGGTTTACCATTACCCCTTGATGTATTATGAAGACTTGAGAGTAGTATAGACACTACTAGAGTTAGTTAGAAGTTTTACCATAATGTTTGAACCTAGTATAGAGGATACCCTAATAAGTACCAAGACCCCTTCTCGTAGACCTTAACAGGAGTTTCTACGGTATGCTTAAGACAATTATAGTATTAGTTTATTATTATAAGTTGGGTAGTATACCTCACAACCTAGCATCACATAGTCTTTTGCCCTATTATTGAAGTGTAACTGAATGACATTTGTCGTATGCTAGCGTAAGACGACAATGTTTATTCAGACTATAGGACTTAGAGGCTCATACCCCAATTTAGTCGACTAACGATTTAGACAGGGAGTTAGTATGACAACTGTAGAGATTGTAGGGTCTTTTATGATTATTGCTTATGTTGTTTTTGCTTCTGCGAACTTGAATTAATTTGTACCTTCTTTCATCATAATCCAGCGTACTTATATTTTCTGTACTACCTTGATTTATGCTGCTATTATAGCCTAGTTTATGCAAGCTTATTCTTTTATCGAGCTTGCTCATGGCATATGTATTATTGGGTGCACACAATGATACAATTACCTAATCAGAATCGGTGTATTAAGGTCTAGCTAACCTTAGTGCGCTTGGTTCGCTCTTCGCATGACTACTTTACGTGGATTGAGATATATGGTAGTAGACGGATATACTTGCCCCTAGACATGTCTGACACATCGTATCGGTTATATAACTGTACTGATACGAGCATGTAAATAAGAAGTTACCAAAAATAGGATTTTAATCCACAACTGTCCTGACAACTCTCTTTTCAAATTCCTTAATCTCTTTGAACCTCGTACTCGTATTCTGTCATCTTCACCTAGAATTCTTTATTATTGCTCTCCGTCTTCCCCTATTTCGGAAAGACGAAACCTCGTGCTGGTATAAGTTGACACTGATAGTACTAGATATACCCCATAAGGCTAATCACATGACTTAGTGACACTTTTTTATAATTGATTAAGGGTATATCATAGGTGATATGTTTGGTGTTAAAACTTTGATAATTGAATAGCATGAGTAAATAAATTAATGAATATTTTTCTTAAAGTATATAGCCTTCTGTGATAGATGGGTAAATTTTAAGTTGGATAGCAGTGCATTGGCAACTCGAGAGAAATTTCTTTTAGATTGTGATCGAGTAAGATTAGATTGGGAGAGGTTCAGCCATTTAATTTTGAGAATTTTAGAAGAATGATTAAGATGATGAGGATTAATGAATTTTAAAAATCTTGATATTGAGGACCCAATATTTATACCTTAAGTACATAATTTAAATTTTTGAGTATTGAAGGTAAAATCATCAATTTGAATTTGAAGGATAAATATATAATTTCAGACTTGAACATTGGTGGACTGCATTTAAATTATTTTTCAATTTGATAATTTAAATTAAAAAAAATTTGATGATTGGACTACCTATTTGAAATATTGAGGATGTGAATGGAATTTAAAAAGTTGTAGAATACAAAAAAAAATTTATAAGTGAAAATAGGAATAATATTGGACTCGAATTACTTCTAGAGGAGATTATGATACTTGGAGATCGTGAGGTAAAATTTGATATGGGTTATTTAAATCTTGAAGATATTATATGGATTCAATTTAAATTTGGATATTAATGAGTTGGAAAAGTGAGAAGAGATTACAATAGGTTGAATTTTGATTTGAACAATGATTATCTTAATTTTGAAATGATCGCGATAGATTTGAATAGATTTTGTTATTTAAATTTTTGGAAGAGATTGCGATTGACGTACCTTATGTATGAATGTGAAAGATTTAACAAATTATGCCTTATTTTAATTTCGAGGGCGAAATTGCTTTAAGTTGGGTAGATTGTAAACTCTCTCACCCAAAATAGGTATTTTATGTAAATTTTGTATTATTATATTTATTATAGATGTTGAATTTATTTAGAATATTCTCTTAGTTAATTAGAAAATAATTTTTTTAGTATATTTACTTATATAAATATTTATTTAGAATTATTTTAGGCTATTTTAGATTATTGGGATTTTTCCATAATTTTTAGTTAATTAAAAACTAGTAACACTAATTTTCTAGGACTTTAAAGAATTTATTTTATGTTCAAACTTAAATAAAAATATCCCAAACTTTTATTTAGGTTCTAAATAATAAAATATATTTTCTATAATTTTTTGGGAATTTTCTGATTATTTTTAGCATTTATTTTGAGTTAATTATCAAAAACTGAATTAAAAACTAATTTCTGAAAAAGAAAACCTAAAAAGTAATTAATTCTGCCCAGTCAGCAAACAGGGGGCCCACCTGTCAGCCTCCAGCAGTGAACAGTGATGGACCCGCCTGTCAGTGAGCGCTGAGTGGGTGCGAGCCGAGCCGAGCCGACCTCGAGCCGAGCCGAGTCAGAGTTCGACTCGGACTCAGCTGAGCCGAGCCGCGTCAGTGCCTGACCGTCCGATCTGAGCGGGAAGCCCTGGATTGCTGCCACGTGGCACGCTGTGAGCTGCGGCTGCACTCTCTCTCTCCTCTATATATATAATAGTTTAGATATTAATTTCTAGGGTTTTTCTTGAGCCGATTTTTGGAGAATTGCCATCTAGGGTTCCTTCATCTTCCAGAAGCCATTGCGCATAGCTCCGGACTCCAAATGAGGCCTAGTTTTTTTGTTAGAACGATATTGAGGTTAACTTTCTGATTATATAATTTTTTTTACGAAATTATGAGTATTAAATTCTGAAAAATTCGTAGAGCACAGCATGTCTGAAAATAGACGTGTTTTGATATTTTTGCGATTCCGGGAGAACCAGGAATCAGAATCATGAACCGTTTAAAGTTTCGGAAATCTAATGTCGAGATCATCGACATAAATTTTTTTCAGAATTTAATTCGAATTATTTACATACTTTTAATTCTGTAGAACTTCTAGGTTAGAATTTAACCATAGGTGCATAATACAAATTTGTATGTGCCATAATTCCCAAACGAATTTGAATTTGGACGAGTCGTAAATTCTAGAATATTTTTGATACTGAAATATACAGGAAATCATGCATAAAAGTTGAGTTTGTGTCGGTTGACTTTTTGGTCAACAGATCGCCTCGATTTGCGTGCCATGAGTCTCGAGTTGATAAAATTCAGTTTCTTTGGACAAAATTTAGAAATTAACATAAAAATCAGAATAATAAAATTAAAATAGAATTTAGAGTAATTATTCCAGAATTAAATAAATTAAAATAAATTATCTTTTGGCGTGATAAATTTGTAATACATAGGCTATTTGGACTGTGACTTGGACTCTGATTCATACCAGCAGCAGGACCCCAGGCAAGATACCTTGTCAAATTGTTTACAGTATTTTACATGCTTAGTATATTTCTGTATAATTATTATATTTTTGTTTATTTATTGCATGTGTAGTTCCTTTCAGTCATTACTATATATTAGATATGTTGACACACACTTGACACTTAGTATCATAGAGGACAATCATTAGGCGTATGGGCTTTTAACCACTCTGGTAAACCATAGTAACTAGTATGCACTATGGTGGTCGTGTCCGATGGTCGCTACCCGAGAGGTATGTCGATTGATGGAGTCCGAGGGTCGCTACCCCAGAGGTATGTCGGCTGATGATGTCCACTGACGAGCGTGAGTTGTGAGGATTAGATCGAGTAGCCTACCCTTGCCCATACGTCGAAAAGCTGTCCTCATTTGCATTCATATAGATTGTCTTATACTGCGTACTTATTTATTTTCAAATTATATACATGTTTACTGTATTCAAATTGGTATGTGTTTTGTGTATCTTGTTACGTCCCTCTGAGGACCTGGTCCCCTGCCAGGTGTATCTGTTCTTGAGTAATTACAGGAGCACAGATTTGGATGGTTATATATGTTTCGTGGATGTCCTCTCTTGAGCCCGAGATTGCTAGCTGGTATTCTTATATGGTGTTGTTGTGTTGTACTTATTTTGTATTTGCTCTTACATTCGAGTTGGTAGTGGATTTGTTTCCATCCAACTATCATCCTAAGATACTTATGTTGAGATCTAGTTATATAGATGCTGGTCATTCATTTATATTGATTTTCTGTGGATGAGATTTAGATTGTATCCTGTGACTTGTGACATATGTTTATACCACTTGTGAATTTTATATTCATAGTACAGCGTACGTATGGGTTTGGGTTCCATATATTGGAGTTGCCATATCCATGCGGCTGGCATACTTACGTGTTCCTAGTCCTACGTATTTTGGGACTGGGGCGTGACAGCCTGTGTGTCTCTTCCCACCCAATGTAATCACACGTCTTATGTCCATGACGTCTCATGTCCATAACATGCAAGATCATGACCTTTAGCTAGTACAGCGAGTCACAATGATATATATGTATATGCAAGATCTATGTCACAAATCCTGTAAGCCTATACAGAATCACGATGAATGGTCAGGAAAGATCTTGTTACATAAATAGTTTCAAGTGTCCTATGGTATGACGTACTTGGTAAAGCAAGCACAAAAATATCAACTCTCTAAGTGACGTTACACGACTCCGCGTACGACGTCGACACCCGAATATTATTCGGACGTTAAGCAACGTCTCACAGTCCTAGGTTGAATATGCACATCTCAAGAGTATATATATATATATATATATATATATATATATATATATATATATAAAGAACTCAAGCAAATAATATAACAGGAACTACTACAAGTTGACAAGGTACACTTGCCTGGGGTTTGAACTCCTTCAGTTGCTCCGGTAACAATAAAATCTTCAGGAACGCCTCCGGATGCTGAAACAAACATTATCATCACTCTCAGAATATATAAAATAGCTAGGATTGACTACCCATAAGTCTAATTTGGACACAGGGACAGAATTGACAGTTTCTGGTCAAAACGGAATCCACATGTGGCCTACTTCGCACCGAAAAATATACCAGAGATAAAGTTCTCCAAATTTGTCAAACTTAGTATCTACAAGTCCAGAACGATAATACGAACCCAAGGAACGTCCAAAACTGAATTCCGATGAGCCGATCATAAAATCGACCGCCAAGTGGAGCCGTGGGGCCCACGAAACAGGATTTTGTCAACATTCTCAGAATCGAACCAAACTTGGGTCACAGGAACAGCGTAATGCTATGAATCCAATGGTGCAAGTTTCGTTATGAAATGACAAGTACACACGAAATTATAATGAGTGTCAGAACGGGCCCGATATGGAGTTTTTTCGATGGATACGCGTTGATACCTGTGTGCACGCACATCCAAATCAAATTTCATAAAATCTTACATGTCCGCATTGATGATACGTGCCTTTCGGTATAATTTGCACATAACGAAGTTGTCTCGTTTAGTGGGACGCACCATATTTCTGGAAAATTCAGAGTTTGAAAACCAAGTTTTTAGTCAACTTTACCCGCGAATAAAATAAAACACACAGCAAATTAAAATAAACTAATTACAGGATTTAAAACCTTGTTATGTTGTCTAATATACTGTTCAAACAAAAATTAGAAATATTAACCAGGTTGGGATAAAAATGGCCGTGAACATGGGGGTTCGGGACAGTTTCTGAACTACAGAAATATGTGATTTTTTTTTTTGTGTCACGATTTATGATCGATACAGGAGACGATACCCTGAACTATTTATACAGGATTGGAGAGGGTCGCATGGTCTTCACATAGGATTCAACAGAATGATATTTGGATCAATACACAGGGAGATACGTAAGTGGGAAGATGGGTACCTCGCTGATGTTCGTGACAGAGGCAGTTTTGCGGCGACTTTGCAGGCGACGTGCGGCGGCGTGCGACGGTCGTCGGTGGACAGAGGTGGACGTGGGAGGTTGGGGAGATAGGGGAAGTGGTTGTGAGGTGTAAAGAAGTGAGGGTGGGAGAGTTTTATGAAGGAGAAGAGGGGGTGGTCGCGCGGGTTTTCCGAACGGAGGGGGGGTCGTGGGTGTCTGCGGGGGAGAGTGGGGGAGTGGGTTAGCCGGTAGGGTAGGGTCGGGTCGACAGGTCGGATCGGGTTCAGATCCGACCCGTTAGGACTGGTTGGATTTAGTTTGGTTCAATTTGGGTTGGTTTGGTTCGGTCTAGTTCATCCAAAAATAATGTTTTAGCTATTTAAAAAATAGTTTTTGAGCCCAAAAAATTCTAAAAAAATTATACAACATCATATTATCAATTATGCACTCAAAAATATAATTTTTTCAATATTTTAATACTTAATATAATACACAAAAATATTAATTCTTGAAGGACATTAATAATAATTAATTGAAAAATTACAGAAAAATTCTAAAAATTTATTTTTAAAATTTTTAAAAATCTGGGTTTTTATAATCTACCCACCTTAAAAGAATTGCGTTCTCACAATTAAGAAAACAAAACATAGTCGGTCAGCAGAGTTGACGCGATTGCAAGACATGTTTGTTGAAGCATGACACAAAGAATAAGGAATCATGAACAAGAAAAAATCGATAGAAAGGGTGAGGGATTTGTTCAAGAAGAACACGTAGGGAAGGAATAAAATATTTTCCTAGGCAATGAGAGATAAGTAACTCAAGAGTAAAAGAGTTTGGTTAGAACGAAGATCAACTACAGCTTATAAAAACTTGGGTACTAGTGACATATTACTAATCTAGACTAACAAGTTTATGCTAACATAATACTAGGTTTAGGCTATGGAATGGAACTAACAGGCACATGCTAAAGTATTATTAGGAATATTTACTATTATAGATAGCTATAATAAAACTTATATCTTACTCATATTCTCTACTCCACGAGTCTGTGCCTCCTCCACTGTCATCGCAAAAGCCTGTCACGTCCTTGTGATGGTGCCCTATGCTGTTGCTGGACCTGCTGAAAGAGTGCTTCCTGTGGTGCCAATGGTGGCCTCAACTGATATCCATCCGGTGCTGGTAAAGCTTGTCGGTTTACGATTGATGCTCCCTCTCGACGCTCAGGATAATTCTTGGTTGAATGTTGGTTGGATCCGCAAATCAAGCATAATCCCAACTTGCATCTGCACTCGCTCTAATAATGACCTCGCTTGCCACAATATTGACATGTAGGCAGTGTATGTGGAGATACTTTGGGTGGCTTGTGCATGTGAGGTCTCTTTACAGCTTCTCCTTGTGGTGCTCTGCCTGGTGCTGATGTGAATGGCCGCTTCAGGCTGGACTCTCTCCTGGTGATGTGCTCCATACATTGTGCTGCAGCAAGGACATATGTGTATGAAGTAGGTGCAATGAAGCTGATTAATTTTTGTAGCTCGGAGCTAAGTCCGTCAAAGAACTTCTCCGCTTGACTTTGCTAGGCCTCTTGATGAACCTGATGTTGTGCTTGCATCATTTCATAAAATATTTGAAATTTCTGTTGACCATCCATAGGCTGTCCTAGTAGAAAAATAGGTATCGTTGGAGTAAACTGCGGCAGTGGTAGAATATCGTCTCGCTGTAATCTTGAGAAGTGTTGATATGCTCGATTGCTTTGTTGTGCTGATGGACCTCCACCCACTGGTGTCACTCCATCATCGTAGGTGACAACTGCAACTTGTGGTGTTCCTGCGGGAGTCTGGTCACTTGCTTGTGGGTCCATTACTCTGTATCCAAAATAAACTATGAGAGACGCACCAAGGAATCAAGGCAGGATGCAAGAAATTATTTTGAAGTCGATATGAAGGTCAAGAACGAATCAATCAATTGGATGAGATCCTATAACTTATCATATCCTTATCGCATGCTTGCTCGGTTCCTTAGTTGAAATCAAAGCAATATAGTTGTAGACCATAGTCGTAGACCTGCATGGGCCACTACAAAAATTATGTCACGTCTCGGTCCCAAAATATCGAGGGATTAGCCATGTGGCAATGGCCAGCAGCACACTCTAATGGGAAAACCCAATTTAATGGACCCGTTAGAGTATACTTAAGCTGTAAAACTAATATAATGGTCTACGATACATGTTACATTCTAATTTTAATCTCATCCACAGAAGGTAAACATAAATCAAATGTTAAACTAATCAAACTCAGAAATATAATCCAACAACAAGTCTTAACAATATGTCACGGGGAACAACCTGAATATAAGTTTAGTACAGTAATCCAAGAGACAGGAAATAGAGAAACTAGAAACAGAAATAACTGAGTATATGAAGAAAATACTCATGAGAAATTCTCTAGCACCACCTCGTCCTCTGGTGCTAGTACTGCTCTAGTGTCAGCTCATGTCCCGTATACCTCGGGATAGATCTCCTCTGCTATACCTGGGGACATAATCCGAATCCAGGTCCTCAGGGGACATAGCAAGGTACAAGAATAATTCAAGCCAAATAAATACAGTGTAATAAAATAAATATCAACAGGACAAACTATATAACCAGCTATATAATATTCAAGTGAAAGCATCACTAGTACTCAGGCTGAGACCACTATAAGCTCTGTGCCGGGGAGCCGGTAGCGGAAATATCACGTAGTGGGCCAAGCTCTGGAACAGAGACTAAAGCACCACAATAATAAATATATATGTATATAATCAGCTTGTAGCCTGTGTGTCTCTTCCCACCCAATGTAATCACATGTCTTATGTCCATGACGTCTCATGTCCATAACATGCAAGATCATGACCTTTAGCTAGTACAGCGAGTCACAATGATATATATGTATATGCAAGATCTATGTTACGAATCCTGTAAGCCTATACAGAATCACCATGAATGCTCAGAAAAGATTCTGCTACATGAATAGTGTCAAGTGTCCTATGGTATGACGTACTTGGTAAAGCAAGCACGAAAATATAGATCGGATTATCAACTCTCTAAGTGATGTTACACGACTCCGCGTACGACGTCGATATCCGAATATTATTCGGACGTTAAGAAACGTATCACAGTCCTAGGTTGAATATGCAAATCTCAAGAGTATATATATATATATATAAAGAACTCAAGAAAATAATATAACAGGAATTACTACAAGTTGACAAGGTACACTTGTCATGGGTTTGAACTCCTTTAGTTGCTCAGGTAACAGTAAAATCTCCAGGAACGCCTCTGGATGCTGAAACAAACATTACCATCACTCTCAGAATACATAAAATAGCTAGGATTGACTATCCATAAGTCCAATTTGGATACAGGGACAGAATTGACAGTTTCTGGTCAAAGCGGGGTCCACATGTGGCCCACTTCGCACCTAAAAATATGCCAGAGATAAAGTTCTCCAAATTCATCAAAATTAGTGTCTATGAGTCCAGAATGATGATACGAACCCAACAAAACATCCAAAACTGAATTTCGATGAGCCGATCATAAAATCGTCCGCCAGATGGAGTCGTGGGGCCCACGAAATGAGATTTCGTCGATGTTCTCAGAATCGAACCAAACTTGGGTCACAGGACCAGCATAATTCTATAAATCCAATAGCATAAGTTTCATTGCGAAATGATAAGTACACACGAAGTTATAACGATTGTTAAAACGGTCCCGATACGAAACTTTTTTAACGTATACGCGTTGATTTCGGTGTGGACGCACATCCAAATCAACTTCCATAAAATCCTATATGTTCGCATTGACGATACGTGCCTTTTGGTATAATTCTCACACAATAAAGTTACCTCGTTTAGAGGAACACACCCCATTTTGGGAAAATTTGGGGTTTGAAAACCAAGTTTTTGGTCAACTTTACCCGCGAATAAAACATAACACACAGGAAATTAAAATAAACTAATTATAGGGTCTAAAACTTGGTTATGTTATCTAATTTACTGTTCAAACAGAAATTAGAAATATTAACCAGGTTGGAATAAAAATGGTCGTGAACATAGGAGTTCAGACAGTTTCTGAACTACAGAAATATGTGGGTTATTCCTGTTTTGCGTCACGATTTGTGACCGACACAGGACATGATATCTCGAACCATTTATACCGGGTTCAAGAGGGTCATGTGGTCTTTGTATATGATTTCACAGAATAAAATTTGGATCAATACACAGGGAGATACATGAGTGAGAAGATGGGTACCTCGCTGATGTTCGTGACAGAGGCGGTTTCGCTGCGACTTTGCGGGCGACGTGCGGTGGCGTGCGACGATCGTCGATAGCCGGAGGTAGACATGGGAGGTTTGGGAGCTAGGGGGAGTGGTCATGAGGTGTAAAGAAGTGGGGGCGGGGGAGTTTCATGAAGGAGAAGAGGGTGTGATCGCGCGGGTTTTCCGAACGGGGTGGGGGTGGGGGGGTCGTGGGTGTCTGCGGGGGAGAGTGGAGGAGTGGGTTAGCGGGTAGGGTCGGTTCAGCAGGTCGGGTCGGGTTCAGATCTGACCCGTTAGGGCTGGTTGGGTTTAGTTGGGTTTAGTTTGGGTTGGTTTGGTTCGGTTCAGGTTGGTTCTGTCTGCTTCATCCAACAACGATGTTTTAGCTATTTAAAAAATAGTTTTTGAGCCCAATAAATTCCACAAAAATTATACAACATCATATTATTAATTATACACTCAAAAATATTTTTTTTAATATTTTAATACTTAATATAATACACAAAAATATTAATCCCTGAAGGACATTAATAATAATTAATTAAAAAATCACAAAAAATTCCAAAAATTTATTTTTAAAAATTTTAAAAATCTGAGTGTTTACAAGAACACTTAGAATGCTCTTGATCACCTTCAGATCACTCGAAAAATACTTCATATAAGGGTGCTTACTGTTACCGTATAAGGCTCTGGTGCTCTCTGATTTTCTGGTTCAGTTGAAATTTCTCAACACACCAAATAAAATAGGACCGCCTCAATATATAGAGAAAATCAACACCTATGCGGCACGGGAAAGCACGTGCCGCATATGCGCTTAAGACCAGATACTAAGGTGCATGCGCCGCCAAACGCCAAAAGTAGCCACTGAGAGCAGACAGAGCCGAAAGCAGCGTTGCACAAAAAACCATGCACCGTCGTGTGTAGCCTGCGCCGTGCGATGCCGCCAACAACAAATCATGTCCCCTGGCCGCATATCTCCAATCCGCATAGCCCCATGTAGCATAGCTCTTGGCTGCATAGCACCTGGACGCATAGCTCCAGGATGAATAGCTCCTGGCTGCATAGCGCCATGAAGCATGCGCCTGAGCAAGCAACCGTGCATGCAAACTTGCACATAAAAATGAGCGTATGAAAGCCATGCGATGATACGAAGTGCAAAGTGCGCCAACAAAGTGCCACTTTGTGCCCTTGAGCCCGAGTCTGAGTCGCGGCTTAGCTCCTAATGAAAACTTCCCAAAGGAGGTGACAAAATTAATATTGTTATAAAGGGTTTCACACTTAATCCCTCTAGAAAAGTCAACCCACATGGGCCAGCACCCCATGTGCATATATCAATACTAAGCAAAGTTATATATTGAGATATACACATTGGTAATTTTTTGATGTGGGACTAAAACTCCCAAAGCAAAGTGAAAAGCACCAATAGATGGCTGTATCAAAATTTTGATACAGCAACTGTATAACAAATGGATCACTCCTCTCTCTTCGTAAAGCATGCAAACATATATATATTTCAAAAAATGTGGAATCCTATACGAAGACCACGTGACCACATATTTCAAAAAATGTGTGGTTGAGATTGTTTTGTGCATTATTGTTAGGTCTAATATTCCGCGCGTGTGTGTGTGTGTGTGTGTGTGTGTGTGTGTGTGTGTGTGTCTATATATATATATATATATATATATATATATATATATATATATATATATATATAATTTGAGGTGGGGTTCACTTGTCATACAGTGGTTGTATCAAAACTTTAATACAGCTAAATGTATCAAAGTCTCTCTTCCAAACTATTACTTTTTATGTGACAACTGACGTAACATGTTAAATAGTATTATGTGATATCGAATATGACAGTTCATATGGTAAATTTTAACCCAAGAAAATTAATCACCCAAAAAATTTTATTTTAATTTTAAAATTTGTCATAACAACTACCACATTAATCGATACGTCAGCTATAAGGAGAAGGGATGGTTTAGAGGAACACTTTGGAGAGATGAATAACATTATTTTTTTGACACCAGTCTATACCATTGAACCCAAAATAAAAAAAATAAAAAAGTTACATTTTCGCCAAAACACACCCAAAAAAATGTGTTCTCTTTCTATGGAAATATAGGTTCTTGCTGATTTTTTCTTTCTTTCTTACCCTTCTATTAGGGCATGTTTGGTAACCGGTAATTGGGACTGGATTTGGGATTTCAATGAAAAGTGACCAAAAAATCACAAAATTTTGTGTTTGATAACCAAAATTTTGGACTAGATTTGAGGAAATAATAATGATATGCAGTTCCTGTCCCCTCCATTGCCCCCCTCAAATTCATAATTTCACTTTCTCCCTTCACATTCGGATGTGGGAGGGAAAGATGGATAATATATTTTTTTAATGAAAATCCACCAGTAAAGAGAGGAGGAGAGAGAGGAGAGATATAATCTATCTTCGACGATGTAGGAGATGGGGGAGGTGAGGTTGGGGAGGAGAGGAGACGTTAGGTGGTGGTCGGAGGAGGCGTTAGGGGAGAAGAGGCAGCGGGAGGGGAGAATAGGAGGAAGAGGAGGCGGGAGAAGTGGAAGCCGACGAGGAGGCTAGCGAGGCAGAGGAGGGAGTGGAGGAGGAGGGATCGACGGAGGAGGAGAGAGGATCGGTGGTGGTCCGGGAGATGTTTCTCTCTCTCTCTCTCTCTCTCTCTCTTTATGTTGTGATTTGTAACTCTTTCTTATGTTGTGATTTGTAAGGAGAAGAAGTATGTGGGACTAATTATAGAACAAAACCAACGTATATAATTAAGTAGGTAGAACTTATTATTTAATAATTTTTTTAAGTAACATATTTTTTTAGTAACTAATGTTTTAAATGGACTAATTATTTTTAAAAAATTCTTAATTAGTTACTAATTATTTAATTTATTATGTAAATTAGTTATAATTTACTATTATTATTATTATTATTTACTTTACACTTTTTACTTTCTATTCTAACCAAACATATTTGTCTAATTTTTTATTTTATATCTTTTAATTTTCTATTTTAACCAAACACATTTGTCTCCTACTATGGAGACAAGAAAGTGGATAAATTTTTACATAAAACTTATTATTGAAAGTCTAAATTCAAATCTAAATTCACTTTATGTTTACCAAATAGTCTCTTAATGAAATAGTGATTCATTTTTATAATGGTTATTGGTTTACATAGACCTCGAACGAATAGTTCAAAATAAATAATAGAAGCACATGCCAGTAGCTGTCGGCAAATATAGACCTGATAATTGCTCCATCCAGCTTTCTGTAGTCCCACTGGCCTGCAGGAAGCAGTGGTGTAGAGGATGCAAATGTGTCAATGATTCGACACGGGTACAAAACAATCGAAAAAGTCATTGCACTCTCTGATATACTTGACAGGAAATGGAACATGTATAATCTGGTATGAACTTTAAGCAGGCTAACATACTTAGTACTCATCCAATGTATCATAATTTGTCCTAAAATATCGAATTCATAATTAAAACAAGGCCAAGTTGACTAGAAAGCTCAGGTCTCTTGTACCTTAGATTCAGGTAATACAACAATTCAGAAGATTTGATCATGAGCAAATAAATAATTTGACTAAATGATCATATGGATAATTAAAAGGGTTTTGTATTTTGCTATCATAATGGTTTGATTCACCGAACTCGGGTGACCATTGAGGTTATCGAAAAGATGTATAAGATCCTAGCTGGATGGCGAAAGATCAGTGGATCGAGTTATGAAGACGTATTATTTCTTTTATTTATAAACGGTAGAAATTGTGGGAACAGTGTGTCCAAAAGATATGTAACACAGCGTGTAAAAAGTTCTGAATGTTACGTCGAGCATCTCAAAAAGAAAAGAAGATTTGATTCCCCCTTTTACTTTCTGGTAATATTTGTGCTAATTTACCCTAGTTAGAATAAGAAGCTAGAATGTGCTAATTTTAACTGCAATCTACAATGAAAGTGAAGGTAAAGAGAAGCCGTAGAATAAGAATTGGAGTTGGCTTATGAGGTATGATATTGGACTGGGTCCATATGTTTTAAAAGATAATTTTCATGTAGGTCTGAACCAAATCCAATTATCTATACATCATAATCCCACTTCCTATCCGATGTGAGACTAAATTATCAACTGTATTGTCACCGCCCTTTTTTAGGGCTTAACCAGAAATAAGATACAATACAACAATCTCCACCTTAGCTCGTTTTCGCTGACCGAGCAGCCAATCACACCCCTGACTGGCTATCTTTGCTCGTTACCGCCAGCCGAACACCCAAGAGATTCAACATATTGTCATCTCAATCCGTTCGACCACAGAACCAAACCGATACGTTCATCCACACCATCATTGTGTGCCAAACACAGCGTCTTGCTCCACCTTGGACGCGTCAGGTGTAATCCCCCTGATTTTCAAGAATTGATAATTTGGAATTTTTCCCAATTTACTGTAATTTTCTGATATTTTCTGGTATTAAAATCAAAGTATTTGGTAATTAAAAGATTTTTAAATGTTATTAAATAATATTAAAATATCATGGAAATAATATTTTCTAGTGCAAAATGAAAAACTAGACATAGGGAAATTTTTCGAGAATTTATTGGACCCCGGAAGTATTTTTAAAACCCTAAAATCTATTTTGTAATTAAACCCTAATTAAACCGGGTTTATTTTAAAATAAACCAACCCAACTTAAAACCAAACTGAACCCAAACTGTGAACCAACCCAGGCCCAACCCCTTAGCGGGTCGGATCCGGGTTAGACCCGACCCGCTAGACTCGTCCGCCCAAACCCGACCCGAAACTCCTTCTCTCCCAACCCGACGCCGGTTCAGTCGACTCCAACCCTTCGCCTCCCCGCCGCTGCCGTTAGCCGCCGCCCGCCGCGTAACGGTCGCTGCTCCGCCTCCCAGTGCCGTTTGGCATCCCCGCACCCGCCACCTCGTCGCCTCCCTCACCGGACCGCCCTTCCCTCTACCTATTCTCCACTATAAAACCCTACCCCGCCGGTCGACCCCCGCCGGATTTCCCAGCATCCGCCGACCAGTCCCCAACCGCCCCGACTCCTCTCCTCTTTCTCTCCCCCGCCTCTGCACGACCACCCCGGGCCACCGCTTCCCTAGCACGATCCCCTCCTCCGACTCAACCACCCTCTCCTCTGGCTCCGCCTCCCGCCTCCGGGCTTCGACGCCAGCACCTCCGCCGATGTCCCAGCAGAACCCGACGCCGACTTCTGTCCTCCGCCCAGTCGATCTCCTCTGTCGGCAGCCCCGGACCACATCTCCCCAGCCCAGACCTCGCAGCCTCCAGTGAGCTCCGACCGAGTCCGGCCTCATTCCCAGCGTCGCCCCAGCCCCTCCGGCCTGCCTCCCCCGCCGCAGCTCCGGCCAGCATCCCCAAACCCTAACCCTAGGCGACTCAGGACACTGACATGTCGAGTCGTGTCGGACACAAAAAATACAGCTTCTCGAGCCCTGTTCAGGTACCTGTATCTCTCTCCTCGTAGCTCTGTTTCTCGTTCCGTCAATTGCATCGCGTAGCCTGCATGACCCCCTCGGTGCCCGTGCAACCCGCTCGGTGCATCGCGTCCTGTGGTGATCGTGAACCGAGATCCAAAAACAGGAAAACCAACGTCCTGTTTCACCCCGAAACTGAGTACGCCCTGCCAAACGGGACGACTTTGTCGCGTGCGGTCTTCACAGATACGTGCGCATCGTCGATACGGACGTGAGGGATTTCGCAGAAGCTGATTCGGATGTGCGTGCACACCGGAATCAACGCGTATCCGCGGACAACGCCCCGTATCCAACTTTTTGTATGTCGCTGTAACTTAGTGTACACACGTAAGATTGAGACGAAACTTGCGCCATTGGACTCGTAGCAATACGCTGGTCCTGTGAGCCAAGTTTGGTTCGATTCTGAGAACGTTGACAAAATCACGTGTCGTGGGTCCCACATGCTCCACTTGACGGACGATTTTGAGAACGGCTCATCGGAATCCAATTCTGAAAGTTCCGTTGGGTTCGTATCATCGTTCCTGACCTGTTGACACTAAGTTGGACAGATTTGGAGACCTTTGGCCCTGACTCATTTTTCGGTGCAAAGTGGCCCACGTGTGGACCCCGCTTTAACCCGAAATGTCATTTTTGCTCTTGTCTCCAAATTAGACTCAAGGACAGGCGTTTCTAGCTGATTGATATTTTTTGGATCTGATGATGATGTTTGTTTCAGCAACCGGAGTACTGTCCGCAATCCCCGCTGAAGCCAGAGCTGCAATTGGAGCCGAAAACCCAGGCAAGTGTACCTTGCCAAATACTGCAGTTTTTGCTACTTATTTTCTTGACATATATAATTGTTGTACATACTTAACCTAGGACCGTGTGACTTACTTAGCGTCCGATTATAGTCGGGTGCCAACACCATACGCGGGTTGGGTAAAGTCAAATAGAAATGGATACCGAAACCCTTTGCATTCTAGTACTTGCTTTATCAAGTACATTATACCCAGGACACTTGACACTATACATTTGACAGAATCATCCTGAGATATTCATGGTAATTCTGTATAGGATGCAGGATGGACATAGACATTATATTAGTTCTTATTATGACTTGCTGCATTAGTCTTGATCTTGCGTATCATGGACATGAGACGTGTGATTATATTGGGTGGGGAGAGACACACAGGCTACAGGATGATCATATATATATAAAACCCCTATTATTGCGGTGCTCAAGACTCTAAACCCGAGCTTGGCCCACTACTTGTTATTACTGCTACCGGCTCCCCGACACAGAGCTTGTAGTGGTTTCAGCCTGAGTTTTAGTGATGCTCTCATCTTGCATTTTACTTAGCTGGTTATTTAGTATTACCATGTTTACTCATCTATTTTCTGCACTGCATTTATTTTGGCTTGAGCTTTCTTGTACCTTACTATGTCCCCTGAGGACCTGGATCCGGATTATGTCCCCAGGTTTAGCAGAGGAGATCCACTCTGAGGTTTATAGGACAAGTGCTTTAGCAGGAGCAGAAGCAGGTTCAGGAGCAGGCACTGGAGCAGTACCAGGAACCGAGGACTAGGTGATTGCCATAGATTTTTCTGAGTATATGTTCTTCTATACTCAGTCAGTAATGTTATTTACTTTCCTGTTTAAAGAATAATTGTATCAGACTTGATTATCGGGTTGTTCCCCGATTACATTACTTGTGAATTGATTTGATGTTGATATTTTATTTCCTTTTGTTGATTGGATATATTATTCTGTGGATGAGATTAGTTTTGATATATTAGTAAACCCTGACTATTATTTACAGCTTAAGCATGCCCCGATGGATCCATTAAATTGGGTTTGTCCATTGGTGTGTGCTGCTGGCCATTATCACGCGTCCAGTCCCTCGATATTTTGGGACTGGGGCATGACATAGTTTTTGTGGTGGCCCATGCAGGTCAATGACTAAATTGTTCGGTTTCAACTTAGGGACCGAACATGCCTGCAATAAAGATAGGATAAATTTTTAGGATCTCATCCACTTGCTTGAAAACGTTCTTGATATCTGTATCGGATTCAAATAAAAATTCTTGACATGCATCCTGCCTTGATTCTTGTGTGCTTCTTATAGTTTATTTTGGTTGCAGAATTATGGATCCACAAGCCGGCGACGAGACTCATCCAGCAGCACCACAAGGTGTTGTGGTTAACCACGAAGATGAAGTGATACTAGTGGATGAAGGTCAAACATCACAACAACTCAGTCCAGCAAGACAGAATGACTCAAGAATCCAGGAAGACGACGTTCCACCATCAACGCAGCTTGCTCCCCCGATGCCTACCGTTCCACAAGGGCAGACTATGGACGAACAACAAATGTTTCGAATGTTCTACGCAATGATGCAAGCTCATCAGAAAGTTCATCAAGAAGCCCAGCAAAATCAGGCGGAGAAGTTCATCGACAGATTTAGCTCAGAGTTACGGAGATTAATCCGTTCAAATGCAACTACCTTAGAAGAAAACGTTCTTGCTGCAACACGACCCATGGAGTGCAACACAAGGATCGAGTCCAGCCAGAAGCGGCCATATGCAACAGCACCAGACCAAGCACAACAAGAAAGAGTTGCAAAGAGACCACAACTGAATCCACCACTTGTACTAGTTCTCCATACTTGTCACTATTGTGGCAAGGTAGGCCATCTCGCTAAAGAATGCCGATGCAGACTGGGACTATGTTTATCTTGCGGATCCAAAAAGCATTCGGTAAGGGATTGCCCTGAACGTCGAGAAAAAGCAGTGATAATTCAACAACCAGCTGCATCAGCACCAGCCGAAGCACCACAGGAAGAAATTGCAAAGAAGTCTCAACTGCAACAACCCTCAGAAGCATCTCCGCAAGTACTACCTATCTGTCAAAATTGTCGCAAGAGAGGCCACATTGAGAACGAGTGTAGACGTAAATTGGGATTATGCTTGATTTGCGCGTCCAACCAACACTTAGCCAAAGATTGTCCTCAGCATCGAAAGAGAGCACTGATGATAAACAGACAAGCACTACCAGCACCAAGACCAGCCTCTCCAGCATTGGAAATACTACAAACGGAAGTTGAAGGAGTTCTACCACATGCCCCAGGAGAAAATCAGCTGAGGCCACCCTTGGCACCACAAGCAGCACTCTTCCAGCAAGCCCAACAGCAGCCGAGGAATCATCTGCGAGGACGCGGACAAGCTCCAGTGATGACTCTGGAGGACGCACAGATTCATGGAGTAGCTATTACGAGTAAGTTTTTATAGTTTCCTGCTTCTAGATTTGTTTTAGTTCGTGCCTGCTGGTTCGTAACCCTAGACTTCACTAAAAAATTTTAAATTGCTAATAATAGATAACCTAGTGTTAACCTAGTAAGTTATTCTGAACTTGCCAATAACTTAGAATGTTTATAAATGTTAACCTGATAAGTTTTTAAAGGATAAAACTGGTTTTCTAAAATGTAATTTTCTAGATTTCCTTCAATTGGGAAATTTCATAACTTTTAATGCTTAGGAAAGTAATTTTCTAGGTGTTACTCTAAACCTTGATTCTCCTTGATTTTGATGTGCTTCGAACAATATTTGCAACCGTGTCATCTCTGTTGACCGGTTATTCTTTGATTGCGAGGACGCAATCCTCATAAGGGGGGTAGATTGTAATCCCCCTGATTTTCAAGAATTGATAATTTAGAATTTTCCCCAATTTACTGTAATTTTCTGGTATTAAAATCAAAGTATTTGGTAATTAAAAGATTTTTAAATATTATTAAATAATATTAAAATATTATGGAAATAATATTTTCTAGTGTAAAATGAAAAACTAGACATAGGATAATTTTCCGGGAATTTATTGGACCCCGAAGTATTTAAAAATCCTAAAATCTATTTTGTAATTAAACCCTAATTAAACCGGGTTTATTTTAAAATAAACCAACCCAACTTAAAACCAAACCGAACCCAAACTGTGAACCAACCCAGGCCCAACCCCTTAGCGGGTCGGATCCGGGTTAGACCCGACCCGCTAGACCCGTCCACCCAAACCCGACCCGAAACTCCTTCTCTCCCAACCCGACGCCGGTTCAGCCGACTCCAACCCTTCGCCTCCCCGCTGCTGCCGTTAGCCGCCGCCCGCCGCGTAACGGTCGCTGCTCCGCCTCCCAGCGCCGTTTGGCATCCCCGCACCCGCCACCTCGTCGCCTCCCTCACCGGACCGCCCTTCCCTCTCCCTATTCTCCACTATAAAATCCTACCCCGCTGGTTGACCCCCGTCGGATCTCCCAGCCTCCGCCGACCAGTCCCCAGCCGCCCCGACTCCTCTCCTCTTCCTCTCCCCCGCCTCTGCACGACCACCCCGGGCCACCGCTGCCCTAGCACGATCCCCTCCTCCGACTCAACCACCCTCTCCTCCGGCTCTGCCTCCCACCTCCGGGCTTCGACGTCAGCACCTCCGCCGACGTCCCAGCAGAACCCGACGCCGCCTTCTGCCCTCCGCCCAGTCGATCTCCTCCGTCGGCAGCCCCGGACCACATCTCCCAGCCCAGACCTCGCAGCCTCCAGTGAGCTCCGGCCGAGTCCGGCCTTATTCCCAGCGTCGCCCCAGCCCCTCCGGCCTGCCTCCCCCGTCGCAGCTCCGGCCAGCATCCCCAAACCCTAACCCTAGGCGACTCAGGACACTAACACGTCGAGTCGTGTCGGACACGAGAAACGCAGCTTCTTGAGCCCTGTTTAGGTACCTGTATCTCTCTCCTCGTAGCTCTGTTTCTCGTTCCGTCAATTGCATCGCGTAGCCTGCATGACCCCCTCGGTGCCCGTGCAACCCGCTCGGTGCATCGTGTCCTGTGGTGATCGTGAACCGCGATCCAAAAACAGAAAAACTAACGCCCTGTTTCACCCCGGAACTGAGTACGTCCCGCCAAACGGGATGACTTTGTCGCGTGCGGTCTTCACAGATACGTGCGCATCGTCGATACGGACGTGCGGGATTTTGCAGAAGCTGATTCGGATGTGCGTGCACACCGGAATCAACGCGTATCCGCGGACAACGTCCCGTATCCGACTTTTCTGTATGTCGCTGTAACTTAGTTTACACACGTAAGATCGAGACGAAACTTACGCCATTGGACTCGTAGCAATATGCTGGTCCTGTGAGCCAAGTTTGGTTCGATTCTGAGAACGTTGACAAAATCACGTGTCGTGGGCCCCACATGCTCCACTTGACGGACGATTTTGAGAACGGCTCATCGGAATCCAATTCTAAAAGTTCCGTTGGGTTCGTATCATCGTTCCTGACCTGTTGACACTAAGTTGGACAGATTTGGAGACCTTTGGCCCTGACGCATTTTTTGGTGCAAAGTGGCCCACGTGTGGACCTCGCTTTAACCCAAAATATCATTTTTGCTCTTGTCTCCAAATTGGACTCAAGGACAGGCGTTTCTAGCTGATTGATATTTTTTGGATCTGATGATGATGTTTGTTTCAGCAACCGGAGTACTGTCCGCAATCCCCGCTGAAGCCAGAGCTGCAATTGGAGCCGAAAACCCAGGCAAGTGTACCTTGCCAAATACTGCAGTTTTTGCTACTTATTTTCTTGACATATATAATTGTTGTACATACTTAACCTAGGACCGTGTGACTTACTTAGCGTCCGATTATAGTCGGGTGCCAACACCATACGCGGGTTGGGTAAAGTCAAATAGAAATGGATACCGAAACCCTTTGCATTCTAGTACTTGCTTTATCAAGTACATTATACCCAGGACACTTGACACTATACATTTGACAGAATCATCCTGAGATATTTATGGTGATTCTGTATAGGATGCAGGATGGACATAGACATTATATTAGTTCTTATTATGACTTGCTGCATTAGTCTTGATCTTGCGTGTCATGGACATGAGACGTGTGATTACATTGGGTGGGGAGAGACACACAGGCTACAGGCTGATCATATATATATATATAACCCCTATTATTGCGGTGCTCAAGACTCTAAACCCGAGCTTGGCCCACTACTTGTTATTACTGCTACCGGCTCCCCGACACAGAGCTTGTAGTGGTTTCAGCCTGAGTTTTAGTGATGTTCTCATCTTGCATTTCACTTAGCTGGTTATTTAGTATTACCCTGTTTACTCATCTATTTTCTGCACTGCATTTATTTTGGCTTGAGCTTTCTTGTACCTTGCTATGTCCCCTGAGGACCTGGATCCGGATTATGTCCCCAGGTTTAGCAGAGGAGATCCACTCTGAGGTTTATTGGACAGGTGCTTTAGCAGGAGCAGAAGCAGGTTCAGGAGCAGGCACTGGAGCAGTACCAGGAACCGAGGACTAGGTGATTGCCATAGATTTTTCTGAGTATATGTTCTTCTATACTCAGTCAGTGATGTTATTTACTTTCCTGTTTAAAGAACAATTGTATCAGACTTGATTATCGGGTTGTTCCCCGATTACATTACTTGTGAATTGATTTGATGTTGATGTTTTATTTCCTTTTGTTGATTGGATATATTATTCTGTGGATGAGATTAGTTTTGATATATTAGTAAACCCTGACTATTATTTACAGCTTAAGCATACCCTGATGGATCCATTAAATTGGTTTTGTCCATCGGTGTGTGCTGCTGGCCATTATCACGCGTCCAGTCCCTCGATATTTTGGGACTGGGACGTGACATCAGGCCCACCTTTGAAGCCAATTCGAGTAGTTGCCTCTAACCTTAGATCCGATCCGCCTTCAAACCACCTTATAAAGGATGCTCATACTCCACGTTGAGAAGAGAGTCCGTATAATCGCTACACGGTCCGATTATACGTATAAACGTTCAGCACAATTTGTCTCGAACCAACTAGAGCCACCCAAATCATCCCCGTGTATTGGAGCACGGTATCGATGTTGCTGGTCCCAATACAGCCTCTACTTGCCATATTTCAACAATATCTGATTATTTATGTGTGTACTAATTATATGCTTGGTCTGCTAAGAATTTACTGAGAACACTTTACTTGAGGCAAATTACCGAGACTTCAGTTTCTCTAGATATGAAGGAGTGTCGTCCTCATAATAATAATAATAATAATAATAATAATAATAATAATATGTTAGTAGCAGAGAAAAAGGAAAAATATAAAAAGGATTGAGCTCAAGTTCTCGCTGATTGCCAAAAGAAGTCAAATAACGGAACATAGAGTTTTCTTTCCAAGGGATTAACGCTGTGACAGTCAAGGTTTTTTTTTTTTTTTCCTTTCTCTTTTCTTAATTCTATTGATAATAAAGTGTTTCATGTTGATTCTATATCCGGTTGTTGTTGCCTATTATCAGAAAGGTTAGCGCAGGAAATTAAATAAAGTAAGCCCACTAATAATTGTCGGCAAGTCTTGGCCTGATAATTGCTTCTTTGGTCCCAGAACCTGCAGGCACGCAAAGTACCAAACCAGTAGGCAAGTTTTCATGCAATTAGATATAAAAAAAAAATTGTTGCAAAAATTTGAAAATTGATAATAATAAAAATAAATTCAAGCCATACGCATGCCCGATCCTGGTAGGAGCAACCTGTAATTTTTTTGAATTTTTTTTTCTAAAGTCAATATATATTGACTCACAATACACTTACAATTTATTCACCAATTCACTGTTCATCTTTTTCAATTTATTTATAATTTTATTTTGAATACTATTGTATAATATTGAATACTATTAGACACTATAGTGTATCAAGGTTTGTAATTTACTTATGAAATTTATATTTTGAGCCAATTGATTTATAATTTTATCTTGAGTATTTGTAGAGGTCCCTTTTATTTTTCCCACATATTGCCTCTAAAATCTCAGAACCGATTATGAATTTGATATTTAAAACAAAAACATAAATAGCTTTCGAGATAAGTTATCCCGTGCTTTCGGAAGCTGTTTTTTAAATAATAAAACCAGATTTATTAACAAAATCTATTCCAAACCTAGTGTTGGCAAACATTTTAGCTACTTTTTATTTTCTTTAGAAAAATAACATAAGCAATTTAGATAAGTTGTACCAAAATCAGTCTTCGTCTCAACGCGAATAAAATACACAATCTTAGCAAATATATATATATATATATATATATATATATATATATATTATCTCTTATAATGAGGCTTCGAAACGGTTTAAAAGTGAGCCGTCTAAGCCATAAGTAAATACTCAACCATATTTTTTTTAAACTTAAGGAGATAAATAAAAACTGAAACCAACTTCCCTCCTATCCGTCCAAACCGTAACAAAGTACTAAACCAATTTAATCTTTTTTTAAAACTTATGGAAGATTAAAAAAAAAATCTAAAACCGTAAGTAAATACTCAACCAATTTAATTTTTATCAAAAATTTACGAAAGATACATAATTTTTATAAATAGTAGAAATATATCCAGAACAAATTATAATTAAAATATAATAAAATATAATAAAAATGTAAATATATATAATAAATTTTAATTCAAATATATTTAAACTATTTTAAAATAATATCAGAAAATTTATTTTACGTGCAGCGCACGTGCATTTACTAATATATATATATATATATATATATAGAGAGAGAGAGAGAGAGAGAGAGAGAGATCCTCCTTTTTTTTTATCTCCCAAGTATCCTCCTACTCACAGCGTTGGATGGTGATTTAAGTCATTTAATCTTAACCGTTGATTTATCAATGACTAAGATTAGATGACTTAAAGCACATCAAACGAGTGTGAATAAGGGGATGTTTGGGAATGCAAAAAGTGTGAAAATGTCTATCATATATATATATATATATATATATATATATATATATGGTTAAACGAGATATGAGTCATAGGCTCATATTCTTATATGAGTCATGCACATGTGGACCAATAGGATGGATTCATACATCCCATATGCACCCATCTGTACTAGTACATTCCATTTATATTGGTCCACATGTGCATTGACTAATGTAGGAATATGAACCTATGACTTATATTCTTTTATATATATATATATATATATATATATATATAGTATTTTGGGATAACTGGGAAGAGAAAAGTTTGTATAAATTAGGAAGAGAGAGGTTTCATCATTATTACTGGGTTTGCCATTGTTACTAATGAATTCTGTCCAAAAAATTCGCCATTAGCAATGACAAAATTTACTTTTTTTCTTAATAATCCAATCCGGTGGCTCTTGAAATTCTGAAGCGACTCAAGATCATCCACTTGAGATTCACTAAAGTTCATCTCTTGTACTTATTTATCATATTTTATGACATTTCTTTCGGGTCTATTAGAGCACCCACAGTAGAAGTAGTTTCAATATTATTATTTTTTAATTTAGTCAAATTTTGTAGCATTTGAGGACCACATTGAACTTTTATTCACACTTAAAAAATGATAGAAAGTCAAAACATACTCCAAATTTGGAGAGTCCCCTAGCTGGTTTACAGTAATATGTGGACCCACTAAAATAACTGCTCATTCGTTTTCCTCCCGCTATTTCTTTCTCGCCCTTCCCTTTTCTTTTCTTTTTCACAGAACTCTTAAATATTTTATTTTGGCTAATTCTAAAGACACTCCATATATTGCTTAGGACAATCCATTACTTCATGACAACCCAAATTTATATAATTTTTACTTATGACAGCCCAAAATTTACTCAAGACAATCCAACACCTCGAAACCTTCCCAAAATCCTTCATTCTAAATTTCTACCATCTCTCCTCAAAATTCCCAACCCCCCCCCCTCTCCTCCCCTCTTCTCCCTATGTTTCTTCCTTCTTCCAAAACCTAATTTCTTTCAATTCTCATAACCCTTCATTCTAATGCCTAAAATAGTTAGATAAATTAATTTAGAATTAATTTAGGATTGATATACGAACTGATGAACCCTAAAAATCAAACTTAGGGGTTCAAAAAATTGAACAGAGCCGACAGTCGGACTTCACCTATAGGACTGTAGGCAAATTCTACAGTCCTATAGTACTATAGTATATATAGGACTATAGAAAAGACTATAGTCCTACAGTAATGTTGTAACGACCCATTCCGTTCAAGCGGACAACCGATTCAAACGAAGCAAGTGCAACGACCCGACCCGCTTTGCTCAGCGAGAAGACTAGTTTGAGGCAAAAGATTTTAGACTTGGCCCTTCATGAGTTCAGACTTAGACTTTCAAAGGCTCGCTCGGAGTATCGTTCGACCGAGGCAAATCATCGCTAAGGTGAATGGCTACGATGAACTTGTCTTTGCTTAGCCAGCACACTTAAAATATGGACGATACATGCTAGTCGCTAGGTGAATCACCCTTTGCATGCTAATAAAGGATACAGCGCACCTAGTTAAGGGAATAATCACATCTTGTATTGCTTGTGTTAGAACATGAAAATAAAACTTGACTTATAACGTGGACCCTCGCATACTATATTTGCTTCGTACAAGTAGACCCCGTTATGCCTCGAGTAGATCGTTATATACTCTCCGTAGTGCACTGCTCACTCGTTTACACTACTCGTCCCCTAGATTATGTCGTTCAGTATGCCCCTGTACTGTTGCACTCCTCGCACTACCCCTTAGACCATGCCAATATAAATGCTTATGTTTCATATAAAATGTATGCTTGCTTGCTTACATTGTAGTTACTACTCGTTGCCTCGTTTCAATGCTTGCCACATGAATTTATACCATAATCAAGTAAACACTATCTTGCCTTGCATTCATCAAATTCACCGGAAGACTATCTAATAGTCGTTCCGTGCAAGTATGAACCTGAAAGTATTCGGGACCGTTAGGTCGCCAAGGCAATTACCGAACCAGGGGATTGCATCATGTTAAGTAAAGCAAGAATCACAGCTCATGGAGCAAGATTTATTCAGGTATTCGGATCCTTGGTAGTCTTTCTCGAGCGGACGAGATGGTGTATGCACCATTATTGCTACACGCATCTCCGCCCAAGTGGCTACGCATCATCCAATGGCTAAGTGAATCAAGAATTAACATGTCATGTCATGAATCCCGTGAATCTTAAACCCAAGACTTGTATGGTCGCGGACAACTCGTGCACGAGGTATCGTGGATTTTTCGGACGATCGTCGGTGCACCGGGATTGTGTCGTCCTGGAAGAAATCATATGAGGACTCCTCGAGCTTTGGCGGGATGGTGTCTGTGCCTCGAGTTTTTAGCGCTATACCATCACCGTCAAAAGAATTCGGATCTCTCATGTTCAGGTGGGATGATGCGCGCCTCGAGCTTTTAGCACTATACCCATCTCCGTCAAAAGACTCGTCCAAATGGCTTGTAGCGCTAGCGACCCTCCTGTTCATATAGATAAGTCATCCTCACTTAGCGGTAATCCACGTGCGAGTTATTACATCGCATTAGTAATATAAAATACCTGAACGATTATGAGTATAAAACATCTATACATAATTTGAACAACCTGAGCAATCTATTGCAACACACCCGAGTATCCGTGTAACTCGTGCACCTGAAATAGAATCTCGCTCATGACACTCGTGTTTGCTTATGTTATTGCCTCTAGATTTCATTATATATGCTCGTGCTTTGTTTAACTTAGTTTGCCTTGGACAGGGAAGGATAAATGGTAAGTTGGTAAGTCTCGTCGTGTTACTCTTATATCGCACGGTGCACTGCCGTACGAGTTAGGATTTTTATCATGCCATAAAACTGATCCCAAGGTAAGACTAGAAAGATAACTTAATAGATCGTGCACGAAACCTGTATAACGTGTTTAGATTTTTGAGCGGGCGAGAAGCCTCACCACCAGTGCATTCATGTACTAATAACCCACCAGATTGCATGCAGGGTGCGGGAGAAACTCGTTTGGTGCGGAAACCCCCTTCGTGCGGGCTAAGGCGTGGAGTTCACTCTGGAGCCTTGGAACGTTGCGTCCGAAACTGAAGCACATATACAAGACATAATGTTAGAACATCGCCTATGTATTATTCCACAATTGTAGCCACTTGGCACGCTTTTATCGTTTCAGAGAGAGAGATGGCTTGAGTGACTTGTAATCTCGGCCTAGCGCCGCTTGTAACATTTGTTCAATCTCAATAAAGTGCTTGTTTTACTTCTATACTTGTGTTATTCAATGCTTCCGCTATTGACGACTCTGTGAACTTGGTACCAATCGTATGTTAGTTCTTATTTCGCTACACTCGGACTATCTGTGCGACTCTGTGGCTTAGATATTTTATCGCTTGTTCGGATCATGGCCTTGCACGGGCAAAACTTGTGCTCGTGCCACATCACGTCCATATGGGAAAGATCGCCCCACGGGAGCGCTGGCACGGTAATTCGCGCCTAACGGGGATGGCCGATTACCTGCGGAAGATCGGGGCGTGACAAATGTAGGCCTGTAGGACATCCTATAGTCCTGAATTATATATGGACTGTAGGAAAGCCTATATTCCTATAATATATGTAGGACTGTAGGAAAGCCTATAGTCTTATATTATATATGGACTGTAGGAAAGCCTATAATCCTATAGTAAATATAGGACTGTAGGAAAGCCTATAGTCCTATAGTAAATGTAGGACTGTAGGAAAGCCTATAGTATTATAGTATACCCATCACCTGATGTTGTTGGAGTACATTGGGTCTTGGTATACTATAGGACTATAGGCTTTCCTACAGTCCTACATATACTATAGGAGTATAGGCTTTCCTACAGTCCTACATATACTATAGGACTATAGGCTTTCCTATAGTCCATATAAAATACAAGACTATAGGCTTTCCTACAGTCCTACATATACTATAGGACTATAGGCTTTCCTACAGTCCATATATAATACAGGACTATAGGATGTCCTACAGTCTTACATTACTATAGGACTATTGGCTTTGCTACAGTCTTATATATACTATAGGATTGTAAAATTTGCCTACAGTCTTGTAGGTTTGAAGCCTGACTGTTGGTTCTATTCAATTTTTTGAAACCCTAAGTTTAATTTTTAGGGTTCATCGGTTCGTATATCAACCCTAAATTAGTTCTAAACTAATTTATCTAACTATTTTAGGCATTAGAATGAAGGATTTTTAGAATTGGAAGAAATTAGATTTTGGAAGAAGGAAGAAGCATAGGGAGAAGAGAGAGGTTGAGATCTATTTTTTTATTGGCTTTTATATCAAAATATGGACCGCCCTCAAACAAAATATTTTAGTGGCAATTTATAAATAAACAAAAAAAATATGGGTTGCCCTTAAGCAAAATATGAAGTGCCTATAGAAATTGCTTTTATTTTTCGTCAGAGAAGTCATCCTAGATGCTGAGTTCCTCCTTCCGCTCTTTCATTCTCTCCCTTTCTTCTTTTTTTCACAGAACTCTTTTCTTTCTTCTCCAAATATTTTATTTTTCGTCAGAGAAGTCGTCCTACTGATTATCCGGAAAGCTCTGTTCGTGACCCTTTCTTCTTTGTACATAACCAATATTATTAGAGCATAAAGAATTTTACTAATAAAAGGTCCGGAAAGTTCTGTTCATAATTGTTACTTTTCATGCATGTGGGAAATTATTTATGCTCATAGGTTCGTCATGAAATACAAGTTAGGGGGTGTTGAGGAGAAACACTCTATACTACAAGCTATTCAAGAATTAATATTTTTTTATTACTTGTTCGGACCGAGACCCTTCTCCTGTTTATCCTTGCTTATCACCTTGCTGGAGGTAAAATTTAATTAGAGAAATTTTGACTTACCCGCCACTTTTTTTATCATATTTAATGGTGCACCCTACATTATTTCCATAATTTACATATCCTCCCACTTTTGAAGAAATTTTTTCAAAAGTAACGGTCAACCCATTTGACAAAAAAATGGACGAAAATACCTTTGTCTTCTCCCTTTCCTCTCACCCCTCCTCCCTCTCCCCACCGAGACCACTGCCGTCGACCCCCCTCCCCACCACCGACCTTGCTCCCCCCTTCCCGCCATAGCCCCCACTCCCCCCCCCTCCCCGCCCCCGCTCCACATGGCCAGCAGCAACAACAACAGTCGTCGTTGCTGCTCGCGCGCAGATCGCCGTCGACGTCGCTCGTGCGCCGTTGCCGCACGTGCGTCGCTGTCGCACGGGCACGTAGTTGCCGCACGCACGCCGCTGTTGCTCGCAACCGCTGTTGTTGTTGCTATTGCTGCTAGGGGGAGTGGGGGCTGGGAGGGGGGCAGCGGGGGCTGTGGGGGGGATGAAGGTCGACGACGATGGCCGCGGTGGGGAGAGGGGGGAGGACTTGAGAGGAAAGAGGGAGAAGGCGAGGGTATTTTCGTCCAAATTTTTTGGTCAAAAGGGTTAACCGTTACTTTTGAACGAATTCCGTCAAAAGTGGAAGAACATGTACATTATGGAAACAATGTAGAATGTACCCTAAAATATGATAAAAAAAGTGGAGGATAAGTCAAAATTTATCATTTTATTTTAAAATCTCTTTAGGAGTAAGAAAAAGGGCACGAAAACAAAGAAGAAAAAAAGGAGAAAAAAAGTTACCAAATGTTTCATGAAAATAAAGAGAGAAAATAGAAAGAAAAAAAGAGATTAATTTGGAGTGTATCATTGTTTGTCAATACCAAGGAAACACTCTAAAAATAGTTTAAAATATGATTTGGAGTATACAACTGTGGATCATTGTGGATGCTCTTATCCGGATGAAAAGTTTTATATTATAGTTCAATTTGGGATGTTTAAATTATTCCAACGGTATTGTACATAAAAAGGGTGCGAAATGTTGAGGAGAATATTTTTTGTACGTGTAGCGACACTAGTGTTGTTAATATTTATATATATATATAATTTTATCAAAAATTTGATAAAAGAACAGAGAAAAAAAAAAGTGTTACCGGCCTCCGGGAAAGTCGTGCACGAAGCACTGCCCTAAGAGTTGATCCGAGGTCTATGTGCAGACGTTTCTCGGAAGCTCCTAATAGTAAAATCCCCTGACTACCGGGTTCTCTTCGTTGTACACAACTCGGAGAGAGAGACCGAATTTAGCTCTGCCCAGAGCAAGGATTTAGATAATAGAATGTGGTTCGAGAGAAGAATGAGAGAGAGATTTTATATAGGAGAATTTTCTGTAGAAAAGCAATTGAGATGAGAAACTCAACAAATATATAGGGAGAGAACCAAGCCTTCACTACAGACAAATGAATAAATGCTATTAATCCAGGCATTTAATGAGTAATAAAAAAGAAAATATATGGGAGAGGAGCTGTCACATGTTTAAAAGGTGGAAAATAAACCTGGACATAAGGAGTAATAAATGTCCAACGTTCAAAATTTAAATGAGTTAAATCGGTTCAAAAAATAAAGGGGAGCAAAAAGATTTTTGGATCCCAGTCCGAACCCGAAGAGTAAATTGGATCGACATTCGGCGCCCGCAGGTGTGGGCACGTACCCGCATCCGTTACGTGCGCCGAACCGAACTGAGCCGGGCAGGGCGGCGGCGGCGCGCGCGCGTGTGACCCAAGGGGTTCCCCACACAACATCTTTAAGAGAGCAATGAAGGAGAACTAATATATACATACAAGGGGAAAGTGGTCCAACCAATGTGGGACTAAACACTACTAAAAATTAGCGACGTCAATCAGCAACTCCAAAGAATACGTCGCTATAAGTCGTTGTTTGGCGACATATAGCGATGTTTAGCGACTGTAATTAAGTTTTTTATAAGAATATTCGCTATAAGTTTATTTAAGGTCGCTAAACGTCGCTGAGTTATATTATTAGCGACGTTTAGCGACTTATTTAGCGACGTTAATCTATTAAATATTTAGCGACGTATTTAGCGACGTCTATAACGTCGCTAAATATTTATATTAGCGACGTCATAAGTTAGCGTCGCTAAACGTCGCTAATTTATTTCATTTAGGGTTGACGAATTCCTTTTCCCCCCATTTCCTTCGATCTCTCTTTCCCAAATTTTTAAACCCCCCCTCCGTCATGTCCGGCTCCCCTCCTCCCTCCAGCGTCCTCCTCCCTCCGACGTTCTCCTCTCTCCAGCTCCCCTCCTCCTCACTCGGTGAGATCTCTCTGTCTCCTTTCTCTGTCTTTCTGTCTCTCTCTCTCTTTCTCTCTCTAACACGACACAACATGACATGACATGACACACACTAACCCTAATTCGAACACACACATGCGCCCACGGATACCCTAGCACATGCGGACACTAACCCTAATAGTGACATGGACACACCGACACACACAAACATAGACATGACATGGGATACGACACAGACACATACACTGATGTGAACCTATTTCTAGTTCAGTGAGCATAGTAGTATCAGTGTAGGAACTCAATGTTAGAGCTCAGCTGAGACCGAGTATCAGAGCTTGCATATCTTGCAGTGTGGATCTCAGTATTCAGCATTTCAGAGTGAGAATAAGCTCTCTTGTCCAGTCACCTGCAACAAGCCAGCTCAGCTCTATTGCACAGTCATCAAATTAGTACAGTCAGCAAATTACGATTAGCTGCTAATACATATAATCAGTTCAGTATAAATAAGAGAATGAGGGAGAATAGAGGGGATGGATGTATTGTTGCTTTCTTAGTTTCAAATTACTTTAAATATGTAACTTCTTCTTCTTCCTGAAAACTCTAATAAAAACCCTAGAATTTCCAAATCCCCAACTCTTTCTTCTTCTATTACTGAATTTCTTTATTTTCATGTCTAATTCATATGTTTATCCTTCCTCACCTGGACTCCTACAAAGAGGACCGTATCATACACTGACATGACACAAAATATGATACAGACCCTAACCCTCTCTCTTCCAGTTAGCTATTTGAGTTTAGACGCAACCTTGCGTATCTGTATCGTATATAATACAATACAGATCTTGACTGAAGAAGAGATGTATACACGGAAGGAGGAAGTTGATCTTTTGCTCACATGTGTATAAAAATGTATACACAACCAACAATCCTCCCCCAAAAGGTCAAGTTCTGAAATAGATGTGATAAAAAAATTAAAAGTGAAGAGTTTCTGGACATGTATATATACTATGCATAGATGAGATGGACTACAGCCTTGAATCTCACTTAGTGACTATCGTCTTTATCTGAAGAAGTGCTTGATGGACTATGCCTTGAATCAGACTTCTTTGACCAGATTCAGAAAACTAGCACACATAGTACGTTAGAGGTTCTGGGTCTAACGAGTGGCACTTTTGGTTAGCCATTCGCACTTATTCTAAATTCATGAGAGTTGTCTGGGATCGCCCTGTCCCATAGTCGCGACCTTCACGACCTCTCATATAGGTAAATCCTTAAGGGTTGGTGATAGGTGTCAACCTCGCATATCAGCTTGGACCTATTAAGAGTTTTAAAAAACTCATCCTAACTCACTCAAGAACATTATCACCATAGGGATGGAGAATCATTGTACGCATGTACAGCTACTTGGGCATTATTGTAATAAGATTTTAATCTCGAGTCAGTGTTCCATAAAAGTCACCTAGGTCCAGCTTGTTCCTACCCATTGAACCGGCTTCTTGGGATCTCTAGTCAGACTCGGTTGGGTTGCCACTACTGGTGACTTTACTTATGGACTTAACCCCATCCCCCTCGATGATTCTAGGATCAAAGTCCTAGACAGACCCTTCGTCAAGTGGTCTGCAAGGTTCTTTTCTGACTTTATATAGTCAAGAACCACATATTTGCCCAATAGGCTCTTTATAGACTTAAAGCGCAGCTGCAGGTGCCTGTTCATCTTAGCATTCACAGAATCATGCTTTAGTAGTTCCATAACAGATTTATTATCATATTTTATAGAAATTGCAGGAACATGACTAATAGAAACATGTATATGCATAATAAGGTTTCTTAGCCATTCGACTTCTGTACATGTAGTATCCAAAGCTATCATTTCGGAGTCCATTGCACTCCTAGCTATGATAGTTTTTTACATGAGCCCCAGAAGATTGCAGCTCCTCCTAGAGTGAAAACATATCCAGTAGTAGATTTTACATCATGTGAGTCAGTTACCCAGTTTGTATCTGAATAACCTTCTATGATATCAGGTGGTCTAGTATAGTGCAGCATATAATCTAGAGTACACCTAAGATATCTAAATACTCTTTCTAATGTAGTCCAAGATAGCTGATTTGGGTTACTAGTATATCTACTTAGTCTCCCAATAGCAAATGCAATATCAGGTCTGGTCATGTTTGATATATACATGAGAGAACCTATCATCTATGAATATCTGTATTGTTCCATGGGAGAACCCTCATTCTTTTTTAGAACAACACTACTGTCATAATGTCATGTCATAGTCCTAAAATACGTAGGACTAGGAATACGTAAGCATGTCAGCCGTATGTATATGACAACTCCAATATATGAAAACCATAACACATGCGTATGCTGTATTATGAATAATAATTCACAAGTGGTATAGATTTATGTCATAAGTCACAGGGCATAACTAGATCTCATCCACAGAATCAAATAACCAATCAACTATATAACTGAGTCAAGTATAAAATGCTTGATAAGAACAAGTAGTTGGGTGGAGACAAATCCACTACCAAACTAGAATATAAGAGAAACAAAATAAGTATATCTAATAAACAATGAGGCTCGAAGAGAAGGCCTCCTCGAAAGAGAGAGAATGTAGCCAGTCCTGATTCGTGCTCGTGCGAATAGTCAAGATCGTCTACACCTGGAAAGGGACCAGGTCCTCAGAGGGACGTAACAAGATATATAGAAGCATGCCAATTGAATACAGTAAAACATGCATAATAAATAAAAAATATATAAGTGCGTTGTACTAGACAATCTATACGAATATGCATAATGAGGACAACTTTTCGACGTATGGGCATGTATAGGCTACTCTATCTATCTCATAACTCACACACACGTCCATGTACATCATCAATCGACATACCACGAGGGTAGCGACTATCGTAACACCATCAATCGACATACCGCGAGGGTAGCGACCATCGTGACACAACTACCATAGTGCATGCTAGTTACTACGGTTTACCAGAGTGGGTAGCCCATACGCCTACTGACTGTCCTCCCCTCACATGATACTATGTGTCAAGTGTGTGTCAACATATATAATATACAATTATGACTAAAAGAACACACACATATAATGAATATATATAAAAATATGATAAGCATGCAAAGTATTGTAAGCAATTTGGCAAGTTATACTTGCCTGACAAGAAACTTGCAAAGTGTAAGCGCCGAGACGTCAAGCACAAGGGATCAAAAATTATGGCATCTGAATGAACGTCTCCGGATGCTAAAATAAATATTACCAATATTTTCGGAATCAGTGAGATAGCTAGAAAATACTACCCTTTCGTCCAATTTGGATACAGGGGTAAAACGGTAATTTTAGGTCAAAGCGGGGTCCATATGTGGCTCACTTTTCATTAAAATATGTACCATAGATAAATGTCTCTAAATGGGACAAATTATAGGTCAAACAAAATTTAAACGTCGATATGAACTCAACGGTATGTCTAATTTTGGATTCCGGTGAGCCGATCACAAATTCGCCCTTCAAGTCAAACCGTGGGGCCCGCGAATAGGCGACTTGGTCTCAGAATCACATGAAACTTGGGTCACAGGACCAGCGTGATACAACAAATCCAATGGCGTAAGTTTTGTCGTATTCTAACGAGCGTACACAAAGTAGGATGGTGGTTTATAAAAGTTGCGATACGAAAACTTTTTACGGATACGGGTTGATTCTGACGCGCACACACGTCCGAATCAACTTTCGCAAAAAATCACACGTCAGGATATACCATATGCGCCTTTCGGTGCAATTGGTATACGACGAGGCAGTCCCGTTTGGCGGAGCGCACTCCGTATCACAAAATCTTAGTTTTGAGGTCGAATAATTTAACAAATAAAATAAATTAATAAAAACTAAAAGAACAGTTAAATTCTCGGTTATATAGAGAAGAAAACCCTTCAATTAGATTTTAAAAATATTAAACAGGTTGGTAGCAAATTGGGCATGAACATGGGGGTTTGGGTTAAAATTTTGGAGTATTTTTAGTCAGTTTTTTTAACTAACTTTCGATCGATTTTTCGATCAATCCAGGGCACGAAAACTCGTCCCGCTTGAAAGAAATCTAAGAGGATTAGGTTGTGAACGTACACAGACAAACCGCTCACAAAAAAATCATAGATGAGGGAGACATGATACCTTGAAAATGGGCTCGGGGCTGTGCACATGCGCGCGCGGATGGCGGTGCGGTCGTCGGTGGTTGCGGCGGCGCGGGACGGCAGCTGCGGTCGGTCGTCGGTCGCCGGGGAAGGAGATTAGGGTTAGGGTTAGGGTTTAGTATTATATGTGTTTGTATATATATATATATATATATATATATATATATATATATATATATATATATATATATATATATATATATATGTATATGTATATATATATATATAAAGAGAGAGAGAGACGCGGAGGGGGGGGGGGGGGTTCTGGGTTCACGGGGGGTTAGTTAGGAATAGGAATAGTTAGGTATTAGGTTTAAGTTTTGCTTAGGTGTTTAGGTTTTGTATTATTATTATTGTTATTGTTATTATTATTTTTTTTCTTTTTCTTTTGTGTTATTATTATTATTATTATTATTATTATTATTATTATTATTATTACTATTATTATTAGTATATATTTATTCACATATATATTTATATATATAGATGAAATTATATAAAAATTCAAAAAGAACATGTGCACACAGAATAAATTCTAGAAAATCTATCACCCTTTAGCAAGACTCTAAATAATAATAAAAATTATTTTATGGAATAATTCTAAATGAGTATTTATATAATTAAATTAATCAATAAAATTTATTTTCTAATTAAATATGAAAATACTCTAAAGAAATTCAATAATTTATAAAAATACTTTAAATAAAATTTAAAATTTTTAGGGAACTTACATTCTACCCAACTTACACTAATCTTGTCATCAAAATTAACACTAATCCATATTCGTAATAAATCACTATAGCTATTAACACTTCATTGCTAGCTTGCAGCGCTTCCTAAAAGGTTATGGTCAGCCATCCTAACACTTTCCTCCCTTATTGTCGGTACACTATTCTTTTATCCTCTAACTCATCTACACTACCAAACTTACAAGAATTCTACTAGTAGTCAAAGTCTTTTAAGGCTATTGTCTAGGTTGTAAGACGAATTTATTCATTGGGTCAAAAATTTTGGGATACTTGTCTGGAATCTCGTAACCATAATTTTTCTCTGTAACCGTCAAGTATCGTAGTCTAATACTGCCACATCGCCTGGCCAGTATGTCTGCAAATAATTCGAATACTCTACTATAATCGTCTAGCTGCAGCTGCTGCTACCTCGCCAGCGATTTGTTATAGTCATCAGTTCGTAACAAGTGCCTTCAACTCTTTCCTAAGCTTAGTCTAAGTTTTAGGACAACAATTAGGGTCTTGACTAAATTTATAAAACTATTAAAAGTATGAACCATTTCAACAATCCAACTAATTCATGTTAGACTAAAGGATGCTACTCAAGGTTTAAAAAAATAAGAGAATACATATATTGCTATAGTGTATATACATAAGGGTTATCATTATGAACTCATCTTTTTAGTTATTAATTATTACTAACCCATTTATGTTTTAACTAACAAAATAAATGGTGAGGTTGAAGTAAATCAACAATTCATGATGGCATGAAAAGATGCAACTACGATAGGAAGAATTAAGCATGGGATAAGGAATGGATATGGAAGAGAAGATGAGCAACCCAAGGGGACGAGATGGTGATAGGAAAGAGAATACTATTATTGCTACTCATGTCATCCATTAGCATCATGGGTATGCCATCTAGTTAAAATATCAACATATCCTCAAAATTTTAACACCAAATATATCACATGTGATATGCCCTTAATTACAAAAGATAGTCACAAAGTAATGTGATTGGCCTATGGGGTATATCTAGTACTCTCAGTATATGAAACTTATACCAAGCACAAGCGTTCGTCTTTCCGAAATAAGGGAAGACGAAAAAAACAATAAATAATTCAAGGAGGAGGTGATAGAATACAAGTACGGGGTTCAAGGCGATTAAATAATTCAAAAAGAGAGTTGTCAGGACAGTTGTGGATTAAAATCTTATTTTTGTAAATTTTTATTCGCATGCTCATATCAGTACAGTTATGTAACTGATACGATATGCTTGAACATGTCTAGAGGACAAGTATATTCGTCTAACATGCTGAGTCAACTATATCTCAATCCATGTAAAGTAGTCATGCGAAGAGCGAACCAAGTGCATTAAGGTTGATCAGACCGTAATACACTGATTCTGATTTAGACAATGTATTAGTAGGCGTCCCCAATAACCCATATGTCATGAACAAGCTCGATAAAAGAATAAGCTTACAAAACTAGGCTATAAAATAGCAGCATAAGCGGAGGTAGTCCAGAAAATATAAGTACGATGGATTATGATGAATGAAAGTACAGAATAATTCAAGTTCACAAAGAAGATAAGACTCGTCCGGTGTTGTGCCTCTACAGTTGCCATACTAACTTCTTGTCTAAGTCTATAGTCGACCAAATGGGGGTATGGGCCTCTAAGTTCTACAGTCTAGATAAACACTATCTTCTTATGCAAGCCTATAGTTGGTGTCATTCAATTATACTTTATTAATAGTTTAAAAGGACTATGTGATACTAGGTTATGAGGCATACTACCCAACTTATAATAATTTAACTAATAGTATTATTGAACAATAGAGTATATATACCTAGTACAAGTCATCTTCCTAACCCCTATCAAGCACTAAAGAAAAGATAAGATTAACGTTGTGAAATGATCAAGCAAGATGCAATGCAAGCTATCAAATAAGAGTGCAAAATAAAATGAAGGGAGGTGATTAAATAAGTGGATGAGATCATATATTCTAATCCTATGCGCAGGCTTGCTCTGTACAGTAACGTAATCGAGACAATATGCTCTCGACCTGCATGGGCCACCATAAAAATATGTCACGTCCCAGTCCCAAAATATGTAGGACTAGAATACGTAATCATGCCAGCCGTATGTATATGGCAACTCCAATATATGGAAACCATACCACATACGTACGTTGTATTATGAATAATAATTCACAAGTGATATAGATTTATGTCATAAGTCACAGGGCATAACTAGATCTCATCCACAGAATCAAATAACCAATCAACTATATAACTGAATCAAGTATAAAATGCTTGATAAGAACAAGTAGTTGGATGAAGACAAATCCACTACCAAACTAGAATATAAGATAAATAAAATAAGTACATCTAATAAACAATGAGGCTCGAAAAGAAGGCCTCCTAGAAAGAGAGAGAAGGTAGCAAGTCCTGATCCGTGCTCCTGCAAATAGTCAAGATCGTCTACACCTGAAAAGGGACCAGGTCCTCAGAGGGACGTAACAAGATACATAAAACTATGCCAATTGAATACAGTAAAATATGCATAATAGACAGAAAATATATAAGTACGCTGTACTAGACAATCTATATGAATATGCATAATGAGGACAACTTTTCGACATATGGGCATGTGTAGGCTACTCTATCTATCTCACAACTCATGTACACGTCCATGTACATCATCAATCGACATACCACGAAGGTAGCGACCATCGTGACACCATCAATCGATATACCGTGAGGGTAGCGACCATCGCCACACAACTACCGTAGTGCGTGCTAGTTACTACGGTTTACCAGAGTGGGTAGCCCATACGCCTACTGACTGTCCTCCCCTCCCATGATACTATGTGTCAAGTGTGTGTGTCAACATATATAATATACAATTATGACTAAAAGAACACACACATATAATAAAAATATATAAAAATATGATAAGCATGCAAAGTACTGTAAGCAATTTGGCAAGGTATACTTGCCTAACAAGAAAGCTGTGAAGTGTAAGCGTCCAGACGTCAAGAACAAGGGATCGAAAACTATGGCATCTGAATGAATGTCTCCGGATGCTGAAATAAATATCACCAACATTTCTGAAATCAGAAAAATAGCTAAAAAATACCATTTCGTCCAATTTGGACACAAGGGCAAAACGGTAATTTTGGGTCAAAGCGGGGTCCACTTGTGACCCACTTTGCATCGAAATACGTGTCATAGATAAAGTTCTCTAAATGGGACAAATTATAGGTCAAACAAATTATAAATATCGATACGAACTCAACGGTATATCCAATTTAGGATTCCGGTGAGCCGATCACAAATTCGCCCTTCAAGTCAAACCGTGGGACCTACGAATATGCGGCTTAGCCAACTATTTCAGAATTGCGTGAAACTTGGGTCACAGGACCAGCATGATACCACGAATCCAATGGCATAAGTTTTGTTGCATTCTGACGAGCGTACACAAAGTAGGGTGATGGTTTGCAAAAGTCGCGATATAGAAACTTTTTACGGATACGGATTGATTCTGACGCGCACACACGTCCGAATCAACTGTCGCGAAAGCCCACACATCAGGATATACCATACGCGCCTTTCAGTATAATTGGTACGCGACGAGGTGGTCCCGTTTGGCGGGGCGCACTCCGTATCACAAAATCTTAGTTTTGAAAGATCAAGTTTTTGGTCGTTTTGGAGGTCGAATAATTTAACAAATAAAACAAATTAATAAAAACTAAAAGAATAGTTAAATTCTCGGTTATATAGAGAAGAAAATCCTTCAATTAGATTTTGAAAATATTAAACAGGTTGGTAGCAAATTGGGCATGAACATGGGAGTTTGGGTTAAAAATCTGGACTATTTTTAGTCAGTTTTTCAGCTAACTTTCGGTCGATTTTTAGACCAATCCAGGGCACGAAAACTTGTCCCGCTTGAAGAAAATCCAAGAGGATTAGGTTGTGAACGTATACGGACAAACCTCTCGCAAAAAAATTATAGATGAGGGAGACATGATACCTTAAAAATGGGCTCGGGGCTGTGCACATGCGCGCGCGAATTACGGTACGGTCGTCGACGGTTGTGGCGGCGCGGGACGGCAGCTGCGGCCGGTCGTCGGTCACCGGGGAAGGAGATTAGGGTTAGGGTTAGGGTTTAGTAATATATGTGTTTGTATATATATGTATATGTATATATAGAGAGAGAGAGAGTCGCGGAGGGTTTCTGGGTTCACGGGGGGTTAGTTAGGAATAACATTAGTTAGGTATTAGGTTTAAGTTTTGCTTAGGTGTTTAGGTTTTGTATTTTTATTTTTATTGTTATTTTCTTTTCTTTTTCTTTTGTATTATTATTATTACTATTACTATTACTATTACTATTACTATTACTATTTGTATTACTATTATTATTATTATTATTATTATTATTATTATTATTATATATTTATTCACATACATATTTTTATATATATAGATGAGATTATATAAAAAATTAAAAAGAATATTTGTACACAAAATAAATTCTAGAAAATCTATCACCCTTTAGCAAGACTCTAAATAATAATAAAAATCGTTTTATGGAATAATTCTAAATGAGTATTTATATAATTAAATTAATCAATAAAATTTATTTTCTAATTAAATATAATACTCTAAAAAAATTCAATAATTTAATAAAAATACTTTAAATAAAATTTAAAAAACTTTAGGGGGCTTACACATAAGGAGTAAGGGCATGTTTCTTATCAAAATACTCAAATTTTTTTAGCATTTTCTCGATAGAGTGTGCTAAGGATAGAGTATAGCCCTTCTTGTATTTGGACAGTTGCATGCCTAGAATTAAGTTGGCTTCACCTAGATCTTTCATATCAAACTGGCTGGATAAATAGTACTTGGTATTAATTATCAATTCTAGTGATGATCCAAGAATATGGATGTCATCTACATACACACATAAGATGACACAACTTTCATCTATAATTTTGGAGTATATACATTTGTCATACCCATTTGGCACGAAACCATATTCTGAGATGACTATGTCAAATTTGTTGTGCCATTGTTTGGGAGCTTGCTTTAGCCCATAAAGAGATTTAACTAATTTGTAAACTTTCTTTTCTTGGCCTTTACCAATGAAACCTTCAGGTTGCTCCATGTAGATTTTTTTCCTCTAAGTCCACATTTAGAAATTTTGTCTTTACATTCATTTGATGGATTAGCATATTATGAATGGATGATAAGGCTAGAAGGGTTCTGATAGAGGTGATCCTAGCTACAGGTGAGTAGGTATAAAAATAATCTAATCCCTTTTTCTAGGTAAAATCTTTGGCTACTAATCTAGCCACGTATTTCTCTATAGTACCATCGGCTCTAAGTTTTTTTTTGAATATCCACTTACAACCTATGTGTTTACTACCTAAATGTAGGTCTACTAAAAACCAAGTATTGTTCTCCATGATGGAGTTATACTCATTGTTAATGACTTCTTTCTAGAAAGGGGCATTAGGAGAAGATATTGCTTCTTCATAAGTTGAGGGTGTAAACACCCGAATTTTTCAGAAATTAAAATATAATTTTTAGGATTTTCTGTGATTTTTAAATAATTAAATTAATTTTCTTCAAAGGATTATTATTTTTGTGAATTAAATTAAATATTAATACATTATGAAAATAATATTTTTGGGTGTAAAATAAATAATTAGTCATAGTATAATTTTTCTGGAATTTATTGGACCCAAAAACTATTTTTAAAGACCTAAAAATATAGCTTTAATTAAACCAAAATAAATCAGACTTAACCGGTTTAAACCATCCTGAATCGAACCAAACCGAGCCTAAAATAAATCAACCCGAACCCGACCAGATTACCTAACTAAATAGTAACCTAACCCCCCGACTTTCGATCACCGTCAATTTCTCTCGCCGCCGCTGACCAACCGTCGCGCCCCTACCCCTTCGTCTCCCCGATCGGTGACCGGCCGAGACCCCTCGCCTCCGCGTCACGACCCCTCCGGTCCGTCTTTCCTAAACCGCCGGCCACCATCCCCTATATAAAACCACCGCTGCCACCACCACTTCACCACCAGCACCCGCTCCACCTGACTCCCGTCGGTTCCACTCCGCCACGATGACCCGACCACCCCACCGCTGTCACCATCACCGCCATCGCCGTCTACACCTCGACGCCACCTCTCCAGCCCCAGCGACGACCCTCCCCCGCGAGCTCGACCTCCGACGACCAGCATCAACGAGCACAGCAACCACAGCACCGTCGCCGGCGGCAGAGCACCGTCGTGCCACCCCGCGTACGCACAGAATAGACGTTTCCGACGTCCTGTTCCAGTGAGTATTTCTCTCTCCTCATCATGTCGTTTTTCGAACGGTCTGCTGTAACATGTTCTCTACGTGACCCCCTCGAACCACGTGCAATTAGACTGGGGTAGCGTGTCCTGTGGCGATCACAAACTGCGACGCAAAAATAGGAAAATATTCCCAATTCTGAATCTTTGAAAGCTGGCCCGAACTCACAAGTTCACGGCCGTTTAAATCCCAATATATTTAATAATTCTGAAATTCACTTGAATAATTAATTAGATGATATAACCATATTTCAAACCCTGTAATTAGTTTATTTTATTGTGTTGTAGATTATATTTTATTCGCGGGTGAAGTTGACCAAAAACTTGGTTATTTAAAATCCAAAATTTTCTGAACTGGGGCATCCCCTAAATGAGGTGACTTGGTCATGTGCAAATTTTACCAAAAGGTGCGCACTATCAATACGGATGTGTGAGATTTTACGGAAGTTGATTTGGATGTGCGTGCACACCGAAATCAACGCGTATCCGTCGAAATTGCCCCATATCGGGCATGTTCTGAAACTCGTTATAACTTTGTGTGTGCTTGTCGTTTTGCAACAAAATTTACGTCATCGGATTCATAGCATTATGTTTGTCCTGTGACCCAAGTTTGGTTCAATTCTGAGAACGTTGATGAAACTCCGTATCGTGGACCCCACCGCTCCACTTGACGGGCGATTTTGTGACCGGCTCATCGGAATCCAGTTCTGGATATTCTGTTGGGTTCGTATCATCGTTATGGACTTGTAGATGCTAAGTTTGATGAATTTGAAGAACTTTGTCTCTGGCACATTTTTCGGTGCGAAGTGGGCCACATGTGGATCCCGTTTTGACCAGAAACTGTCAAGTTTGCCCCTGTGTCCAAATTGGACTTATTGATAGGCAATCCTAGCTATTTCATATCTTCTGAGTATGATAGTAATATTTATTTCAGCAACCGGAGGAGTACTTGAAGATCCCACGGATACCGGAGCAACTGTTGGAATTCAAGCACTAGACAAGTGTACCTTGCCATACTTACAGTACCTGCTTCATATTATTTTCTTAATCTATTTATGTGTTATATCTGTTCAACCTAGGACCGTGTGACGTTGCTTAGCGTCCGAATAATATTCGAGTGTCAACATCGTACGCGAAGTTGTGTAACGTCACCTAAAGAGTTGATATCGCGATCCTATATTTTTTGTGCTTGCTTTATCAAGTACGTCATACCATAGGACACTTGACACTATTCATGTGACAGAATCTTTCCTGATATATTCATGGTGATTCTGTATAGGTTATAGGATTTGTGGCATAAATATTATATATGTATAGCTATCATATGACTTGTTGCATTAGATATGATATTGCGTGTCATGGATATGAGACATGTTATTACATTGAGTGGGGAGAGACACACAGGCTATAGGCTGATTATATATATATATAACCCTTATTATTCCGGTGCTCAAGACTCTACACCCGATCTTGGCCCATTACGTGATATTACTACTACCGGCTCCCCGACACAGAGCTGGTAGTAGTCTCAGCCTGAGTTCTAGTGATGCTCTCATTTTGCATATCACTTAGCTGGTTACTTAGTTTGCCCTATTGATATATTTTTTATATACTACATTTATTTGACTTGAGTTATTCTTGTACCTTGCTATGTCCCCTGAGGACCTGGATCCGGATTATGTCCCCAGGTACAGCAGAGGAGATCTATCCTGAGGTATACGAGATAGGAGCAGACGCTGGAGCAGTACCAGAACCAGAGGATGAGGTGATGGTCGATGATTTCTTCTGAGTATCTGCCTTATTAATACTCAGTTTTTGTTGTTGCTAGACTCTTTTATTTTCTATCTGTTGAACTGTTGTATCAAGCTCATTATCGGATTGTTCCCTGATATATTTTATTTGAGAGTTGATGTTGGTTTATATGTTGTTATTTTGATATTGATTTATCTATTGTGGACGAGATTAGATTGTGACATATTTAGTAGACCTTTATTATTGTTTTACAGCTTAAGTACACCCTAATGGGTCCATTAAATTGGGTTTGTCCATTGGTGTGTGCTGCTGGCCATTGCCACGTGTCTAGTCCCTCGGTATTTTGGGACTGGAGCGTGACAGAGGGATCACCCTCTATAAAAAAGGTAAAGAAATTTTCTCCTAAGTTCTTTTCAATTCTTTCTTTTTTTACTCCTTCTAGGTTCTATATTTTGTCCGGGTTGTAAACTAGATATTTGAACATGAGTTCTAGTGGACAGAGCAAGAGAGGAGTTTGGGGGAGAGGAAAAAATTATATCTTTGAAAGGATATATATTCTCAAAGTAAACTGCATCTCTTGCTTCTATAATAGTATTGTTAGATATTTTATTTACTTCTGAGTGAGTAACAAGAAATCTATTGGCATTACTATCTAGGACATATCCTATGAATATAGCATCTACAGTCTTAGGTCCAATCTTCCTCTTTTTAGGTTCAAAAATTTCTACTTTAGCCAGACATCCCCAAACTTTGAGATAATGGATCCTATGAGCTCTACCTTTCCATAATTCATAGGGAGTCTTATCATTAGACTTACTAGGAATCATATTAAGGATATAATAGGCAGATAATAATCCTTCTCCCCACAAATTATCGGGAGCACCTGAGCTGAGGAGCATGGCATTCACCATGTCTAACAGAGTGCGATTCTTTCTTTCAGCAACTCCGTTGGACTGTGGTGAATATGGAGTAGTTACCTCATGGATTATTCCGTGTTCTTCACAGAAATTGGTCATATCATTTGATGTATACTCTCCACCACGATCTGATCTAAGAATCTTAATCTCTCTCTCTAATTGGTTCTCAACTTCAGACTTATAGACCTTAAATTTGTCTAGAACTTCATCTTTGATTTTGAGAAGATATGTATAACAATAATTTAAATGATCATCTATAAAGGTAACAAAATATTTTCTACCGCCTCGGGTCAAAACCCTATTTGAGTCACACACATCACTATGAATTAGCTCTAGAAGGTCAGAGTTTCTTTCTACAGATTTGAAAGGTAGACTAGTATGTTTGGCTTGAACACAGATCTCATACATGTGTTTATCATCTATTGGAGTCTTAGGAATAAGATCTAAGTTCATCATCCTTCTTAGGGAACTAGATTCACATAACATAATCTACTGTGCCACACATTTGAAGATTCTACATTGGAAACAACAAAAGAATGATCCAAAATTTTATTCACGGTACTCAAAATAAAAAGACCATCTCTTACAAATTATTTTCCAATAAAAGAGTCATTCTTAGAAAATACTATTTTATTTGCCTCAATAACAATATTGTACCCTGAAGCTACAAGAAGAGACCCACTAACTAAATTTCTTCTGATAGACGGCACATACAACACATCATGAAGAGTTAGAGTTTTTTCTGATGTCATCTTTAGACCTATTCTTCCTCTTCCTATAATCTGTGCCGCTGAGCTGTCTCCTAGGGCTACACCTCCTCCACCTGATTCTTGATAGTTTGAAAAACAGGAGCAATCAAAGAAAACATGAACATTAGCTCCAGAATCCAACCACCAATCGTCAGAATGGTAGGAAATGTTGACTAAGGGTTGATAGCTTACAGCCTGAAGGAACTAGAAGAGCCGTTGAGAAGCATGTTTGCTTCTGGTTTGGCTGAACGTTTTTCTTTGTAAGAAGTCTGGACAGCTTCCTTCTTCCTATGGAAACAGTTGGTGGCAATATGGTTTATTTTACCATACACAAAACAAAATCTCTTCTAATCCTGAGTTTGACCGAAGTTTCTTGGTTTATGGTGATGATGGTTTTGTTGTTGAGGCTGAAGGTTCTGCTTCTTCTTGAAGATGTTCCTTTTGGGTTTGTGATGATGATGAGGCTTGGGTTTGCCTTGGAATTCTACTAGGTTTACCTTAGCTTTAGACTCAGACTTAGGGTTAGACAGCCTAATTTGTTCTTCTGTTCTAATTTTCTTTAGGACTTGAGCAAAGGTAAGGTCACCTTGAGTATGAATAAGGTCTTTCTTGACATCAGACCAAGAGGGAGGAAGCTTGTCTATTAAGTAGGCTATTTTATACTCAGTAGAGAAGAAAGTGTCTTTGGCTTGAATATGCCTAAGGTATTCTTGGAATTCAAGTATTTGGTCATTCATAAGTTTATTATCTACCATAAAATATCCGTTGAATGAGGAGGAATTGAATCTTTCAATTCCAGCATCATCACAGCTATATTCATCTTCCAGGGCATCCCAAAGTTCTTTAGCACTTTTGTATTCAAAGAATATGTCATATATTGATTCAGACAAAGCGCTTAGAATTCTATGAAAGCAATGGTAGTCTATTTCCTTAGGGGTCTTGGGTCTAGTGGAGCCAGAGGACTTGGATACACCTATGTCAGACTCAGTGTCATCAGAGTCATTTGTGATTGGTGTGGAGCCATGAATGGCTGAGATCAATTCTAAGGTAGTGAGCCAAAATTTCATCTAACTTTACCATCTCTTAAAGTAGCTCCCGTTGAGCTTTGTAGGTTTAGCAGTAAAAGTCTCATCCTTGCCAGTCATGGTTAGTAATGAGAAAAGTCTGAAACTGAAAGATACGTAATTACTCAATAACAATGTCTAATGATTTAGAATAATAGTTCAAGTGATTTTGCTAATCAATCCTAAAATCTTTAGTCTATCAAGTGTAGATTAACTTGGGTTAGCTGTAGGGGCCGGTTCCCAACTAGCGGTGGTCCGAAGACACTTAAATACCGTGTCGCTTAGGGCTATTTACATCCGGTTGACAGAAGGACCATTTCGGCTTGTTCCCAAATTTATCTCTACTTTTAGAATTCAGACTCGAAGAGATTTGCAATTATACTAAACTATTATTTGTTCAATACTAGAGACGCAGTTTAGATTGTCTTGAGGTCGTTACAAATAAACAATATTGTAGTTAACAATATGTAAATGTAGAGCTAATAATAACAATGAATACCAATGATGGTATATATATTAAGTAAGATTTTATGTGCTACAAATACTAAATTATAGTAGCTAAATTGAATCACAAGATTATATGTGCTGGCAAATATTAGTCCTTAGTAACAATAATTTTCTAATACCAATTCTTAATTAATAGATGATTCAAAATAATTAAAACTTATGTTGCACTTTGGTATGTAAGCAAAATTGGTATGCAAAATAGCTTTAGCAAATGAACAGTGAACTACAAATTTGCTACAAGAAATATTCGTTAACAAAACAAGACCTTTGCTTGGTAAGCAATAATACTACAATAACTTATTTTAATATAAAATTCGATAGCAAATAGAAAAATTGCTACAGTAAAATTTGGATAGAAAATATATATTCAGCAGTGTTAGCAAATGGTATGTGTCTAACAATAAACAACAGAATTTGTGTTTGGTGTTCTGAATAAAATATTTTGAACAATATGCGTGGTCACAAAAAGCAATTATATGAATACCCTTGCAAACTTGTGTGTTCATAAGCTTACAAAACTAATAGTAACGATAGCAAACAAGTTTTGTGTGTTCTGTGCACCAAGAAGTGATCCCAGAAAAATTAAAGCAGTTGTTTGATTACTAAGGATCAACTCTTATATTGTTGTTAATATATATATATATATATATATATATATATATATATATATATATATATATATATATATATATATATATATATATATATATATATAATATTTATCAAAAATTTGATAAGAGAACAAAGAAAAAAAAAGTATTACCGGCCTTCGAGGAAGTCGTGCACGAAGCACTGCCCTAAGAGTTGATCCGAGGTCTATGTGCAAACGTTTCTCGGAAGCTCCTAGTGGTAAAATTTTCTGACTACCGGGTTCTCTTCGTTGCACACAACTCGGAGAGAGAGACCGAACTTATCTCTGCCCAGTAAGGATTTAGAGAACAGAATGTGGTTCGAGAGAAGAATGAGAGAGAAATTTCACGTAGGAGAATTTTCTGTAGAAAAGCAATTGAGATGAGAAACTCAACAAATATATAGGGAGAGAACCAAACCTTCACTACAGACAAATAAATAAATGCTATTAATCCAGGCGTTTAATGAGTAATAAAAAAGAAAATATGTGGGAGAGGAGTTGTCACATGTTTAAAAGGTGAAAAATGAACCTGGACATAGGGAGTAATAAATGTCCAACGTTCAAAATTTAAATGAGTCAAATCGGTTCAAAAAATAAAGGGGAACAAAAGGATTTTTGGATCCCAGTCCGAACCCGAAGAGTAAATTGGATCGACATTCGGCGCCCGCAGGTGTGAAAACGTACCCGCACCCGTTACGCGCGCCAAACTGAACCGAGCCGAGCCGGGCAAGGCGGCGGCGACGGCGCACGCGTGTGGCCCAAGGGGTTCCCTACACAACATCTTTAAGAGAGCAATGAAGAAGAACTAATATATACATACAAGAAAAAAGTGGTCCAACCGATGTGGGACTAAAGAAAAAGAAGAAAGTTGAGCTTTTGCTCACATGTGTATAGAAATGTATATACAGCCAACAACCCCCCCCCCCCCCCCCCCCCCCCAAAGGTCAAGTTCCTAAATATATGTGACAAAAAAATTAAAAGTGAAGAGTTTCTGGGTAGGTATATATACTATGCATATATGAGATGGACTACAGCCTTGAATCTCACTTAGTGACTATCGTCTTTGTCTTAAAAAGTGCTTGATGGACTATGACTTGAATCAGACTTCTTTTACCAGATTCAGAAAAATAGCACACATAGTACGCTAGAGGTTCTGGGTCTAACGGGTGGCGCTTTTGGTTGACCATGGACACCTATTCCAAATTCATGAGAGTTGTCTAGGATCGCCATGTCCCATAGTCGCGGCCTTCACGACCTCTCATATAAGTAAGTCCTTAAGGGTTGGTGATAGGTGTCAAACCCCGCATATCAGCTTGGACCTATTAAGAGTTTTAAAAAACTCATCCTAACCATATCACTCAAGAACACTGTCACCATAGGGATAGAGAACCATTGTACGCATGTACAACCACTTGGGCATTTTTGTAATGAGATTTTAATCTCGGGTTAGTGTTCCATAAAAGTCATCTAAGTCCAGCTTGTTCCTACTAATTGAACCGGCTTCTTGGGATCTCCAGTCAGACTCGGTTGGGTTGCCACTGCTGGTGACTTTACTTGTGGGCTTAACCCCATCCCCCTCGATGATTCTAGGATCAAAGTCCTAGACAGACCCTTCGTCAAGTGGTCTGCAAGGTTCTTTTCTGACTTTATATAGTCAAGAACCACATATTTGTCCAATAGGCTCTTTATAGACTTGAAACGCAGTTGCAGGTACCTGTTCAACTTAGCATTCACAGAATCATACTTTAGTAGTTCCATAACAAATTTATTATCACAGTTTATAAAAATGTATAGAAAACCAACAACTAGATGTTGCTAGATGTTGAAAAAAGTTTTACATTAAAATACTTCAGTTATATATTATTATGATCAACGTTTTTGTACGGCTAGTTTGTCATTATAATTTTATTCCAAAAAATCTCTCTCTATTGACTATATATACAAAATTTTCTGCATTCTTGGTGATGCAGGCGAAAAAAAGATTGCCATACATAAACCGACAAAAGAACAAACAGTCATGGGCCTTTAATGGGCTCAGCTAAGGAAGCCTAAACCCAACCAAAACAATATCAATCACCAATATTAGTTTACATATTTGCTAGGATTTTTGATAAAAAATAATACTTTGCTCCGTCATAATATATAAAGAAAAATTCTATAAACACTTCAAAGTTTGCTTAAGATAGTCCATTACTTCAGAACAGTTCAGATTTTTATAATTTTTACTTAGAACAGTCTAAAATTTACTTGCTCAATTCCTCCGAACCTTCCCAAAATCCTTTATTTTAAATTTATACTCTCTCTCTCTTCAAATTCTCAAACCCTAACCCTAACCCGCTGGCGGAGCAGGACGAGGAGGAGTAGTAAGATGCAGAGGCGGCGGGAGGAGGAGGAGTCTGGAGGAGGCGGCGGCGGCGGGAGCCGGAGGAGGAGGGGGCCTCCGTTGTCTCCGTCGCGCGCAGCTCCCCGCGTGCGTGCTCCTCCGTCGTGCGCCGTTCTTGCGCTCATGCACCTACGCCTCGAGCTCGCCGCCGCCTCTGCTCGCTGCCGCCCTAGTTGCTGCTGCTGCCACCCGCTTCTTCTTCTATGTCTCATTCTTAGGTCTGTAAACAAATTTGTAGGAAAGACTATAATTTTTTTTTTACAGTCCTAATTATTTAGGACTGTCACAAATGTATAATATTGACAGTCCTGAAAAAAAATATTAGACTGAAAAATAAAAGTCATTAACTTTTATACGAGAAGTTGGACTGCCCTCAAGTAAAAAAAAATTTAACAAACTTGTAAAAAAAAAAATTAGACTATACTAAACAAACTATGGAGCCCCTGTAGAGTTTTCCTACATAAATTACAAGAAAAAAAGAGCATAGATTTAGGTCAGAGAGAGAGAGAGAGAGAGAGAGAGAGAGAGAGGAAATGGCATCAAAAGTTTTGTTATCGCTGGTGCTCATCTTCAGCATCTTCGCTCTGATTCAGGTTTATTTATATGTATAACCTTCTTTTTTCTTCTTCTTCTTCTTCTTACCATCCAAATTCATTCCTTTTTCTCCTTTCTGCAGATCCATTTTACTTTTATTCTAGATCTGGGCTATTCTATTTACAACATAACTTAAAAAATCAAGGGTCTTACAAACAATTTTGATACATGTATCATATAGGGAAATATTGGCATGTCCTAGTTTATTTTGGAGTGTCCAGTATATTTGACGCGGACCACAACACCATTGTTTTGGAAATTTGGTGATATTAAACACCCCCAAAAATTAGGATATTGGTTGCCCTTATGGGAGGGCACCCTAGGAAAAACACGCACACTCCAAAAACCTGGGCCTGTGTCGTGTCGGACGTGTATCAGACACGTATTGGGAACACCATTGACACACCAAAATACACTCCCTAAATAGATGCCGTGTCTGTGCCCTTAATGTGTCATCGGTATCAGTCTACGCACAACATAGCTAGAAGCCATTCACACGCATAACTTGACAAGACCTTAATGTGATGTCCCGGCACATAACTATTGACTAGTACTTTACCTCCGAATACGCTCAATTGGTGTGATTGGTGACATGAAATCCAATGCGATCCATATGAACCATGAACCTAGAGATGTCATTGTGTCACATGAAACCCAATCCTTTGAGGTAACAAAAGTTGCTTAGCGACATTGGTGCAACAAAAAACATATATGTCTAAATAGTTTGTAAAAGCGAGTTTGGACTTCAATATGAAAACATGAGAGAGTGGAACCAATTTAACGCTCTTGTAATGAAATTATATAGTATAATTTTTTATGAGGTTTAGATGGATTTGCTCAAAAGCTAGTGCAATTCATGGTTGTAAAAATTTAGGTGTCTCAAGGTTTCATGCTGCCCATCTTGGTCTAACCAACTCATCTTTCTATCGTGACTTCTTTCATATGTGTTTTTGCTTCATTCCTCTTTATTTGGCATTGGATCCACACAACACATTAACAGCATGTGATTAATTCCTGTTTAAAAGTTATAACTATTAGTTGCATCTGATTCTAGAAAGCTATACTGTGTCCAACAATCCCTAAATTGCTATTATTTTATCTTTATTATTAGTGAAGATGATTAGTTTTCTTTATGAGGTTAAGCTTTATAGTTTATACCAGCTGGTCGATGTATATTTTCTTCACTACGAAGTATATAATTAGTATCAGGGAGTCCATCCTTTGCTTATTGCATGTATTAATTACATTTCAGGCTAAAGCAACAAAGGATAATTTGAAGGAAGTAACACACAAGGTTTACTTCGACATTGAGATTGATGGCAAATCTGCCGGTATGGTTTCTATTGAAAGTTTTATGTATTAACTATGCAAGGTTTTTATATGCTTATAATATAAAATTTGTTGAAGATATAATGAACAAAATGATTAAGTCACTTGTTGGGGCAGCAGTCAGGCATGCAACATTCTTGTTTTTTCAAGGTGGTTTCTCAAGCCATCAGTTACTGTTTCAATTCTAGGGGTCACTATTTCTATTTTGAAGAAAAATAAAGGGAAATTGCATGACAAGCCTGGTCATGGACTGTTTTTTTCGTAGTTTAGTAAGTGCAAATATTTGACTCACACAATTTGAATTTGCTGGAGAACATTTGTAAATATATATATATCTCATTATCACCCAAACTGCGTGTAACACTAGGAATTACTCATTTATCGTGGTAGTAGGTTGGGTATCCACCCGTTATCAAGGGCGGAGCCATGATTTTAGTTTACCCCGGGCTGGACTTAAAACGTCGTGAATATTTTTTAACAAAATAATGGTCGAAGATCAGGTTTGTATGTTCATATCAGCCCAAAATATTTTCAATTCCAGTTTAACCCCAATTATTTAAAAAAAAAATTTGCCACATCCAAAACTATGGTTTACTACTCTTTTTCGTTATGTATATGATTCCTCTTTGTAGATGTAGGCCAAAGGTTGAACCATATAAATACTCTGTGTTTGCTTTCTTGATCTATGTTTTTATTTACATCAATTAATTAATTTCTAGATTGAGTTGTAATTAGGCTGGGATAAGATTTAAAGACCAATGTGGAAGAGACTAGCATGTATTTGACATTAAAGACAATCTGGCAAATTTGGACAAGTAATTGTTATGTAAGTTCAGAGAGGTAATTGTTATGTCCTATAAAAGTAAAAGGGATGACCATGTTTAAGTACATAGTTGGTCCATATAACATTTCTATACTGGAGACGCAGTACAATAGTTATTCAAAATGATATCAATATCAGTTCATTAAGTATAGAATTTGCCTAACTCTCCTTTCAATGGGAAGCTTATTTTTCCATAAAGAAAGTTAGAATGTATCTTACTAATAAGGATCTGCACGTGGTATATATTTTTCCATAATACGAACCCAATATTGATGACATTTGTTTCTGCATAACCTACAACTGAAACTTTTCAAGTATCACAAAAAAAAGAAGTTCAAATCTTGAACTTTGATATGAATATGTGCTTCTCCAACCAATTTCAAATGAACCATTCAAACAATCTTAACCATTCAAGACTTCAAGTATCAGCAAAAAAAAAAAAAACAGCAGGCAACAAATTATGAACTATTCAACATTTCAACCTTTGATATGAACAATTCAAAAAAATTTTAACTATTCAAGGATTTACCTAAGCTGCTGAGCAGGAACCGAACAAGTGCTTCTCCGAGACTCCGGCTCCGAGTGTTGCGAATGCGACTGCGACTCTCCCTAGCTCTGGTGGGTGAGGTGAACATCCTTATAAATGGAGAGAGGCTGAGAGATGGGACTGGACTATCCGTTCGATGCAGCCGTGCGGCTCCGTCAGTGATAGCTCGACATCTCAGATAGTACTGGCCCCCTAGCTGTCGTGACTCGTGGGGTTAGAGAGAGGGAGAGGTTGCTTGAAGCCTCTTTAAAACCATCAAGAGACAAGACCGGACTCTGGCTCCTAGATGCTAGCTGATAGAAATCCTCGTCAATAGGAGACGGGTGGACTAAAGTCTGTGTACTGTGTGGGTTGGTCTTAACTACATATATATTTTAAAAAAAATGGTTGGTTGGCTGGCTGGGTGGGCTGGAGCCCACCCCAGCCCACCAATAGATCCGCCTCTGCCCGTTATCCTCTAAACAAACTCTGCTTGTCTATTATCCTTTTAGTTTCTTTTCCATTTGCTTTAATGTTTATGTTTTTATGCTTTAATCATCGAGTATGGCTCGTTACCTAGTGTTCATTACCTGAGTAATCTTTAGTCCTGAATACCCTTTTAAATGTGTGATACTAATGTCCTATATTTCTATATGACAGCAGTCATGGTATTTCATTTTGTTAGATGTTGGATATGAAGAAAAATTAAATTTTACTTTGTGTTGTACTTGAAGTGTGTGGAGAGGATATCATTAATCAGATAATTCAGTTTGGATAGTTTCTTATATTTACCTCGTTTCCTCAATATCATCTATGGTACATTTGACAAAGTAGACAAGCCAATCTTACTAATCATGTGACCAGTTCTAAGATTCTACAGCTATGTTCTATGTTGCTTATATGTTGTTATCTGTAATCTCTTTGTTATTATTACTAATGCCTGATTTAACTGCTTTCTTGTAATTGGAGTAGAATAAATATAAAAGTGGAAACCTTTAGCAATTGAGTGGTGATCTAATGCTGAACGTTCATGGGTGATTTCAAATATTTATGTAAACAGGGAGGGTTGTGATGGGACTATTCGGGAATGCTGTGCCAAAAACCGCAGGTACATGTTCTGGAGCATGTATCTCTAACTTCCGTGATAATGGATTTCTATGCTCTATTGTGGCTTCTGCAATTTTGACTGTCAATTTATTTTAGAGAGCAATTTAGAGTCGAGTTTAGGAGAATCTAACTATGTTTGTTGGTTTTGTCTATGCAGAGAACTTCCGAGCACTTTGCACTGGTATGTTCTTTTCATGGTTATGCTTGTTACCTTTTTGTTCTCTTTTGTACTAGATACAATCTAGTAAATAGTTTGTTAACATGCTTAATATTTCATTCTGCACTCCTTTTCTTTTGCCAAAAATATAATATAATGATACTTCTAGCATGTTGTTACACATTGGAACACTTCTTTCACACCAATTGCATGACTAAAGTCTAAGGTAGGGTCTCAAATAAAAAACCCCTGCAAGTTAGTAAAATAGAGACATCAAAATAATGATGAACACGAAAGTTTTAAAAACTTTTCAAGTTTTTCAATAATTTATTAACTGGAGATCTAACAAAGAAATTGGTCCTCTTCCAAAATAATAAAATTGGTTCTCAAAGATTTAAAAAAAAAAAAGTTTATAAGTTTATAGGCATAATATAAATATTATATGTTGGAAGAATAATTGGCATTTGGCACATTCTTTTTGTTGTAATGCTTGAAAGGTTTCTTTTCTCAGTATTCTTGTTGTATTGTCTTAATTTAAAGGATGTATCTCATTATCCTAGTGTGCTCTCTATCAACCTTAGTAACTAGTAATACTCTACAACTACAGCTTGGTTTGGGATCGTTGCTCCTGCCTAAAAGGTAGCAGCAAACGTAAGTAATCTCCCACATGCTTTCAAAAGCTACCCCAAAACTGAACTAACTTTTCAATATTATTTCGATAAGCTGTTACCAAAGTACTTTTTTAGAGTGTTTTCAAATAAATAAGCAGAGGAAGCCATGAGAAGCAATCCCAAACCCAGCCTATGAAGCCTGTATCCTAATTTTTGGGTTCAGCTACATGAATCATTTTTTTTCCATTATGCATTTTAAGGGGCATCTAATCTCCATCCTTAGCAAACACCATACCCTCTTTCATACTTAGTCCAAGTTCTTTCAGTTTTACCTTAGTTATATTAGCTTCTCCAAGATCTTCTCACCCTCCTAACTTACACATTTATCATTCTCCTTTTTGACATACAAACCATATCCGACAGTTCTCTCATCCTATCCTCCTTGATTGACACCATAGTTGGCTGTCCTTGTGTTTTTTTTCCCCATTTTTAGAACATTGATATTCTATATAATCCCCTCAAGATCAGTTTATCAATATCAGTTTACATAATTGGTTTTTAGGAACTTGCTTTCTAAACACCAAAAAAACTGGAATCAAAGTTGTATAATTCTAATATTGTCAAATGCTTCACAAGGTAGGTATTTATAGAATTTACAAAGGAGCTAATTTATAGGAATAACAAATAGAGCTAATTTTTAGGAATAATAAATATCATAGAATATGTAAAAAGATATAAACAAATCCCTATAGTTACTGATTCCTATGATGTCAACAATTATCACATCATATCTCAACAAGTACAATGTGAGATACTTTCCAAGACTGCCCCTCAAGCTATAGTTTGAAGATATTTGAAGACATCTTTCATAACCGACTTACCAATTAAAACTTCGAATTGCATATTTGGAAGTCCCTTTGTGAGTATGTCCACAATTTCTAGTAGGAACTTAAGGCATACAAATTTGTCCACTCTCCAACTTTTCTTTTATAAAATATTTGTTAACTTCAACATGCTTCGTTCTACAAGGAAGCACTGGATTATGGGCAATAGAAATCATGGTAGTCAAAGGTACAAGGCGCGCATCGCAGAAAGGCACAACCGTTGCGCCTAACACCTCACTAGAGGAGGCGCCTTTCTTCGGGCGCACCCAAGACGTGCCTTTCAGCAAGACAACCACAAAAATGCATGCCTTATTGTTTTTATTTTTATTTTTTATATACAATAAACTTTGAGGCATAGGAATAACCCTTACCTCATATAAGTGGGAGGAAGATAGCCCTTTTTACGGTTGCCAAAGTTGGTTACAGTTGAACCAGAACAACTAAATTTTACTAAAAGTTTGGTAGGAAGAATACAAACTCTTGTTAGTTCTGTTGACTGCTAGTGTTACTACTGCTCTACTAGTTCACTTGGTTATGTTTTATTTAATATATTTATTTTGGTTGTAATATGTTATTTGGTTTTATTTCTTACATTAATAATTTATTTATGTATATTATATTATTTTTTGTGCCTCGCTTCGCTCGGACATGCGCCTTTAGAGCACCTCATGCTTCGGACGATATGGACCATTTGCGTCTCGAGTGCGTCTTGCGTCTTTGACTACCTTGATAGAAATAACAACTTTATTGTATCACTACACCTTCATAGGTTATAGATTAGAGATCTCCTATTCTTATATTCCTTAATCTACAATACTTCATAAGTTCTATGAGCAAGTTAGCATCTACTCTAAATTTAACATTTGTATTACTTCTAGTTAACATTTGTATTACTTCCAGCTACTACATTTTGCTTCTTGCTACGCCAAGTGACCATGTTTCCTCCAACAAAGCTGCAACAGCGAGATGTTGACTTTCTATATTTTTTTCCTCCCAGCCCAGTCTGCATCAGTATATACTTCCACATGAAGATGTCTATGGTTCTCAAACAATAGACCCTTACCTAGAAGTCCCTTCATATATTTGAGAATTTTGTAAACAATATCAAAGTGCTCCGGTCCATGAGAATGCATGAATTGACATACTACTCATGAATTGATTGCAAAAATTATATCAGGGCGTATATGTGTGAGAGATTATTATATCTGTGTGAGAGAGATTACTATTTCAACATGTTGTTGGAATTGGTCTATGTTGATCACCTCTTCAGGCTTGGCCTGTCACGTCCCAGATCCAAAATACGGAGAGCGAGAGCGTAACTCGGCCAGCTACGTATTGCACAGTACATCCGTACCCCACGATACGGTCACGACTGTAAGACAAGAGAGTTGGCTACAATCCAACGGTCTCCTATGGTCCACGGAATCCTATTCTCAATCCATTATCAACAAAAAGCAAAAAAATGTATCACATGCATGTATAACAGTAAGGCATCACAAACGCTAAAACATACAAGATCAAGAAGCTAGCGGTACAAAAGATAGTAAAGTAGCAATATATATATATATATATACACACACACTACGAAATCATATGCACAACTGCAATCTAGATACATGATCAAGTTGCTCGTAGGCGGGAACAAGCTTCCAGAACTCAGACATACACACCCATGTGGCTAAATGTCCAAAAGAATAGATATATATTTACAAGTTGGTGGAAATGAAACATACTCATGCTCCTGGGGCACTGTCCTCCAGGTAATCGTCATTGAGAGTTAGATACGGTAATCCTCGGACTCCGCTACGAAATTTGGTCAATGTAAAACCAGAGTAGTCAAAACTCCAAATTGCAAATACCATAATGAAAACTCTAGGGTAGGCAAAAACCAATAACAAAATAACAGAAACGATAAACAACTATACTAAATGGGACTGAGCATAGCTCTGAGACCTGTCGATAGAGCTACCTCTATATCAAACAAGAACAAGAGGTAAGAAGCTACCACTTGACGATCCACGTCTCTATTCCTGACTCTAAACATATAAGAGACGTGACAGGATAAATAAACATTTGTATTAGTAACTGATAGCATGTATCATGCACATGTATAGGTAAGAAGCAACAATAACTTTTTGAATCCATGTCAAGAGAGTACGGTACTAATGCACGTCTCGGTAACAAGACTTGACATGAACAATAAAAATAAATAGCTCGGAAATCAACAAAGATTCGTAGTCTCTTTATAAAGCATTAACCAACCCTTCCACTCATACAACAAAAGATTGGAAAATATTCCTCGATAGACTACATCTCTAAGTCTATCCCGAAACTGGACAATGCATCTACACAGGATTGTAAAAGGCGCTAGGCGGATGGGAACCGAACGCCTAGCGCATAGTCCGCCTAGGCGGCTAAAAAAATCCTCACAAAAATTACTGAAATTTGCAAAAAAAAAGTCTATAAAACCCCAAAACTTACGTAGTCGAGGGTCAAGGGAGCCTAGGCGAACATCGGGCGGACACCTGACGCCTAGGCCGACTTTTAGGGCAATGCATCTACAAGACTAGATTGAACTTGAATTGTAAATCAATCATCTCATATCATGGCCAAATAATTGCCTATAGCGTGCTAATTAACTAACTAGGGTTATCACAGTCCTAATTACTAAGAAATGTAGGTGATGAATCTTAAGCATCATGTTGTTGCAGACAACCAAGGTTGACCAGGGTAACAAATACATGTGCTTGTGGAAAAATAAAAGCTCAGGAATCATAAATGACAGAAAGTAAATGCTTAGGAGAAAAAATAAATGACAGAATTTAAACAGGAGCATATAAATATATAAGCAGTAAATAAAGGGTGGATAGTTGCCCACAATGTGAATCCTTCTAACCTGGATATAGACTCGCAGTTTGCCATAGGGTAGTAACCGTCACCTATATCAAACAAGGACAAGGACAGGAACTTTCCCCAAGACAACCTTGTCTCTCGATACCCGCTACACCTTCTGTAAATCCTCGCATACTGTGTCTACACAGCAAGAAATACTCTCTTGCGCTAAAATGCTCTTTCTTGCGCTAAAATATAATACTATACTTGATATGTAAATAAACATGTCACAACTTGTCATGATGTCTTTACAGACCAAGCTATCAATAATATGATCATGATAACATGGGATCACATGCTTACACCTATAGGAGGTTACCGTGTCATTACAGGTCCTGGTCCACACATCATGGAATGACTAAGCCCGGAAGCCCCCGTCAACGAGATCATGTCAAGCTTTGGATACCTTTCCACCAGATGCATCTAATTATGGGTTAAATGTTAGTTATCCTAATTCATTCATTCAAGACTTACAAGTCGTGGTCTTTCGTAAGTCTGTCCTATATGGTGTAGTTAAGAACGCTGGCCTCAGCCGGAGTCCATCTCATGTCAGACCTTCATTGGCACGATGAGCAGTGATCAATCTATCAATTGATTCAGTACCAATGTAAGCAGTTTGTGTTCTAACAGGGTGTACGTCATCTGCTGGTGCTGGTATGAGTATGGGTACATAAACATGCACATGATCGAGTATATTAGTCCCTCTGGACTGTACACTGACATATCACATACTGGGCACATGTACGAGTACAAGCACTAATAATGGAGTCACTTGACTCACAACATGAAGTGTACAAGATATAGCATAAGAAAGCAGTAAAAGAAATTAAACCACAACTGAACATTTATAACTTAACTAAATTCAGAAATCAGAAACTTGAGATAAAACTCGAAAAACATCGTATTTATACCTCTTCGGATACAGATAGATACAGGAAATCGGGGATTCCAAACCCCATGAAAATACACTCACAAGTGTAAAACTTCATAATACACAATTTAAAATTACTTTGAAATCGTATCGATCGAGACCGGATCGAGTGGGACACGAACCAGTAACAATTTCAGGGTTGTTCTGACTCAAATATGTCTTAGTAGTATATTGTCGGTATATCGGTAGTATAATGCAAATTCAAGATTATGCAGGACAGTACCTTGCTCAGGACATAGCAAAATAGTATACCGGTGGTATCCATAAATACTTCTTCATGTCCCCAATAAGAAAGCATTTTTTATGTCGAACTGGTGTAACAGCCAATTAGAATGTACAACCAAGGATAGTGAGACTCGGATCGAATCTTGGCAAGTGGTGTGGAGATCCTCTTGATTATGTTCCATCAGTCTGCAAACCCCTTAGCCACAAGCCTCGCCTTATATCTCTCCGCAGTGCCATTATATTTGCATTTAATAAAACACCCATTTGCATCCTATAGTCTTTTCATTTTGGTAAATCAACTCTTCTAAAATTGCTACAAGCCTCGTCTTATATCTCCGGATGATCAAGAGCTTCCTGAATGATTCTTTGAACAAATAGGTGAGAAATATTTGATGTAAAAGCTTTATGGTTATTGGAAATAATGTTCTAAAAATCGCTAGCTGGAATCAGTGCGGTGGATGACCGAATAGCGTCTAGGCGCCGCCTTTTTTTTAAATATTGAATTTGTTCCTTTTATTTTTATTTTTGATTTTTTTTGGATTTTTTTGAATTTTTTTCGAAATTTGAATATATATTTTTGAAATTTCTTGAAAGTTTTCTAAAATCTGATTTTTTCTGAAATTTCAAATTTCAAATTTGAAATTTTAAAATTTTGAAATTTCAAAAATAATTTCAATTTCCGCCTAGCCGCCTAGGCCGAACAGGTCCGCCTAGCTGCCTGGAACTGTCGATTTGGGGATTTTCGGTGCCGCGAACGGCCATCTAGCTCGATTTTTAGAACACTGATTGGAAAATTTAGAATAAGAAATATATTTAGCAATATGATGTGTATTGCAAGTTCTAACTCCTTTCGTAAGAGAGCTATAGGAACATCAAAGTCTGAAGGCTCGTTAACGAGAAATATAACATAGGAAGGATTACATGTTTTAGGGTGTGTGATGATTGACCGTGCTTTGGAATTGTGAGATGATTTTCACTATTTCGATGAAACTATAATCTAGTATAGAGATGAAGCTCAGACGAAGGCTCATCGTGTAATATTTCTCCCCTTGGTTGGTATAGATCTATGCTTGGGACCCAAAAAATCGTATGTTTTCTTATTTATATATATTTTTCTGATTGAAAAAGTTACTTCCGAAATGGGAAAAATATTAAGCATATGTGTGGTAGTGAAACCTAGTTTAGGAGAAATGGCATTATCGTTCAAAAAACTCATGAAAATATCAAGTTATATTTAGGAGACTATTGGGTGGTCCGTCCGGTTCGGTCCCGTCCGGTGTTTTACAAAACCTAGGTCCTAATAGATTTGTGAAATTAAATTAAGAAAAAGTAATCATATGAGAGATAAAGGTCGTACCACCGTCCCTAAATTAATATAGAATTATTTATGTTAACTATTCCATATTTTATGTTTACTAGTATAAATGTACATGCGTTGCACGTATTTCATACATTTGTTTTGATCATACAGTTAGAAGAATATGATATAGATTTATAAATTATATATTGAGCTGATCACATCGCCAATGAATAATTATTTCAACTGACAATTAATCATATTACTTTTACCCTCAAATAGTTAGTATTACTTGTGAATGAATGCTAATGACATTAAATAGTTAGCAATGCCTGAAAATAGGAAAGGACAGCTACCTAAAAGAGTAGTTTTGGCATTATATAATAGAATATATTACACGAGATACCTCTATTTTGAATATACGCTGCATGTTTTTCCTAAAACAACACTCATGAGTTTTTTGAACGATGCAAATTAAACTTTTTTTAAAATAGCATTCATTAGCATGCTGCGTGAATTTATTAGCATCTTAATTAAATTGCATTCATTAATATCTTAATAAAATTCGATATTTTAAGAACGTATCATATGCATCATGCTGCATGTTGAACGGATATGGGTTCTTGGGTTTTCTGAATGGTACAAATTGAACTTTTCTTAAAATAGCATTCATTAGAATCTTAATTAGATTTGCTAATTTTAGGAATTCTAAAAGCTACTATAAGCATTCATTAGCATCTTACCTGCACGTGGACGCATTAGGAATGCATCATTAGCACATGCTGCATGATTTTCCTAAAATAGCACTCATGGGTTTTTTGAACGATGCAAAATTAGCATGCATGCATTAATTTGCTATTTTAAGAATTCTTCATTAGCATTAATAGCATTCTAGGAAGACTAAAAATCACTTACCGGAAGAATATCAAATGACAAATTTTGTAAGTATCAAACTATATATATATATATATATATATATATATATATATTGCATTAGATATGCAAGTTATCTTGGGAATGAAAATTTTCAGTGCTATTTTAGGAAAAGCATGCATTGTATAATCAAAATAGAGGTATACCGTGTAATCTATTCTACTATATAATACCAAAACTAGGTTTCACCGTAAAAAAATTCATTCCCAAGATACCCTTGCATATCTATGCAATAAAAAAAAATCTATTCTGGTAGGGATAGTTTGGTACTTACAAAATTTGTCATTTTATGTTCCTCCGATCAGTGTGATTTTTAGTCTTCCCAGCATGCTATTAATGCTAATGAAGAATCTTAAAATAACAAATTAATGCATGCATGCTAATTTTGTATAGAAAAATCATGCAGTATGTGCTAAAGATGCATTTCTAATGCGTTCACATACAGTTAAGATGCTAATGAATGCTTATAGTGGCTTTTAGAATTCCTTAAATCGAAAATTTAATTAAAATTTTAATGAATGCTATTTTAAGAAAAGTTCAATTTGCACCATTAAAAAAATCCAAGAATCCATATCCGTTCAACATGCAGCATGGGGCATATGATACATTCCTAAAATACCGAATTTTATTAAGATACTAATGAATGCAATTTAATTAAGATGTTAAAGAATTCATGCAGCATGCTAATGAATGCTATTTTAGAAAAAGTTTAATTTGCATCGTTCAATAAACTCATGAGTGCTATTCTAGGAAAAGTATGCATCGTGTATTTAAGAAGTTAATGCTAATGAATGCGTATATTGCCTTTTAGATTTTGTAAAATAGCAAATTATTCCTTTAGCAGCATGCAACATACAATTACTCCTTTAGGCAGTTGTCATTTCATATTTTCAGGTATTGCTAACTATTTAATGTCATCAACATTCATTTACAAGTATTACTAACTATTTGAGGGTAAAAGTAATATGATTAATTGTCAGCTGAAATAATTATTCATTGGCGATGTGATCAGTTGAACATATAATTTATAAACCTATATCATATTCTTCTAACTGTATTGATCAAAACAAACGTATGAAATACGTGCAACGCACATGCATTTATACTAGTATAGAGATGATTTTCACTATTTCGATGAAACTATATTCTAGTATAGAGATGAAGCACAGACGAAGGCTTATCTTGTAATATTTCTCCCCTTGGTTGGTATACATCTATGCTTGGGACCAAACAAACCCGATGGTTTCTTATTTATATATATTTTCTGATTGAAAAAGTTACTTCCAAACTGGAAAACATATTAAGCATAGGTGTGGTAGTTTGTCGAAACTTATCTTTACTACTTTCTTTCTCTCCCTAAAGATTAGTTTGGTAAAAATACGATTGTTTTTCAATAAATTCTGCATCCATACTAACACCTATATTTTTCGTTCTTGGATTACAACACTTGTATCCTTTTTCTATTTAGAGCCCACCCAAGAAAAACATGTTTTCAACTTTGGATCGAGTTTACCTCGAAGATGATTAGGAATGTAAACAAAACCAGTGCACCCATATATTGTTAAAGGTAATATAAAATTATTTGTGTTTAAATAAAAGAGTTTTTACGACATTTTAGAGGAGTAATATATTTGAAGACACGGGAACACTTCTGATTAATTAGGTAACATGCACTTAAAATAGTTTCCCATAAATATTTTGGGACATGCATAGAAAACATTAATTTACCCTTCTAATCTCTAATAAGTGGCAATTATTTTCTTTTGACGTTGTAATTTTGTTGTGGTGTATCACAAGTAGACTGATGTTGAATTTCTGTTTCTTTCAAAAGTTCCCAAACATGTGCTAAAATATTTTGTACCATTATTAGTTTAGTAATATTCGTTTGAAACTGATTCTCAACAATACTATAGAAATCTTTGAATAACTTCAGATTTTTCATTCATCAAATAACACCCAAGATAGGCAAGTTTTATCATCTATGAAAGTTGCAAAGCTTTTTTCCTCCAGAGAAAGTTGTATTTTTTAGGGGTCCCAAATATCACTATCAATTAAATAAAAAAGTTTTCACACATGGTATGGTTTTGATTTATAAGACGTTCGATGAGTTTTAGATAAATGACCACTTTCAAATGAGTTTTAGGACATCCTAGTTTTAGATAAATGAAGTAAAATCGAAATTTTCTTTTAGATAAATGACAACTTTCAAATCGAAATTTTTAAACAAACCAGGAAGTAAATACTTTAAAAAGGGAAAACTATGGTGTCCTAGTCTAAGATGCCAAACCATTATTTGTTCAAGCTAGTGTTGTTAATGGCGGATGATGCCAAACCATTATTTGTTCAGGCTAGTGTTGTTAATGGCGGATGACGGATTACAGTGTTCTAAAAATCGGGCTAGGCGTCCGCCTAGGCGCTAGGTGACAGCCCACCGCACTGAACACCCTCTGTTCGGCGGGCCTGCGCGACGCCTAGGCGGCCTGTTTGGCCCTAGACGGACTATGCGGCCATTTTTTGGATTTATTTTTGGATTATATATATATATATATATATATATATATATATATATCGGCCGTCTAGGCGGCCTAGATGCTAGACGAACCTCCGACGCACTGAGTCCTTCTAGCGATTTTTAAAACATTGACGGATTATGGCGGCAAGCCAAAAATTTGCCATATAAATATGGCGGATGGCGTGGCGGCCTATGACGGAAGGCATGGCGGACAAAATAATATATATATATATATATATATATATATAGGGAGGATATTGCACCAAGGCTTATTGCATCATTTATTGCATCAAGCAATCCCAGTCACACATTTGTTTGAAACATTTGTTTGAAATGTGTGGTTATAAAGTATGCCGACGTGGCAGTAACTTTATGGGATGATTTATGACCACATTTCAAAATGTGTGGTTGAGATTGCTTGTTACATTATTGCTTGGTACAAATATCCCGTCATATATATATATATATATATATATATATATATATATATATACTAAAAAAATAAAAAAATTGCAGAAATAAATAAAATATCTCAAAAACTTAAAAACATATGTCAAGAACCATAGACTTTATTGATAGAAAATATCTTTACTCAATGTCATAAACTACTAACAACCATATTTTCATCAAGTTCAGGATTTCAAAACAACATCAACAAAATGATAAAAAAAAAATGCAAACACAAATTACATATCTCTAATCCTTTAACAACAAAATGATAAAAAAATAAAAAAGAAGAAGCACAAAGTTAAGTTTTAGAATTTTTACATCATTTTAGGCCCGTTTTTGGGTCGGATCACAAGACCCAGTTCATTTTTTTTTTTTAAATTTCGCCATTTCTGTCGTGGCCACCACGGACGTCACACGTATAGCAGTCGCCATGGCCCACCATTTGAAAACTGCTACGCCACCGCCATTTAATGGCAGTCTGTTCAAAATCTGCCACCGTCATCCGCCATGGCTGTCATTTAACAACACTAGTTCACACATCCCTAAACTTGTTTATTGTTGAAACGCTTGTCATCGAAATACTATAGACCATCAAACATTCCAGCACTGTAGTCCTAAAATTCACAATGGGAATCGAAAAATATGATACGACATTTAGGATCTCGTGGTAATTTACTAACACACAAAAGATCACAAGAGAGTTTAGGAACATGAAGAACATATTGCAGTAATGTGAAAGGCTTCCATCTGCAATCGTAACTTTATTATTACCAGGACAAAGTAAATATGATTTAAACAAATGCGAAATGCTGGTAATGTGATAGGATGCACTTGAATCAACAATCCATGGTGCAAAAGCTAAACTACTAGAATTGGCAGTAGGGAGTTCTACCTGATTGCTCCACAAAACCAATAGGAATATTTTTATGTGTATTGAATTTTAGCACTCGAAGAAGATGATCCACCTCCTCTTTGCTAAAACGATAGTTTTGGATGCATTAGTTGTGGGAGCCATGTGGCTACCTTTATCACCGGGTTTGCTCCTCTGATACAATAAATATAAAACACACTGGAATCGGAGTTGTATGATTCTCATATCTTCAAACTCATCTACAAGATACATATTTATAAAATTACATAGGAAGAAAAATATAAATGAAATAATTGAATCCTAATTTCTAGGAATAACAGTCTCCTAAAAATATATACAGCTATAAACAAATTCATATAGTTATGGATTCCCATAATGTCAACAAGTATCACATCATATCTCAACAAATACGATTTGAAATATTTTCCTACACTTTCACAAGTTTGTTTGCTATTATTAGACTATGTCTTCTAAGGTTATTCTGAACGATCTAACATGAAGGCGTGTAAAAGAAAATTGAAGTGTATGAGAGTTTGACCTTTGAAACCTGGTACACAGCACCCTCGGTACCCATTATGTTTGAGCCACTTGATCTCTAGTGGGGTTGTTCCCATATCTTCTCCAACTCCCAGGTGAATCGCCAATTACGACAGAAAGGACGTCGGGTTTCCACGTGCTCGATATCTCAGAGTTACGGAGCCATCATGGAGAGAAAACAAGAATAAGTGAGGAAGGAGACTAGAGAAGAATGCCATTCTTCTGTTGGTTAAGGTACTGATACATATGGATGAGAACAAATCTCATATTTTTGGATGAGAATGAATTTCATCCGGATAGAACAAATATTTTCTTGGAAGACGAAACAAATTGGTTCGGCGCCATAGTGCACCCTAACTGGTCTAACATACAGTAACATAAACAACCCATACAAGAATTTCGAGTGTATGCTAGTCAAGAGCAGACTTGGTGTACTTCGCCTAAGGATATCTTCTTGACTCGGTGTCATGTCTCATATCCTGTAGGAGATCTGAGAATTTTTTTTTTGTGGTGGAAAATTCCTCGTCCTTAGTAGGCTAATGCACCTTACCTTTGTGGGAGAGTCGAAGATTTTTACTTGAGTCAGGTTTCGGGCATAGAGCTGACCTGGATCATATAGGCCGGTGGATTTAACAAGAAATTTGTTGTCATCCAACAAAAAGGTTTGTTCTTATCTAACAAGTGAGGTTATTTCTCATCCAATAAGATAAATTCTCATCCAATAAGATAAATTCGATTGTAGTGTCCTTGTTATCTGTCCGTGATGGTTCCTGAAGCCACGGGATATCGAGCATGTTGAAAACCTTTGCGATTTGCGTCTTCACCTGCAAGATGGAAAAGGTATGGAGAACAACACAATTAAGGACAAACCTTCCTAAACTTAGTGGGCACCAAGGTCTTGACTTCTAGACTTAAAAGGTAAGACTAGTGTACACTCCACCCCATTTTTGCTTTCGCAAACCTTCATGTTAGATCATTCAGAACCACCTTAGAAGGCATTTAGTGTATAACAATCGGTTAATTCAAATTCACTGATTTTATATGGAAAAGTTGGGAATTGGAATTCTTACTGGAGTGACTTCTCAAAATCTTAACAACCAAATGAGAGATTTAGACTGATACTGGAATCGATCCCAAATAACTTCAAACAAGCAGGCCCTTACAAGATTCTAGTTCCATAACATCTCCTATATGTTGCACTTGTTACTACCTTCACAGTTCATTAGTTATATCATAGGGATGTGTTATTACACTTTTTGGTCTCTTGATATTGTTCACTTTTTGGTCTCTTGATATTCCATCTTAAACTTATGACGGACTTTAGCTAAAAACCGTTTGTGAATGTCATTCCAATCTTGTGTACATATTGATTAGTTTAGCTATCACTGCTGGAAGCCCCTGCGTTTATTCGGCTGCGTACTCCCCGTCCGCGTATCTCAAACAAACCCTATTTCATTTTCCAGAAGCTATAGACTAGCTTAAGGATCGGTTACCCCTGTTTCTGTTTATTCAGGGGATGCGGAAGCGAATTCCCCCGATCAAGTGGACGAGGAAGATGCATAATACCTGCTCAGAAGAAACTTCTGGAAAAAATAAATGCTTATCAACGAAACATTACCTGATATGAACCAAATCATTTAACTCCTGCTAGCATCTGGTCTTAAAAATATATTTGCTTGCTCTTAACAGGTGAGAAAGGTGTTGGTAAAAGTGGGAAACCTCTTCACTACAAGGGTAGCAAATTCCACAGGATTATCCCTAGCTTTATGATCCAGGGAGGTGACTTCACCCTTGGTGATGGAAGGGGAGGGGAATCTATCTACGGTGAAAAGTTTGCCGATGAGAACTTCAAGCTCAAGCACACTGGACCAGGTAAAGCTTTTATTCTTGTCATTATTGTTCGAGTGTCACCGGTTTTATTAACTCTCTTGATTTAGGACTGATGTCAATGGCGAATGCTGGACGTGATACTAACGGATCACAGTTCTTCATCACAACTGTAACAACTAGCTGGTAGTTTTCTAACTTTCCCTTTATTGTTAGTGATGATGCCGTGCTACTTAAATTGTTCATGGTACTTAATTGTTGGTTGGGCATGTAGGTTGGATGGAAAGCATGTGGTCTTTGGTAAGGTGCTCTCTGGAATGGATGTTATATACAAAGTCGAGGCAGAAGGAAGACAAAACGGAACACCGAAAAGCAAAGTTGTGATTGCAGACAGTGGTGAACTGCCTCTGTGATTACTCTATTTAAGCAGCTCCTCAAGTCACTGCTACATCAAGCATTTGATGCTTAAATAGTTGATGTTTCAGATTTTACTAGAACACACATTTCATATTTTGTAGCGAAACCTGCCTGGGTGAGCTGAAAACTGTTTATGAGTTCAAATATTATTGGACACATTAGTAATCAAATGCCTTGATTTATCTCAGTTAGTTTGTTGGGATTAAGAAAAAAACGTGAAACACAGACTTTAAGGTGTTAATTGGGTTAGACGGCGTTCGATACACCCGCTGAGATTTTGGCCTAAAAGTTGTAGTTTAATCTCTAGCAAACACAATTCAGAAAAGTTCTGCTCTTAATTGTAGGTAGTGAACCAATCTTAAAAACAATAAAAAGAGGTGTAATTCATCGATTTTAGATATTAGAGATTATAAACCCTCGTAGAATTTCAATTCCATAGCAAAAGGGTGCTCCAGGCTACTGTAGTAATTACTATTGATTAACCTGATAATTGAATGATTTTGAACCAAAAATATTTTATTGAACATTGATGCATCAAATCTATACTACATAATTAAAAAAAAAAATCGTAAATATTTTTGTTTCCAAAATATCCTTGTGTATATATATATATATATATATATATATATATATTAACTAATTAAAATTGTTCTTTAGATTTAATATGGTACTTGGGTAATTACATGTAGAAATAAATAATTAAGAGGAATGTTGTTTGATCTTACCAGAAAGTACAAAAAACTGTGCTCTTCCTAAGTAATAAAAAACTAAAATATTATTTTTGTTCTTTCGAAGTAATATAAAATATGCACATATATACTACAACATGCTGCGCATATATACTAGTGTATATTAAACCAATCTATCTGAACACATCTCCATCTGCATATATACATGGAAGTATTATGCTAAAAACTTGTATCCATAGGCAAAACTAATATGCCAAACTTTTAAATGATCCTTTCGTGGTGACAATTTGAAACTGCTGTGTGCCGATCTTGAAGAAATTGACCATGGACGATGGAGAAATAGATGGGGAGAGAATGTTCCAAAAGAGGAAAGCTGAACCACTTCGGCGGGAAGAAACTTTTCCTTGAAAGACAAGGTAACCAAATAAAGGAAACCCATTACAGAAACTCAATACATCAATAGTCAAACTTGGTTTCACACACAGCCAAATTACCAAACAAACATAGAAGTTCTGCCAGTAAAACAAAATTGACTGACTTATCTTGTGTAGGAACTAAAACCATCCTCTTCCAAACTGGAGGTCAAATCTTATGAATAAATATGATATCGCAAACTTTGGGTCTCTACATATTAAAAAGCGAGAAGCCAAGTTTCCACTACTATTTTTGCAGACTGCTAAAGACTGATTTCATCTTAGTCCCATAGTTTAGAAGAGTAGATGCACACAAGATTTCAATGTGGTTTCAGTTCTGAGTTTCAAATTGCCAAACAAGCCAGTACACCTCCAGTATGTATATCAGCAAGTATAAACTTGTATTGCCGATCCGATTAATAACAATGAGCTTGAGTATCCGAAGTCTGTCTGAACACACCGACCTACAAGTTATCTGTGGTCACCTTAGGATGCATAAATTGGACAGCGCAGGCACATCATAAAAGAAATTAAAACATCCACAAAATAGATTGCTTGATAGTTGTGGTACAAACTATTTTTTCTTGGTTTGATGAAGTAAAGAACATAAGCAAAGAAAACTGAGCATACCAAAAATAGGTAATGAAAACTAAACATATCTAAATGGCAGGTAATATCCAAAACAAATCCTCATCTAAAGAGTGAACTCGTCTGAACAATTTACAAGAAAATGACAATAATTCTCATCCAATCCAAATGAAATGCATAATATGGCCTTACAAAGATGTATGGAAATGTTTATCATGCCCTCTACATATAATCTTGCAAGAAATAGGGTCGAATGGATGTACACGTATATATCTGTGTGGATGTATTTAAGAAAATCACATATTTGCTGCATATGAATGCATGTATTGGACCTCTCAGCCTCAGCCTACACTTCCCCCAATATTATCTTCATGGAATATCATAGTGCAAGGATGACTAAAGTAAGTCTTCATCATAGATGCCCCTTATAAAAGTACTAGATAATACCATAAAGTAATATAATATGAACTAAGAAAACAAAAAACAAAAAACAACAAAAAACAAAAAACAAAAAGACAAAAAGACTAAAAGACTAAAATATCAAAACATTCATAATAGTTTGACTAATTAAAGAAAAATCGTAAAATAGATTATCAATAGACAGATAGTGGATCAAGCATAGTATAGAATGAAAATGATACATAGAAAATAAGCACTCTTGATATATTAAGCATACATGAAACCTGTATAAATCTTGTTTATGTCTGGAACAATTTACACGGAAATGAAAACAATTCTCATCTATCCAAATGAAGTTTGCCACATGCCCTGACAAATTATATGAAAAAAAATGTTTTATCTTGCTCTAACATTTAATTTTGAAAGAAAGGGGAATGAATGCAGGCACAAGTGTATATATGTGTGGATGTATTTAAGAAAATCACATACATGCGGCATTTGCATGTCCGTATTGGGCATCTCAGCCTACACTTTCCCAATATTATCTTCATGGAATATATCAGTGCAAGGATGGACTAAAGTAAGTCTTCATCATAGATGCCCCTTATAAAAGTAAAAGAAATCATCACAAATAATAAAATATGAAATTAAAAAAAATGGAGTAAAATATCAACTTAATCCACAATATTTAATTTATCTTGCTCTAACATTTAATTTTGAAAGAAATGGGAATGAATGCATGCACAAGTGTAGTATATGTGTGTGGATGTATTTAAGAAAATCACATACATGCTGCATTTGCATGTACGTATTGGGCATCTCAGCCTACACTTTCCCCAATATTATCTTCATGGAATATCAAAGTGCAAGGATGACTAAAGTATGTCTTCATCATAGATGCCCCTTATAAAAGTTAAACGAAAACATCACAAATAATAAAAAATGAAATTAAAAAAATGGAGTAAAATATCACTTAATCCACAATATTTAATTTATCTTGCTCTTACATTTTATTTTGAAAGAAATGGGAATGAATGCATGCACAAGTGTATATATATGTGTGGATGTATTTAAGAAAATCACATACATGCTTCATTTGCATGTCCGTGTTGGGCATCTCAGCCTACACTTTCCCCAATATTATCTTCATGGAATATCAAAGTGCAAGGATGACTAAAGTATGTCTTCATCATAGATGCCATTTATAAAAGTAAAAGAAAACATCACAAATAATAAAATATGATATTACGAAAAAAAAAGGGAGTAAAATATCAACTTAATCCACAATATTTACAAAAAGCAGAATCTGCAACGTTGTAAAAAAAGGTTTTTTTAAAACAAAAAGTATTCATTTCGACACCCAAATAGTTAAAATATTTGAAAGTAGAGCAATTTGGACTCGCCTCGGGATTGCCTTTCAGCCTCACTAACAAGGGGCTGGATTTGGGCTTTGTTTCTGGCCCACGTGTCAATGAGCCAAGTTCTGAGAAACCTCTACATGAATTCCAAAATGATTTGGATGAGTACATTTAGTCTTCAGCATGGATGCCCCCTTATGGTATAAAGATTAAACCAAAAAAATATAAAACAATAGTACACTATCTACATAATCCACAATTTTTTTTAAATAATAACCTGTAAAGTTCCAAAATAACAATGAAAATAAGAAAGATAATGATTCAGCTACCACTCATGATATATTGTCATCTGCAACACACTAGTCTGAAATAAATATATATATATATATATATATATATATATATATATATGTGTGTGTGTGTGTGTGTGTGTGTGTGTGCGCACCGATTAAGTATCTTGTAGCATATGCATGTATTTTACTATTTTGGCATCTCAGCTTACACTTTCCCCAAAATTATCTTCATGGGATATCCAAGTACAAGGATGACTAAAGAAAGTATTCATCATAGATGCCCCTTGAACATAAGATGAAATCATAAAACAGTTAAAACATAAAGATTACCAAAAAAGAGTAAAATATTTATGAAAAGCATACTCAGTAAAATTTCCACAAGAATAATGGAATACAAGAAACAAAGTGATTAATATAGACTGCATCTAACAGATGGGCATTCAAAGGACACTGTAAAAATAGCACCGGTGTAAAAGAATTTTAGTTTAGAGAACTAGTCCACAACACTGATATCAAATCATCAAACCAATCGAACTCTCCCTCATAAATTATTGTTTTATTTCCAAACTACATATCATGTGAAATAAAGGGCCAATCTGATAAAATCACCAACATTTCTAGCGTTGTTTCAAGAACTACATACCTCACCAAACAAAGTTCTAAACAGCAGCAAAATCAAAGACAAAATACTCGGTTCTTCAAGACCAGGTACTTGTATCTTTATCAGCAATGAGACCAGTCATGTCCATCATCTATGCCAGCAGCACGTCGTAATAATCACTAGAAAAGAATGGGATGTCAAGTGCTTCAGTATATACAAGAGATCAGAATATTGTCACATATTAGACTACTAGTGATGATGCCACATCAGCAAATGTCTTATTACTTAAAAACAAATCCTTAATATAACAATAGGGAACTCAGAGACTATGGCGAGAGGCACAACTTCCACCGAGAGATTGTCGAATTGCTTGACCCTATAGTATTCTTGCTTGTGAGTTTGTAATATATGCAAAAGTGTTCAACCTAAACAGTGCAATATTCAAGGAGAAAGAATAACGGCAGTTAGAGACTGTCAATTATGACTGTCGGAGGAGCAAATTGCAAACATGAACTTAGTCGGGACCTGCATTTATAAGATTAACTTAACATCAAAGATACAAGAACTAAAAGCAGAATATTAATAATGACAAAAGTTCGTTCTTAATAAACATAATGAGAGGGCAGGTTGAACCTGAAGGTAGGCATGCTAATAAGGTTCAGGAGCGGTTCTATTATGGAAAAAAAGAACTCATTCAAAAGGAAGTCCAGGACCTATCTGATGTAGTAAGTAGGGCATACATGCATTAAACTAGGCTTTTGTCTAAAAGCAATAAATATTGGAATAGAGAATCTATGGAGACCTGAGTAACATGTGATGACAGTAAACTATAGGATGTCAAACCATCAGATGTGAAGAAAGATGTCGTACGGAAATAAATGCCAAATAAATATCCCTACATATAAATATTTAGTTTTATGCATAGTTTATTGCAGGTGCTCAACTATGCGACGTAAGTTCACAAAAATTACTTTTGTTATAACGAAACCCCTTAAAAAAAGATTAATATATCTAAAATAACTGAAATAGTAGTAAACCGAAGACCTGTGTCATATTCCTTAATATATTGCAAATAGCAAATTGAGCTACCACATCCGTTTCTGTTGATAAATTTTGACAATATACCCTACTCACCAAATATGGACAAACCAAAAACATATGGTGCCATTCTAGTTAAACATCTTATTTAGACATTGAAATGACAATAACAGTTTTAAGAGTCAGACTCATGTGCCAGCAAGCATAATGCAGTATTATCATAAGTCTACAGTATTGTGAGTATAGGCATCTCACAAGAAATGTTTCTCCTGAAACCTATGAGAAGAAGGTCAATGTATACACCTCTAACAAACGGTAAAATAGAACAATGAGAATATAAGTAAGCACACTACAGCATTATATCAATAAATAGTGCAAATCAATATAGGAAGCTAGAACACAACATGATACCAAATAACAAAACATAAAGTAAACTAGAAAATATATTAGAGGAAGCTCTCATGGTATGGCAAGCCTCAATAACTACCAAGTTCCAACTCTCTACTAACACCAGGAATCAGCCTCATCTGCACTTATAACCAATAATTATAAGAATATATAACAATGTTAAGTACGGGAAAAAAAACAGACACCATAAACAAAGTAATACTATATATAACTCAGAAATTTCCAATTAAGACTAGGAAAAGGCAAATGGTATATACCCTTCAAGCAACAGAGGCAGCAGTGGCCTCCTTCTCCACCTTCCCCTCTTCCAGAGCTCTACTTGCCTCGGCCTCTGCAGCTGCATCCATAACTCTCTCTGCATCCTCCTCCTCCGTCGGAGGCTGAACCTGCTCTTCCTCGGGCAACGGCTCCTCCATATAGTCATTCTCGAACGCATCTGGTGGCACCTCGTAGATCCTCACCTGTGGCTTCACAGGATCCTTAACCAGCACATATTTCCCCTCGTTCAGCTTCATGCAGAGATCTACTATTGACTTCACAATCCCCCACATATTCGAAGTGTTCAAATTGATTTGAGCAGCAAAATCCTTCGGCTTATAACCGACTACACTCAGTATAGCATGATTGAAACGGTCCCTCGGATGGACCCTCGAGACATACCCCAACTTCATCACATCAGCACTCGCGAGCAGAGCCTGGGCAGTCCACTTGGCCACCTTATTTCCATTGTTCTTCAGCTCGGTAGCGAGGACGGCACCTCTCTGGGACTCTAGCTTCTGCCTCCAGTCCACCCCAGTATACTTCGGATCAAACTCGTTCAGCGCATTCAAGGTAAAGAACGACCTCTGCCCCTTGACATCCGACACGCAATGCACCTCACACCTAGCGATCAGAGACACATCATCGTCAAGCTTCCACCTGCGGTACCGGTACGCCACCGAAGCCACGTCGTCGCCCTCTGCCGCAAACGGGTTCGGCTCCTCGAAGGTAACCTTGTTCCCGTCGTGGACGAGGACCTGCTGCGAGAAGTTCTGGTTTATAACCGTCGCCTCGTCCGCCAATGAGGGGGCGGAGTTGATGTCCTCCTTGGCGTCGGGGAGCACCTCCTGGGAGGTCTCGTGCACGGAGAGGCGGTCCAGCTGGGACCCCTCGCGCTTGTCGAAGAAGAGCTTGTTCCCGACCCTCTGGATGACGATGTCCCAGGAGTAGGCGGAGCGGGGGGCGCACATGAGCGCGGAGAGGATGACGTCGGTGGCAAAGACGGTGGCTTTGTCCTCGTTGGCGAGGCGGCGGATGACGGGGTCGTCGGTGGTGGTAACCCGGAAGAAGCCCCTGGACTTGGAGCGGTCGAGGCGGCGGTCGTTCTTGGGGGTGACGCGGTCGAAGGTGCGGTCGTAGAACTCGAGGGAGCCGCACACTAGGAGGTCTTCGGGAGGGTCGGGGACGGAGAAGGAGAGCTTGGTGAAGCTGGAGAGGAGGATCTGGTCGAGCATGGTCCATTCGGGCTGGATGTCGACGGAGGACTTGAAGGCCGGGTTGTCGCGGCCGCGGTGGTGGTTGGGGTGGAAGTTGGGGTTGTGGTTACGGTGGTTCTGGTGGTAGAGCTTGTCGCGGCGGGCGCGGTCCTTGTCGGCCTCGCGGCGCTTGGCCTCGACCTCCTCGTCGCGGCGCTGGGGGAGCTGGGGGCGGTACTGGAAGCGCCAGCGGGAGCCGAAGCGGGGGCGGGGAGGGGGGCGGCCATCGACGAGGCGGAAGGAGGAGTCGTCGGCGTCGGCGGGGGATAGTGTTTCGTCGAGGGTGAAGTCGAAGGCGGAGGAGGAGTCGCGGGCGCGGGAGGAGGGGTTGAAGTTGGAGTTGCGGGTCCAGTCGGCTATGCAGCCGAGCTTCTCGGAGCGGGAGAAGGGGGCGAACGGGGTGTTCGCGGCGACGGATACGGCGGCGCCGCCGGAGTGGGAGGGGAGGAGGGGATTGGAGGGGGAGTCCGGCGGGCCCCATCCGTCGGGATTGAAGGGGACGAACCCGATTTCGAACGCCATGATGGCGAGGGAGATCTAGGGTTAGGGCTTGGGTGGCGAGGGTTAGGGTGTGAGATGTAGGTTTTATACGGTTGGCCGTGATGGGCTTTAGGGTTTTTTTCTCTTTTAGAAATTATTCAGAGACTAGGGCTCATTAGTGTCCGGAGTGAGCATACCTTTTATTCGATTTCGGATTTTTTCGTTTTAAGTAATATTTTTTTATATAATTATATATAACGGAAATAGTTTGGGGGAATTGCGGGGGGGGACCACTCGCCAACTCAGTTGGCGAGTTGCTGAGTTGGCGAGGGGCTCGCCAACTGAGTTGGCGGGACACCCTCTTCGAGGGCCCGCTCGCCAACTCAGTTGGCGAGCCGCATAACGTTGCATGCCGTTAGCCAACGGCTATAATTCTCCTCCTATAAACACCCCCCCCACCCAACACTCCTCTCACAACATTCTCATTCTCATTCTCCTCCTACCCCAAACCCTCCTTACACCAAACTCCTCCTCTTGATATTTACTGGCGATGGCTACCCGCAATGACGGTCGTATTCCTGGCGGACCGACTACCGAGCTTATTCTTAAGCAACGTGAAGAACACATTTCTACTCAGATTTTTACTGGCGAGGTATTTTTTGAAATTACAAGTTGCTAACTTTATTAATGTATATATTTTTTAGAATGCCTATGTTTACTTTATTAATGCATATAATTTTTATAGTTATACGACCATGATAATGCTTTACGAACCCGGATCCACGTACATTGGCGGGCTGAAAGGAATTATCGTACGTGGGAGCTTAATCCAGCTCAAAAGGCTTTGGTGGAATCCTTTGGATTCCACTATATAGATCGTGTTAGATATTTAATTCACGATCTTCATTTAGTTGTAAGCCTTGCGGAGCGTTGATGGCCAGAACGCAACACTTTTCAACTCCCATTCGGCGAGATGACGATCACCCTTTTTGATGTGGCGAATATACTAGGGTTACCTATTAAAGGTAACGCTATATATTTTGATCCGCACTTAAAGGGATCTGATCTGATCCGGAGTTATCTTGGTGTTAGCCCTCCTCCAGGTCTAAAAGACGGCAATTATGTAAAATTTTCATGGCTCCGTGGCAACTTTATAGACCTACATCAAACTATTGATGGGGTGGTTGATGTAGATGAAAATCGGGTATGTTTTTTTTTTAGTAAATTTGTTTATTACTTAATTTAGTGGTGCAATTTAATAAATTTGTTTAACACTTAATAAATCCAGGTCATTCGTTGCACTAGAGCCTATCTGCTCTGTTTATGTGGTGCAATTTTATTTCCCGATGCATCAGGAAATATGGTAAATGTGCAGCTTTTACCATTCTTGGATGATCTGACCAAACCTACTGAGCACGCGTGGGGAGCTGCTACTCTTGCGTTTTTATACGCCAATTTGACAGAATTTGTGAGATGCAATCGCAAGAGTATTTGTGGATTTATTTCACTGATACAGGTATGAATGAAAGACCCTAAAAAGTTAGAGTAATTTTATACGCAAATTATGTTTGTACTAATGTCATATTTTTGTTTTATAGTTCTGGTCCTACGAGCACTTCTATATTGGTAGGCCTGTTACCAGCGTTCTCAGTGGTGATGGAGTATTTTCAGTTGCTATGCGCTGGCCTACAGATGTAGTGGATTATCAACACTACCAATACAGGACTGTATCACTATATCGAAGCCAATTTGATACACTGCGGTCTAATGAGGTAATTTTTAAATATGCAATAAATATCTTTAAATTATTGAAGTTTTGATCGTAGATGCCAATTTGATAAACATCACATCTAATCTCTTAAAATATCTTTAAATAGGTAACCTGGTTACCGTACATATGTGAACCCGATGCTCCAGAAATCAAGATGACATCCTATGCATTTAGTTTACACAGATGTCATATTATATATGATCGGTTCACCATGTACCATCCGGCAGACCGTGTTCTTCGGCAATTCGGAATGGCCCCAATAATTTCCGATAATCCACCGACAGTCGGTTATCAGACATCAAATGCATTCCAACGAATCATTGGTCTCGTTGCTGACTGGAATAATCGGTTCGAGAATTATAGTGTGAGGGACATGTCTCCTAGACTAAATTCTCGTGAGGAATGTAAGTTATAAGTTACTCATTATTCGTATTGATTTAGTGTAAATAGTTTGCTAAAATTTTGTTTATATTTTGCAGACATAGGTAGCCTGGACTACAGACAATGGTGGGGATGCCCTCTAATGAGCAACCGAGTATACCACTATGAGGAGCCCAGGTTCAAGACTAGATCCCTAGACGATTCTACTATGCGTGCTTTTATTGATGGAATGAATGATTTGGTATGACTTCATTATACTTTAACTTCATTATACTTTAAAAAATACATATACATAGATATGATAAATATTTTAATTTACATGTTTCAAATTTCAGAGTAGGGTATACGAGCAGCATATACAACAACCTCATATGGAGGAACATGTGACTCGTCGTCTTATGGGGGAGCTTGTTACTCGTGTTCGGCATCTGGGTATTGGACCGGAACCGGAAATGCCTCCGGTACAATCCCGTCTTCCACCGGACTATCCGACCGGCTTAGTACGACAGAGACACTCTCGTCGTCGTCGACGGGATACTGCTGGAGCGGGCCCGAGTTACCAGTATGCTGGAGCGACCCCGAGTTACCAGTATCCTGGAGCGGGCCCGAGTTACCAGTATGCTGGAGCCTACCCGACTTACGAGAGTGCTGGAGCGGGACCGAGTTACGAGACTCCTGGAGCCGGACCGAGTTACGAGACTGCTGGAGATGAAAGCTACCAGATATTCACACAATTTTTTTCGACTCCATCAACACCGCTGCCTACCCAAACTCAACAAGACCAGGACGAGGAATAGTAGAAAATTGTAAACATTGTATTATTGCAATTTTTGTATGATTTGTAATGGATTTTTATATAAATTTTTGGGTATTGAACAATTACATTTTACTCTCTCGGTTGACTAGTACATCTTCTTCGGTTGTGTCCCATAGCACCACAATTACTGCATCGTAGATCTCTTGTCGATGATTCCCGGGGTTTGATGCGGTTCTTCTTTGGTCTTCCGGCTTTGCGTCTTACATCTGGCACCCCAATTTGTCCTCTTACCAAAGGACCTTGGATCTCGTAGGGAACTGGAATTGGCTCCATATTTTGCGCGTATACACTCCTCAAGGTAGCCGTCGAAAATACTGCAGGATAAAAACTATCAATACTAATATTGCAATATCTACAAACAAAACATGCATGTATACATGGTATATAAGTATGGTACCATCTTAAACATGTACAAGATCTGTCAGTTAGATTAACAATATAGGTTCTACTTGTTGCCCGGTCTATTATTTCAAACCTATAACTATCAATAGCTAATATTTCTAGGTGGTTCTTCTCTTTGATAATAGAAGCCATATTTTTTAACATCTTCGGACAATAATCTGTGTCAACATTTTCAGCAAACTTTCTACGATTGTCATGAAGTGTAATAATCTTGGCTCTAATACCATCGAGAAGTGTTGTTATTGGCTTATCTCGTAATTTCTTAATCCAGCTGTTGAAACATTCAGCAAGATTAGAAGTGTTAATATCTAATCTAGGACAACTAGCATACGCTGTTATCCAATGTTCAAATCGACGACTTTCATCGTTTACACCAAGAAGCCAATCGTACAACACTATGTTCTCGGCTTTAATTATATCAAACACACTCTCTGCATCCGTTTTATTATATGATCTAGCAAGCGAGTCTAACAAGCGTTGAAATACTGGTTCTTTTGTAACTTTTTTCATGTTTTGTTTAAAATGTTGAATACAAAAAAAATGAGAAGATGCAGAAAAAATAGCACGAACAGCATTTATTAAACCCTTTTGCTTGTCAGATATAAATGAAATTGAACTCCAATCATTAAAACAACTTTCAAAAGATATTTTAAGAGAATTTAAAAACCAAGACCAAGAATCACTATTCTCACCTTCAGCAACAGCATAAGCTATAGGATATAATTGATAGTTAGGATCGTGAGCACAAGCAATAAATAAGATACCTTGATATTTTGACGAAAGAAATGTAGCATCAGTACTAATAATTGGTAAACATCCACTTAAAAATCCATCAATACATGCTTTAAAACAAATAAAAATTCGTTGGAAGCTATTGTTTTCGGTAGTTTTAATAAAACATGTACTACCTGGATTTGTCTCCATAATTCTATAACAATACTCCTCAAGACTAGCGTATGCCTCATCATAACTACCATTAATTTCAGCTAATGCTGTCTCTCGGGCTCTCCATGCTTTGGAATAACTAACTTGTATACGGTGCTCCCTATATATATCTTTAACAATTTGTGATGGACTGTATGACTGGTTATCTCTAATAATGTCAATTATCATGGTCTTAATCCATGAAGCGGTAGCTAGTCGATGACGTCCTGTACTAAGTCTTCCTAAACAAGAATGACGATTTTCTAATGTACTAACTTTAACTATATCGCCATTTCCAATAGATTTTACATATACTCTCCAATTACAATTCGGTTGATCACAACTATATATAATTCCACGAGCATTATTCATATCACTAGCTGAACAACTAAAATTATATTTAATTGCTAAATTACTGATAAAGCTTCTAAAGTGAGAACGACTAGGAAATGATTGTCCCTTAAATAATTCATCAGTGATAGCTTTTACAACATCATCATCTACCCTATAATCTACATTTTCAACTAAATCATCACTATTTCCTTCGTCGTTGTCACTATCATCATCATGGTTAGATTCATCTGATGAATGACCTTCTTGGATAAATGAAACTATTTGTTGAGAAGAACTAGCACCTGAACTAACATGCTGATATTCAGAAAAATATTCATTATTTCTACTATCTAAGGTTGCTGCTACTTTAATAACATATATTTTTATATACCGTGATTGTGAATTAATCTCAAGAATATAATTCCATGCATCTTCACTATCTATCAAAAAATAATTAGAACCAAAAATAGACTTCAAAATAAAATCATAATAAATAGAACAACGTTCAATAATATGATTACGTATATTTTCAAAACTAATATTCGGATAAGTTGAAAAAATTATACTTTCTCCTCCTTCGTAATTTAACCCATTTACTGTACCGCCGTGCGAGCATACAATTCTTACGCTACGATCCATGACGGTTGAGAACTTTGGCTACAGAAAACCTCAAATGAACTTTAGCTGCGGGCAGAGAGACAGAGAGAGTGTTGGAGACTTTGCTAGAGGGAAGAGAGAAAATAGAGGAAGTAGATTGAGTGTGAGATGAATGGGTTGAGATAGGTAATTTATAGAGGGAGATTGTAATAGCCGTTGTTGTTAATAGCCGTTGTGAAACGGATCCTTACTCGCCAACTCAGTTGGCGAGCAAACGAGCGTTGTGCAACGGGTTGAAGCCAACTCAGCATGTGGCTCGCCAACTGAGTTGGCGAGCGGGCCCTCGAAGAGGGTGCCCCGCCAACTCAGTTGGCGAGCCCCTCGCCAACTCATCTACTCGCCAACTGAGTTGGCGAGTGGTCCCCCCCCCCCCGCAAATCCCCCAAACTATTCCCGTTATATATAATTATATAAAAAAATATTACTTAAAACGAAAAAATCCGATTCGATTTCAACTGGATCGAAATAGTCAAAATCGAATAAATCAAAATTTTAGAGATCTAAATCAAAATCAAATTGAAATTAGCCAAAACCAAAATCGAATCGGATAAATTATTCGGTTTGTTCGGTTGGACTATTGTTATAGTTTAATGGATCAGATAAAAAATTACAATCGTGGTTAAATTATATTAAAAATTATAATTTTATACACACATTTATTGTATTTTAAAGTTGTGACCAAAGTTTGGTTTCAAAACATGTATATAGATTATTGTTTTCAAAATATACAATTTTTTAATCACAAAATATGCATAGAATAAGAGTATTTACATAGTTGTATAAATTTTATTCGGTTTTTGATTTTGGGCCAAAAACCAAAATCCAAAACCGAAATCGAATAATTTTTTTTTGTATTTTTAAAACCGAAACTGAACCGATTTTTTTTCAAATAGAATCGAATCTTTCATCGGAAAATTTCAGTTAAAGCAAAATATTTTGATACATTTCTAATTAAAGCATCAAAGTTTGAAAATTTTCGGTGAAAGCATCAAAACGCCCTTTGGAAGGGCGTTTTGTGTTTTTCCGTTAAATTTTTTTAACTCCGTTAACGGAGAAAAAAAATTTATATATACATAAAACGTCCTTCACAAGGGCGTTTTATAATTTTTTTTTATTTTTTTAATCTCCCGCCCCTCTCTCCTCTCTCCTCTCTCTCCCTTCTCTCTCCTCTCTCTTCTCTCTTCTCTCCTCTCTCTTCTCTCCTCTCTCCTCCCTCAGCATCCCGCAGACGTAAACCTCTCCCGTGAGCACGTCGACCCCGGGCGAGTTTCGGATCAGGGTTTGGGTGAAGAGCTTGGGGTGTAGCAGGGCGGTGGTGTCGGGGGTGTCGATGGTCTTGGGGGCTCCGACGATGGGTCCGTCGATCCATGATGGGAGGGGGTGATCGTTCTCGTTAGAGTTAGGGTTTGAGAGGGAGAGGGAGAGGGAGAGGGAGAGGGAGTGGAGGAAAGTGTAGGCGTAGGCGGTGGGTCCGTGGAGGCGGTGGGAGAGGGTCCGATGGAGGCTGAAGCTGGCGCGGGAGAGGGAGGAGAGGGAGGTCCCGTCGGCCCAGTCGATGGCGAGGAAGCCTGCTGCTTTTCCGGAGGCGGCGCAGACGACGGAGGACTTCTCGACGAGAGTGATGGTGGCGGCGGAAGCGGTGGAGGAGTTGTGGTGGTGGGAGAGAAAGTAGGCAGTGCACGACCCGGGCGGAGAGGGGAGCGGAGAAGGGCGTGGAGAGAGAAGAGGGAGAGGGAGAGGGAGAGAGGAGAGAGGAGCGGGAGAGAAGAGGGGAGAGAGAGAGCAGGCAGAAAAAAAAGAATATTAAAATAACGTAAAACGTCATTCAAAAGGGCGTTATATATATATTTTTTAATTTTTTTAAATTTTTTTAAATTTTTTTATTTTTTTATTTTTTATCCGGGAAAAAAAATATTAAAATAATGTAAAACGTCCTTCAAAAGGACGTTTTACATTTTTTTAAATTTTTTTAAATTTTTTTTTTATCCGAAAAAAAAAATATTAAAATAATGTAAAACGTCCTTCAAAAGGACGTTTTACATTTTTGAAAAACTTTTTTTAAATTTTTTTTAGTTTTTTATTAATTTTTTCCGGATAAAAAAATAAAAAAATATTAAGAGAAGAGAGAGGAGAGAAAAGGGAGAGAGAGGAGAGAGGAGAGAAAAGGGAGAGAGAGGAGAGAGGAGAGGGGCGGGAGATTAAAAAAATAAAAAAAATTTATAAAACGCCCTTGTGAAGGGCGTTTTATTTATATATAATTTTTTTTTTAATTTTTCTCCGTTAACGGAGTTAAAAAAATTAACGGAAAAATACAAAACATCCTTACAAAGAGCGTTTTGATGCTTTTATCGAAAATTTTCAAACTTTGATGCTTTAATTAGAAATGTATCAAAATATTTTGCTTTAACTGAAATTTTCTGATCTTTTATTCGATTCGATTTTTTTCGATTTTGCAGTCCAAAACCGAATAATGCGCCTCCCTCAGCATGATTCCCTTTCAATACACTACTTTATGTTTTTTCCCCCTAATTTAGTGTTAGTGGTGCAGCTCTATTTAATATTATTTTGATTTCTAATTTTTTGGTTGAATACGTTGGAGGTATCTTAATCTTTAATTAATATGTAATGTAATTGGTTAATATGTTGTACTATGGGTTTCCAAATGCAGCATAAGAAATTATAGGTTCTGAATATAACATAGAGTAAAATGCAAAAAAAAAAAACCCTCCTTAAATGGACATCTTTCGTAAAATAAGATCTATTAGATGTTTACAGCAAATAACCTCTCCCGTAATAAAAATTTTGATCAAAATGTTTCCTCCAGTCAACTAAACGTTTGGAATGAACGTTAGTGGCTGTTTTAAATTTTTTTTTTTTAGTAAATATCCAAATTACCTCTCCCTCCCTCCCCCCTCCCCTCCCCGCATGAGTATAATCGTATTTTAGGCCTAATTTAATGTTTGTTAACGACAAAAATCAAATTAGATGTAAACTGAACCAACGAAAATTTTGTTAAGCTATGGGACTTTTTTGGCTAAAGAGGTAATCTAAGAAAGACTTTTCTACAATTTACCCTATAAGATATAAAAATTTATTATAAAATATAGATTTAAATTTATTTAAGTTTGTCCTGTCCCATTTAGCGAACAAGTTTTTTGGACATTGTTGACAATGTTGGTCGAGTTTGAGTTAAAAACATATCTTCAAACAAATGTGTCAGACTAATGCGAGAAATGTGTCAGATTAAGGCCTAGCATTGTTCTTGCTCTCCAAAATTCATACGATCATGAAGGAGGTGATCTAGTTATAACACTTACTAGAAAAGAAAAGAATGGGAGAGTCATGCTCGTGTTGGAATGAACTGGTGATTAAGGTATTTTTGTTATTGACTACAGTTAGGATCAGCGTAAATACAATCATTCCGAGCATTGTCCTACTATATATAGTTACCCATTGCATCCCTTTCTCAAGTGTTATTTGTATTTATTTCCACTACTAAACACTACACTAACTCTTGAGAAATGGAGGTGCGTAGTGTAGTAGTAACCTGATCAGATGAGTGCAGAAAATCTAGGTTGGGATGGTGATATTGAGTCCACCAGTAGTAACATTTGTTCGCATAAAGTCATATAGTTCTACATAGGATGTTACATTCTACATTTAGAAAAGCTTGATATATATCATTTGACTCATCCCAGCAGGCAGCATAAAGTCTCAGATGCGACACGATTCATCATTAATCTCATGCTGTAGCATTCATCTCTCACAGCAAATACGAAATACGAAGAGGCTGCTCTCCAATAGAAAGACTCTATGCAACCAAATACTTCAGCTGGTGGTGTTCATGTCTTCAGGAGCAGCATTGCCTCCATCTGAGTACGCAAAAGGAAAATTATATTTCACTGATGATGTGATATTTTTTGGCTGCGGGGACATACTAGACTGAAATAAGCCGTAGCAGAAGGTACCTTCACTGTCCGCAGAAGCATAAGCAGAACGCCGTGACCGCACTTGGTTGCTTTTGGTGGGCTGAAACACAAGACCAGTACAAAGAAAAATGTTACTATTCAGAATCATAATAATTAAGAAAAAGAGGACTCGTGGACTGTAGGCATCTACTAAACAAGAGACTGCATTATTCGGGGTTTACTTGCTGTTGTGATTAGGAAGTGCAAATGATGGTTCACGGTCACAATAAATTACCTGCAATTTGGGGCGAAGTGCCTCGAGTGGACCTTTGGGCTTTGCTCCTTGCTACAAAAGGCATAAAGGAAAAGAGAAAATAGACATTATTAGGAATTTACTTTGGGTAATGCCTAGCCATTCTATGATTGGAAACACACATGCAGGACATATATAGGTCACACCTTCCCTAGAGCCCAGTCAGCAGAGTCGAAATAAGCACGCTCATGATCCTGGAAAGGAAACAATTACGAGTTAATTCTGAAATAAGAATGTTAAGAAAACCAGAACAGGCCCAAGTTGGGCAATCAAGTGGTTGAATCCCAAGGGAGGGGAAAAGAGGGGAGGTCGTTGGATCAAATCCAAGGGGGAACAGTCAAAGACTAGCCTTTATTCTCAAGAAAGAAAAAACAAAATAATAATAATAATAAAACTGAGTACATATAGTCATAAGCTCTATCATCTATGTTGTAACTCATTATACGCAAAGCAACATCCTGATGGTTCCAGATTGCCATTACCTTGGATATAAGTGGTGGTTTTTTGGGTAAAATTCCGCCATACTTCTTCTTGATTACTGCCTCCTGTTAGAAGGATAACATTAGGCACTCTCTCTAGAAATAATCTTGGACAAAGAAATTCAATAGAATAAGCTAGAATGTCGGTTCATATGAAAGTTAATAAAATATCATGGGGGGCCCTTAAATACAAGTAACTAACTAGAACTTGCCAAAAAAGTGAAGACAGAATGTCACCTCTTCTTGTGATGAGGGCATAGAATTACCCACATCTTGGTCCATCAACTCAGGGCTCTCCTGAGAGACGTGCTGGGTGGCATCAAGGTCTGACATAGCGTTTTGAAACTGATCTTGAAAGGCTGCTCTTTAAAGAAAATATGGAACCTAGTATCAGAATACGAAACAAAAGCAACTGAACTTAATTCAAATACATATTACATAACCCTATGCATTGGAGATGAGAAATCAAGCACAATATGGCATACTTTTACCTACACTCAACTTCAGACTTACAAGCAATAAACTAAAAGATGTGCATGAATGCCTTCTCCTTCATGGTTCACCCCTTCCAAAATGATGTATATAAATAAAACAAGGAAAAACTAACATAAATGGGGGAAAAAAGGGCAAGCTTCCATGACTTTTGAAGTTAATAGTCCCAGTCATATATTTTGACTGAAAACCTTTTATGAATGATAATAGGACAAAAGCAGTGTTCTCCTTTCTCTCATGAATGGTCTCGGTGACAAGCCTCCTCCCCTGCCTAACTTCTTGCATGAATGCCTTCTCCTTCATGGTTCACCCCTTCCAAAATATGTATTGGCTTTTGTACATAAAAAGGATTCTTATGATTAAACCAAGAAACAAAATACGAGATGTATGTCGTCTGCCATTTTTAGCTTTTAGTCTATTATTATTAACAAACCTGTTAAACTTTTATAGTTTTATTAGCTAAGTTTTTGGTTTTGACTATTAAAAAAGGAGATTAGTAGACGGTAATTACCATTGCTCGCTACATTCTCAAAGTACGACTGATGGTACAGTAGTCAAGATAGCTACATATTCTTAGTTCTTTTTCCAAACAATTTGATCCTCTAACCTCAAAAGGGAAATTATGAGTGATAAGAATTTATGTTACTCTGATGCCTGATTGATAGTATAGTTGTCATTTATGATACAGGTTTTGACAGAATCCTAATTAGCTGCTGACGCTGCAAGTAAATACTTAATACCATATATGCCCAATGTTTTTTAGTTGTGGAAGGAGAAATAATAAAAATATACAACCAAATGCATGCCTGACTACTGCCAGAAAACATAATATATGAAGAAGAATGTACAAACAAATAACACAAAATATACAACAGAAAAATGGTATATACAAGCAGGGACGGAGCTACATTATGGCATGAGGAGGCGATCGTGCCCGTAGCTTCTGAAAACTTTCGAAAATTCTACTACAGATCTTCAATTTTCTGAAATATAGTGTATCCAGCCCCCTAAACATTTAGGGCAATGTGTTTTTTTGTTCTTGGCCCCCCTCACCACTCAATAAAGAAAATCTCTATTAGGATATAATAGGAAAATTTGAGGCTTCGCCGTGGAAGTTTTTTATTCCAAAAATGTCCTTATCTATGTTCACTAATTAAAATTGTTCATTAAATTTGACATGGGCAGTTAGGTAATTACATATAGAATTAAAAAAAAAAGGAAGGGTTGTTGTTTGCTATTCCCAAGTAGTATGAAATACGTGCAACTCACGTGCATATATATCCTAGTAAGGGATAATGCACAAGCAGAGTTTGTGTAAAGGTTATGGATAGAGACCAAAGGTATTAGTATGATAAATGGATAATTCTTTAAAGTCAGCTACGTGATAATGAAATATATTTAGTAGTGCTCTCTAGAAAATGCAAAGAGTGTGAGTCAAACATTTGTACTTTATAAACTAGGAAAAACCTCTTTCCAAAACCAGATTGAGGCTCGCCACGCAATATGCTATAAAGCATGATGCAATCATTTGTTCTTAAGTTACCCAAAACTCGTTTTCTACAACCTGAATATCTATACTACTATATAATGAGAAACGTTCACCTTCACCGTGAAAGTTTTCTTTCCAAATATACCCTTGCATATGTTTACTAATTAAAATTATGCATTAAAGTTAATAGGGACAGCTAGGAAATTAGGAATTGTCTTTTGGTCTTCCTTTATAGGCTTGCATGCATGTATAAAATAATTTATATAATAATATGATAATACTAATATAATAATAAATTTAGAATAATTAAGGCAGATGTATTATATTCTTCCTTAGTAGTGTTAATAAAGATTAGAATAATTACAACAACTATAGTTTAGTCTTCCTAATAATAATCTATGAAATGCGAGTGCATATATATGAGTGTGCATTCAAACTAAAAAGATTGACCATTAATCTAGTGATATGAATTTATGAACACGGTAACTGATTGGCTCGAGAAAAACACCATGTCACTTAAAGCAATATTGCATGCCGGAGAGAGGCTCGGGCAAGAGAGATGATCATTTTGTTCAATGATCCTCTGTTAGATCTTATATTATAGGTGTATTGGCTCTCATCAGGCTAAAGCGGCAAAAGATAACTTAAGGAAATACCACTTACGGTTTACTTTGACAGTGAGATTGATGGAAACATGCTGGCATGGTTTCAATTATTAACTTATGTCTGAAGGAATAAGACCGAACAACAATGACTAGTTTCACTGTTATCTATTAGGTTTGTGAGAGAGAAAGCAAGGGAGTCCATTAAATAATAATATCATGTCAAAATAAGGTCCTCGTAAATTACAATAGCAGTATCAAATGATCTTTTCCAGTCTATCAGAAAGGGAGGACAAAATGTGGCTCAATGATGACACTAAAATGCTTCAGCAAGGAAAGCATATAAGAGCAAAGGACACAAAAAGTGGTAGAAACTTCCAAGTTGCAAGTAACTTTTAGCTATTTATGGTTAAATGACCTTTCCATGCAGGACAAAATATGGCTTAATAATGAATCAGGGGATGCATGTGTAAGAGAAGGATGTGAATTAAAATGTGGAAAGTTCTACTAAAAAACTTGAAATCACGAATCAATGACTATACAACTTCAAAAGGAACTGGAAGGTAAATGATAGAGCGTCAAGAAAGTGGAAGCAGTTTCACGTAAGAGAGAAATATATGCATAGACAACCTGCTCGAGTGGCTGACAGCAAGAAATAGCTCAAATACAGCAAATTTTGAAGAATGGGCCAAGCTACAAAACGTGTAGGTATATCCTAAGCCCGATCAAAAGATGTAAGATAACAAATCAAAGAATGTGATAGATTTAACTTGTGAAGGCCAATCAAGTATCAACAACACATCAACACCAGATCGAGGCTGTGAGTAGAGACATTTTGTCCGCTAATCTTAGGGGAGAAGGCCCTAAACTAAGCAGAATGGAAGAAAAAGATCCATGTAGGCAACTCCAAGAGTTGCAAAAAAGGATTTGTTGTTGTTTTAGGTCTATAAACGTTAAGCTGAGGCAGAAAATCTCAAAAGGAGGCGATGCATCAAAAATAGGATAACATAAAGGACCCTTCAATAAAAAAAAAAAAGATAATATGTGTCACAAAACTATGGATTATGAAATAGGAAAGATATAGATACAAAGCAATCCCTCGCCAATCAACCATCAGCACTCTCAAATGAATATGACTTATGGGCCTAATTAAATTCAATTAAAATATGGAAAAGAATCTAAACCAAAATGGCTACCAAGAATGAGCAAGAACAGATAACAGAAGAGGAAAGACCATCCGGAAGGGAAATTTTGGAAATTTTGATAAAATAACAAGAAGACCAGAAGGTGTATAATTGTGCTTACCTCAAATACCAAAAGTTATAGGAATATAATATAACTGGTAAGCCTATTAGCATACCACAGTTTATAAGCAGCAGGATATAGAAGAGCAGTCAAAATACATACATAGGGATTTGTTTTGTTGGCAGACCGTGGTTGTTGATGTGATTAGGATGTCAAGCCTAACAACGAGGAAGCATTCAAGTACATTGTAATTAACATCCTTATATAAACATAAGGATACTTTAGCTTAGTATAGTGTATCATATGATATGAGTCAGAGTGACTAAACTACAAACCAAATATATGGAACAAGTTTGCATTAAAAAGTGTATCATATCCACATAATGCTGCAGCAAAAATCTAACAAACCTGTATAAGATTAGCATTCTCGAAACAAGATGACAAAAAAAAGTATTATTCTTGACTCGAAACCAAATTTAATTGAAATCTAGTATTTTGCAAAACTCGAGCAGTAGTCATTTCCGAAAATTGAGTGAAGCTCGGATGAGCAGGGGCGGAGGTACATGTCAACTGCACTGGGCTGTAGCCCAGTGCAAAATTTTGTTTATTCATTAATTTTTTTTTTTATTTATTCAATATTTACTAGGCCTGTAGTTCAGCCCAGTCCACTAAGAAAAGGAAATGAGAAAGAGCAGCAGTCCAGTCGGGAAAGAAAAGGAAAGGAAAGGAAAGGAAAGAAAAGAAAAGAAAGAGCAGCAGACTGTCTCTCTCTCGAGTCGCCAGTCGCCACTCGCCACCGCGGCACCGGCCACCGGCCACTCTGTCTCTCTCTCGAGTCCTCGACTCTCGGCACAGCCGCACAGGAAAGGAAAGGAAAGAAAGAGCAGCAGACAGACATCCCAGTCCACGCCGGCCGACTGGCGACGGGCCGACGAGCGACGGCAACGTCCTCTCTCTCTCGGCACTCGGCACAGCCGCACCCCGCACCCGCACAGGCCGCACAGCTCGGCTCGGCTCGGCCGGTCGGCTTTGGTAAAACCCTAACCCCAAATTTCAAATTAAAATCACCATTGTCCCTTGGAATTTCAAATTAAAATTTTGTAAAACCCTAACCCCAAATTTTTGGTGTTTGGTTTCATGTTTTCATCTTAATTCACTATAGATTTTTCAGTTTTTGGAATATAATGGAAAATGAAGGAAACAAGAGAAAGAAAACCCTTTTTTCATTCTTTAAACCAAGGGGTGAAACATCAGGAAGTGGGTATTACTTCATAATTCATTATGCCAAAGTCTGAGATTGAAGGAGATGAATTACATTACTGATGCTTTGATATGCCAAAGTCTGAGCCATACATTACTGATGCCTCTTTTTTGAATCTGTTGGCTTTTAATCAGTTATATGTGTAAATATCACAGAAACCTACTCTGCATTCAGATGAGCATCTTTTTTTTACCCAATGAACTATGACATCAAATCTTGTGAGACTTATGAAAATCTGAAAGTCTGAGCTATTCTGATACTTGCCAAAGTCTGAGCATATACTCATGCAACAGTATAGCTAAAAAGTAAATTCCTTTGCTGTGCCCCTTGTTATATTGTCATAAAACACTGATCTATTGATCACAGGATGAGTTTTGTTCTATTGATCCACTAGAGCAACAATTTAAGGTTACAATTGTTTCCACTTTGTTCATATGGTTACCAGCTTGGTTGTACTATTGATCCACTTTGTTCATATGTTCCTAATAAATCAAAATGTGCTTCTTTATCCCATTCAACAATCATTCCTCTGGAATGTGAAGCAGAAGAGATCGTTGAAAAAGAAGAATCAAAAGTAAAATGGCATGATGCAGGTTCTGATATAACAGAGTCGCAGAAGGATGCAATTTCTCAGCTTCCTTCTAAGATGAGCAACCGATGCAAGGCCCTCATGAAACGGATCATATGCTTCTCTGAAGATGAGAATTTGTCTCTCCTATTGGCAGCTTGGGTAAAGACCATGAAGCCCAGAAGATGTGATTGGTTGTCAATTCTCAAAGAAATGAAGAGGTCAAACAATCCTCTGCTTTTGGAGGTCAGTTATAGATCCTGCCTTGCCCTTCTGTTATGTTTTTTCCCTTTTTATTTCATAAGCTAATCTTTGGTCTCTGTGTGGTCCTTAGTGCAATAGAATGAGATAGCACTGATTTTAGTTCTCCAAGTTTTCCTTGCTATTGTGTGGGAGCATGCATTGAACTATGCAGCTGTTTATATATTGTTCTGAATTAGTGCCTTGTCTTATGATTAGTAATGCTGATGACTTTTCCTTGTGAAAGTACTAACTAACTAACTAAAGCATATGGTTAATTTCTTCTTTCCCCATTCTTTACTTATACTGTCTAATTGTTTTTTTATATCCTTTATGATTACGCAAAATCTAAAGCAATATTGTGCCAGCTCTAAAAAACGGCGATATTAGATAATATCTGCTGTTTCCATCTAAAGCAATGATTCAGCACTATGATCACTTGATGCATATATTTTCTTAGGAGAGTATAATAACAGATGTAGCAATCCTGAGTATGTATTCCTGTTTGAACTTTCAGCACTATGATCACTTGATACTGTCTAATTGACTTTACCATCTTGCTTCCTAAGCACTTTCTTTAGGTTGTTCTGGTTTTGCTTTCTTCATGTTCTTTAGTTTGTGGAGAAGCTCATGCCTTTTCCATCTTTCCTTTTTTATAGATTATGTGAGGGTGGTGAGTTGCTGGACCGCATACTATCCAAGTAAGATTTATCAATTTGGAACTTTTATATGTTTCTCCAACCAAGGATAAAAGAATTTTATGTCATGGCAAACTATTTTACTATTTGACATTGTAAAAATGCTAAGTTGCTAACTTTTCCAATTGAAGTTTTCAGTATTGATGTACGCTCGATCATACAAAATGCAAATGTCTCTAGCTTTTATTAGTGCAGATTATGTCAAACTTATTTTGTGTTTACATTCTCTATATAGAAAGGATAGCCGCTACACTGAGAAAGATGCTGCAATAGTAGTACGGCAGATGCTCAAAGTTGCAGCTGAGTGCCATTTGCATGGTTTAGTACATCGTGACATGAAGCCTGAGGTAAAATCTGAATACCTTTAGCAACTTTTGCAAAATTGTTCTGAAAATTGAAGTCTGAGTTATGTTGGTTATAAGATTATGTAAATGATATAAATTTTCTTCTGCAGAACTTTCTTTTTAAATCAACTAAAGAGGATTCTCCTCTGAAAGCAACAGATTTTGGCCTATCAGATTTTATAAAGCCAGGTATGTGTGATGACTGCCCATTGTGTTTTCTTTTATGCATTTTCAGAGTTTTCTACTTAAATTTATCAAAGACATTCATTTTATCTCCTCAGTTTAAATTTTTAGAATCTTGTAGTAACTATTAGCTAGCCCACCCTATTCCAAAATCCTGGCTCCGCCCCTGCGGATGAGGATGTCGAGATGAAAGATTAGCAATGTGATATTTATTTATGAAAGTCAGAGGTGCCTTCAATTGGGATATGTTTGGGTTGTTTTAGACATGTGCAATGCAATGGAGAGAACGATCTATACACAGGTTAAAGAGTGATCTTATATTAGATAAGTACCAAATAATTCTTGGAAACATGGGATTCTACTAAATTACAACCGGTGCGGTGTCCACATCGTACCGGACACGGCACGGACGCTCCAAAATGCACTAAGACACCCGAATCGATGTCCCATCTGTGACCTGGGGTCCGTACCGTGTCGTGTCCCTTGCATACAGACTGACAACGCTACTTATCTTATAAATCAATAGATAGATCTTGATTTACCATTTCTTGATAACCCTTTTTAAGGTCAATGTGGCAAGCCATACTGCATTTTTTTTTATGATCGAAAGCCACCACACCACGAACACTCCAGAGACCGATGGTTCGTGTCGGACACGCATCGGACGCGACACGGGCACTCCGTAAGACCAAACTACACTAGTACACACCAAAATAGGTGGCGTGACAGTGCAAACATAGATCTTGCATAATAAGCAATGATAAATGAACAACGAATGGTTCAAGAACATCAAATCTCGGATTCGAGAACAAACCAAACCCTTACTGAATAAATAAAATAATAACAAGAAAAGGATTTAAGAAACAAAATTGCGAATAAAAGAGATCTGACCTTTTTTTTTCCTTGAAATTATTTGGTTCTTCTTCTTATTATTATTGCTCTGAAGAACGAGTGTGGAATGAAGAAATTTAACAGATTTTATATATGTACGATTAGAATGAGATCAGAGGAGTTGCAAATTGGTTCCACTTTCCACACACAGCTGTTTAGGACTGCGACAGCACCTTTCTAGTGGGCCCCGCATGGGAAATGATTGCCGGCTGGACTGGAGGGAAGATTTGCTGTCCCATATCTAACCATATCTTCTCACACATGTTCTGATGAACCCAATCAATTATGATGGATTATTTTTTTAAAAAGTTTCAGTTGTCATCATTTTTTTTTTATATTCAGGATGGATCTTATATTATTTTTTAATATATAAAAGTTTTTAATTTTTAACAAAATTTGTTCAGTTATGAGGTCAACGACTTTGATCTAAAAAATTTGACAAAAATGTCCCTCAATGTCTTCTTCCCTACCCTTTCCTCTCCCCTCTCCGCCGCCCCACCCCCTCCCTCTCTGCCACCGCTGTCGCCCTCCCTCACCATCCCCCCCTCCCTGCCACCGTCGCTACCCCCGCCCCCCTCTTCCCTCTCATCCCTCTCCTCCTTCCCCCCTCTCCGCCATCGTCGCTGTCCTCCGCCCTCCCGGTCCCCCGCCGTCAACCCCCCCACCCCCTCCTCCCGGTCCCCCGCCGTCATTGCTATTGATGTAGCTGCTGCTACCCGCAGAGGTGGGGAGGGAGGAGGGGGGACGGTTGCGGGGAGGGAGGGTCGACGGCGGGAGAGGGAGGGAAGGCGAGCGCGGGGAGGGTGGGGGTCGACGTTGGGAGAGGGAGGGGGAGCGGGAGCAGGCGGTGGCGGATGTGGCGGGAGGAGAGAGGAGGATGGAAGAGGAAGAAGAAAATTGGGAGGGACATTTTCGTCAAAAAAAAATTGGTCAAAGCAGTTGACCATTAATTCTTGACGGATTACGTCAAATGTGGGGGGACATGTACATTATGAAAAAATTGTTGGGTGCACCCTTAAATATGGTAAAAAAAGTGGAGGATAACTCAAAATTTCTCATAGTTTTTTAACAGAAAATTGCGTATAGAATATAGAAGTTTCATGAAATTGCGTTCAGAACAATAAAGTTTAGAAACTTTCGAAGAGAGCAACAAAAAGTCCTTAAAAATAACGTTTTTGAACAATTGCCAAAAAACATTTTTTTAATGACGTTTAAATGTAAAATAGTAATTGCTCCACTGGATTAACAACTGTTTATTATAATAATATAAAAAAAGGTGGGACCCGTACTTTTCCATTCACAAAACGGTCCATTCATTATACACACAAAAACAATCTTTAAATAATAACATATTACTTAATTATTTCAAATAATAACACAAAAATAATTTATTACATCTAAACGTCATTAAAAAGGATATTTTTGGACAATTGCTAAAAAATATCTTTTTTAAGAACGTTTCGTTGTTCACCTCGAAAATTTTAAAACTTCATTACTCTGGATACAGCTTTATGAAACTTCTATGTTCTATACATAATTTTTTTTTTAATAAATTGTTACAATTGAGAGAAATATAATTTGGGACAGCAAAATGGAGATGTACAGAATTTCAACCCCAACTAGACGCTATCTAAAATTACATTTCTATCCTACGTTGTATTTAAAATTTTTTTTATCTCTGGTTGACATAGATTTTAAATAAAAATTTATTATGCAGTGATTTTTAATTATATTCTTTGTAGCATAAAAATAAAATATGATCAATTTAATAATTTAATTTAAAATTATTGTTTAAATTTTTTTAATGAAAGTTTGTACTTATATTTTTATAAAAATTATCTATCCTACGTAAGCGTGTACACAAATCACTATTGGATTAAGTTTTTCTGAAAAAAAAAATCTACTAAAGAAATATAGGCATAGACAGAAACCTCATTGGAGATGGCCTTGGACGTTATTCTTGGGTTGAGAATTGGGATTGTTGCAGAAGTGTTGGCGTTTGACCACAACTTTTAATATATTTTTAATTTTTAATTTATTTTAATAAATTATTGTTATCAAATATTTTTTAAAAAACAGATACTCTTAACAAACAATTTAAGACGGTTAAGAATCGCTTTCTAGAAAAAACACAATAAAAAAAACCTTTTTATTAGTGGAAGGTTGTTGCGAAGTGTTGTTTCAATATTAAAATTATTTTTAAATTTTTATTTCATAAGTTGTTGTTACAAAATTAATTTTTTTTTTAAATTTTTATAAGTTGTTATCAAATAATCTTCTTCTTTTTTCTTTTTTTTTTTAATTTCCGACATAATGTTCGAGATCCGATATAATACTCGAGACTTTGTGCACACTGCATTGCATGTCTTGTATGACTTTGGGTCCGCTGTTTCCCAACATCTACCATTTATATTTATATTTTATAAAAAAAAGAAATAATACGTTCTCGTGACTCGATTCACTAATTTTTTGTCCTCCAGCCAGGATCTTATACTTCTTCTCTGTAACCACAAGAGTCACTCAAGTTCGATGTTACCAAATAGCCTTGAACTCATTTTGAAGAAGGAAAAAATAAATCATAAGCAACCTCCAACAAAGCAATCCCTAGGTTTATGATTGCTTATTGTAAACCCCCTCGACCAGATTTCAGTATTTTTAGGATTATTTTAACAATTTAGGATTTATTGCAATTTATTACTTTATTTTCCTACATATCATGTTGACTTGTGCACCTGTCCATCTCCTAATTATTTGGAGCTTTACCCTGACTGTTATTCCCAAATAAAGTTCACATACCTGTCCTAGACATACCAGACTATTTTCCTGAACTTTGTGCAACTCACAGATGTGCGCCTCGTTTGAGACGCACAAATATCGTTACAAAAGCCGTATTTATTTCCTATTATATTTTCTGCTCTTTACCCATCTCTGTACCCCTAGGAATTTGAGGCCCAACATGCACCTGTTTTGTCCAAACAAAAATACGTTAATATTCTACACTGAGTATACTACATTTAGTATATTGACACCGTATAGAAATTATGGCCCTACCTGCCTCTAAATAATTAGAGAACACCGTGCGCAGTATTTATTAATTAATTAAATACGATGGCCCGTATCACCCCAAAACCAGGACCAGTCCCTGCCCAGACTCACCCCCACCCCCTCGGGACCCTCACACAGCTTCTCCCTTCAATCCTGTGAATTTTAGTATTTTTCGGAATCGCGTGTTTTTCCAGACAAATTCGTAATTGCGCAATTTTCCAAACTTAGGACTTTAGGCAATTTATGAAATTACAGGGACTTTTCTGCAAATTACAGTGCGAGGTGTCACCCCCTCACTGGCCGGTAAACCTGCACCGTCCATTTAGAGACGGGACCCACCCGAAAAGATCTCGAAAAATATCCCGAAAATATCCCAAAATATCCCCAAAAATATCTTAAGATATTTTACTTATTTAATTAATATATTTTTTTATAAAAGAAAACCAAAAGAAAAATAAAATAAAAATCAAAAGAAAAACCCATTCCCTGACCCGCAGACGACCCCCCCGGCCGGCGGCGAGCTCCCTCGCCGGAGTCGCCCGCGCCTCCGCCCGCCGGAGCTCCCCTCCCCGCGGCGAGCTCCGCCCCCCCTGGCTCCCTCTCTCCTCCGCCCTCTTCTCTTTCCCAGTCACCCCGAGCCCTTTCCCCCCCCCCCGGACCGCTGCGTCCCCCGCCGGCCGCTGGCCGGCCGGAGCTCCCCTCCGCGCGGCGAGCTTCCCCCTCCCCTCGCCGGCCTCCCCCCCCGACTTCCCCAGCTCCTCCTCCACCATCTCCTCCTCCTCCTCCTCGCCACAGCCACCGTCCCCGAGCCCTCCGGCCGCCGTGCCAGCGCCGCCGCGCTTCCCCAGCCCGCCTCGGCCACCTCTGGCCCCCGGCCCGACCTTGCCGTCCTCCGGCGACGTCCCCAGCAACTCTAGGGTTGGATTCGACTCGGACACGGACACTTTGTGTCGTGTCGGACACGAGAAACGCCGTTTCTGGAGCCCTGTTCAGGTAACGATATCTCTCTCCTCGTAACCCTGTTTTCAAATCCGTCAGTTGCGTCGTGTAGACTATGTAACCACCTCGGTGCCCGTGCAATCCGCTCGGAGCATCGCGTCCTGTGGCGATCGCAAACCGCGATCCAAAAACAGGAAAAACAACGACCCAATTCACCCCGGAACTGGGTACGCCCCGCCAAACGGGACGACTTGGTCGCACGCGGTCTTTACCGAAACGTGCGCGACGTTGATACGGACGTGTAGGAATTCGGAGAAGTTGATTTGGATGTGCGTGCACACCGGAATCAACGCGTATCCGCCGACAACGCCCGTATCCGTCAGTTCTGGAACACGCTGCAACTTTGTGTACACACGTCGGATCGAGACGAAACTTGCGCCATCGGACTCGTAGCGATACGCTGGTCCTGTGAGCCAAGTTTGGTTCGATTCTGAGAACGTTGACAAAATCCCGTATCGTGGGCCCCACCGGCTTCACTTGACGGGTGATTTTGTGACCGACTCACCGGAATCCAATTCTGGAAGTTCCGTTGGGTTCGTATCGACGTTCTGGACTTGTGGACACTAAGTTTGACGAATTTGGAGACCTTAGACCCTGACACGTTTTTCGGTGCAAAGTGGGCCCACATGTGGACCCCGCTTTGACCGGAAACTGTCATTTTTGCCCTGTGTCCAAATTGGACTTAAGGACAGGCGTTTCTAGCTATTTGATATTTTCTGAGACTGTTAGTGATGTTTATTTCAGTATCCGGAGATATTTATTCTGAGGCCATAGTTTCTGACTTTTGGCACTTGACATCTGGACGTTATATTTTGCAGCTCTCTTGCCAGGCAAGTATACCTTGCCTTGTTGTACTGTTTAAATTCAGTTATTGTTAGTTACATATTTATTTATTATATAAATGTGCGCGTTCGAGCAGACTCGGGTGCAGTCAACGAAGGCGTTGACGTTAGGACTTGTGTCTGACCTAGTGTCTAGTAGACCCACCTAAAGTTGTGAAGTTATTGATATAACTTTCCAGGCCTTGACATGTATCATTACACGTCACAGAGTGAGTACATGTAGGAACGCGTGCCTCATGCGTGACTGGCCATCAGTATGAGCAACACGTGTAGCGGTATTTTAGCTCAGTTGTTTATTGTATTGAGACTTGCATCATAATAGGAGGTGTCCACGTCGTTTTCACGATTTGTACATCTATATTGGGCGGGAAAGATACTAGTAGACGTATGGGACACCCCCTCCTTGTATGTTTTATACCTTCGTACCATGCTCCTTGGAGATGGTCGATTGCAGAGTTCCCTTGAACGGGGGCATATGTGGCATATACTAGTCAGTCACTACGGATTGGTGAATTACGTCAGCATATGTCTAGCCACACATTCCCATGCGTACTACAAGGTCTTTAAATTGCATTCACTTAGATGGTTAGCACACCCCATTTATTTATTCAGTATTTACATTATGGCATGTCATTTTTCTGTATCTTGCTATGTCCCTCTGAGGACCTGGTCCCCTGCCAGGTGTATTTGTTCTTGAGTACTCGCAGGAGCACAGATCCGGACAGGCTACTTATTTTCCGAGGAGGTCTTCTCTTCGAGCCTCGTGATTGTCAGATGTTGTTCTTTATGGTGTGTATTATGGTTCCTTTTATATTCTTTTTCGGCAGTAGATTTGATTTCATCTGACTGTCATTCTTAGATATCTGTATTAAGATCTAGTTACATGGTTATTGTTTATTCATATTTGACTTCTGTGGATGAGATTTAGATATTATCCTGTGACTTGTGATTAATTATACCACTGGTGAATTATTGTTCATCTTACAGCGTACGCACGTATATATGGTTTCCATATATTGGAGTTGCCATATGTACGGGCGGCTGGCATGGTTACGTATCCTAGTCCTATGTATTTTGGGACTGGGGCGTGACATATTTTTAGTGGTGGCCCATGCATGTCAGAGCATATTGTCTCGGTTACGTTACTGTACCGAGCAAGCCTGCACCTAGGATTAGAGGATAGGATCTCATCCATAATTAACTATGACTTATCTTTCTTCCAGTCTGTCCTACTTACATAATCGCATCCTGCTTGATTCATGTGCTTCCCTGATAAATCCTTAAATATAGCCCCTACTAGAATATAGGAATCCCTGTTGATAGGATGATAATTAGAGTAGTATTCCTATTAAGAACACAACTAGGGCATTGACATATCATTAAGTTCATATTACTTACGGAACCCTAGTCTTCCATATTACCTAATGAACCCTAGTCTTCCCTACTACCTAATAAACCCTAGCATCACTACCTATAGATTAACTTACCAATTGTCCCTTGACGTATTTATGTATGACTTGAGTGTAGTAAAAACACTACTAGGATTAATTAGAGACTTGACCATAATGTTGATCCTAGTCTTAAGGAACCAATAGAAATCCAAAGTTGAATACTAGGACTAAACCCCCTCGACCAGAGTTTTACGCCAGAGACTCTTTACCCTTGTTGGCGTAAAACCCATTTGACCGTTGTTAGCATAAGAATCCAAACAACTGCCTAGTTGGCGTAAAAGCCAAATGACTTTATTATTGGCATAAAAATCAATTATGCAGAAGATTATCTCCTTTATGCTGCAGTTAAAATAACTGCTATCCACTTTCATTTAGTATTCCTTATCCTGCGTAGGACACGTCATGAGAGCCACGACCAAATTTCGTGCATTAAAGGCAGAGATACGCCTCGAGCCCTGTGCAAAAAGAAACAGCTTTTGACAGGATATCTGGTTTTATCTCACCTCGAGCGTAAATGACTTGTATCTGGTTTAATTTATTGAGCTGTAATTTGCATGTTATTCGAGGGTGAAAATGACCAAAAACTTGGTCTTTTAAAACCCTGATTTTTCTCGGAACTGGGTGCGTCCCGCTAAACGAGGCAACTTGGTCGTGTGCGAACTTTACCGAAAGGTGCAAGCCGTCGATACGGACGTGTGAGATTTTGCAGAAGTTGATTTGGATGTACGTGCACACCAGAATCAACACGTATCCGTCGACAACATCCCGTATCGGCCCTGTTCTGAAACTCGTTGTAACTTTGTGTGTGCTTGTCGTTTCGAAACGAAACTTGCGCCATCGGACTCGTAGCAACACACTGGTCCTGTGACCCAAGTTTGGTTCGATTCTGAGAACGTTGACAAAATTCCGTATCGTGGGCCCCACGGCTCCACTTGACGGACGATTTTGTGATCGGCTCATCGGATTCCAGTTTTGGACATTCCGTTGGGTTCGTATCGTCGTTCTGGACTTGTAGATACTAAGTTTGATGAATTTGGAGAACTTTGTCTCTGGCATATTTTCGGTACGAAGTGGGCCACATGTGGACCCCGCTTTGACCAGAAAATGTCACTTTTACCCATGTGTCCAAATTGTACTTATGGACAGACAATTATAGCTATTTGATATCTTCTGAGAGTGATGGTAGTGTTTGTTTCAGCATCCGGAGGCGTTCCTGGAGATTTTACGTACGCCGGAGCAACTGAAGGAGTCCAAACTCCAGGCAAGTGTACCTTGCCAACTTGCAGTGATTCATGTTATAGTAATTTCTTGAGTTCTTTATACACATATATATATCCTTGATATATCTGTTCAACCTGGGACCGTGTGACAATGCTTAGCGTCCGGATAATATTCTGGTGTCAACGCCGTACGCGAAGTTGTGTAACGTCACTAGAGATTGACATCGCGACTCTATATATCTTCGTGCTTGCATTATCGAGTACGCCATACCATAGGACACTTGACACTGTTCATGAGACAGATCTTCCTGAGATATTCATGGTGATTCTGTATAGGTTACATGATTCGTGACATAGATACTACATATGCATAGCTATCATTATGACATGTTGCATCAGTTAGAGGTCATGATATTGCGTGACATGGACATGAGACATCGTGGACATGAGACGTGTGATTACATTGGGTGGGGAGAGTTTTACCATACTAAAGGCTGATTATATTATATATATATATATATATATATATATATATATATATATATATATATATATATATATATATATATATTACTGGAGGTGCCTTAGACTCTGTCTTTGGCACATTTACTGGCCCTTCGAGAAAAATGCTGCTATGGGTTTCCCCGACACAGAGCCCATAGTAGTCTCAGCCTGAGTATGATTAATGCTCTCACTTGCTGTAAACCCCCTGATTTTTTCTGAATTTTCAAAACTGGATTTTTCACAATTTTCTGGAATTTCCTGGGATTTTTCTGTAATTTAAAAACAGGATTTTAATTTTTAAATAATTTTTAATTGATATTAAACAGTATTAAAATATTATGAAAATAATATTTTTGGATGTAAAATAAAAAACTGGACTTAGGGCAATTTTTCTGGAATTTATCGGACCCCGGACCTATTTTTAAAACCCCTAAAAGTATTTATTTAATTAAATATTTATTTAGTTAATTATTTAATAATTATTTATCTATTTAAATAGATTTTTTTAAAAAATATTTAAACCGGCCCGCGGCCCATTGGGCCGACCCGACCCAGCCCAGCACCTATCGGGTCGGGTCGGGTCGGGTCTGTCAGCCACCCGACCCGCCCGCGCCCGTACCCGACCCTCACTCTCTCCCCCACGACCCCCTCTTCCTCCAAATTTGCGCCGCCTCCGCCGCCGGCGCAGCGCCGCCCGGCCAGCCATGCCACCCCCTCGCTCCGCCTTCACCGCCCCTCTCCCCGCCTCCTCCGGCCCCCATCCCCCTATAAAAACTCTAGCTCCGCCCTCTTCCTCCCCTAACCCGAACCCTATCTCCTCCGTCGATCTCCACCGGCGAACCCCCTCCGCCACAGCGCCGCCGTGCCCTCGCCTAGCTCCGCCTCGCCTCCACCGAGCCCCGGCGACCCCCTCCGTCTCCTCCACCTTCCTCCTCCCCCGCTGCCTCCGGCTCCCCCAACCCAGCGCAGCCGAGCGCCACCTCCGGCGCCGCCGCGAGTCCCCAGCCACGCCGCGCCGCGCCGCCCCGCCGCGTTCCCCCAGCCCCTCGTCGCGCTGCCCCCGGCCGCCTAGCCGCCGTCTCCGCCGTCCCCGTCCTGAGCAGCCGAAACCCTAACCCTAATTCTTCCCTGTGTCCGACACGAGTCGGACACGGTTTGACCCTGATTTTTGGGTCCCCTTCAGGTGCGTGTAACTTTTTGCTCGTAGCTCCGTTTTTGATTTTGCAAATTGCGTTGCGAAGCCTGTATGACCCTCTCGGTGCCCGGATAAACTGTTCGGGACATCGCGTCCTGTGGTGATCGCACACCGCGATACAAAAACAGGAAAAAACCAGACCCTGTTTCACCCCGGAACTGAGTACGCCCCGCCAAACGGGACGACTTGGTCGCGCGCGGTCTTCACAGATACGTGCGCCTCGTTGATACGGACGTGTGAGATTTTGCGGAAGCTGATTCGGGTGTGCGTGCACACCGAAATCAACGCGTATCCGCGGACATCGTCCCGTATCCGATTTTTCTGCAATTTATCCTAACTTTGTGTACACACGTCGGATCGAGACGAAACTTGCACCATCGGACTCGTAGCGATACGCTGGTCCTGTGGGTCAAGTTTGGTTCGATTCTGAGAACGTTGACGAAATCGCGTGTCGTGGGCCCCATAGGCCCCGCTCGACGGGCGATTTTGTGATCGGCTCATCGGAATTCAATTCTGGAAGTTCCGTTGGGTTCGTATCAGCGTTCCTGACCTGTTGACACTAAGTTTGGTGAATTTGGAGACCGTTGACCCTGACGCATTTTTCGGTGCAAAGCGGGCCCACCGGTGGACCCCGTTTTGGCCCGAAATTGTCGTTTTTGTCCTTGTCTCCAAATTGGACCCAAGGACAGGCGTTTCTAGCTGATTGATATTTTCTGGATCTGATGGTGATGTTTATTTCAGCAACCGGAGTACCGTCTGCATTTTCCGCCGAAGTCAGAACTGCAAACCGAGCCGGAACCACAGGCAAGTGTACCTTGCCAAACCCTGCAGCTTGCTAATTATTTTTTGGATTTAATTATGCAATAATGGACAAGTAAAGCTTGCCAAATCTCAGTAATTCTTGACATAGTATTTTAATGGATTTCTTGTGGAATTAAATATAAACATGTTTTAACTGCTTAACCTAGGAAACGAGTGACGTGCTTAGCGTCCGATCATAGTCGGGTGCCAACTCCGTATGCGGGGTTGTGTAACGTCACATAGACATGGATATCGAGACCCGACAATTCTCGTACTTGTCCTATCAAGTACACCAGAACCCAGGACACTTGACACTATTTCATGAGACAGAGTCTTCCTGAGACATTCAAGGTGATTCTGTATAGGATGCATGGTTATGACATAGACTTTACATTCTTAAACAATTGATTCATAGCTATCAGACTTGCTGCATTAGTTATAATCGTGCGTGACATGGACATGAGACATCGTAGACATGAGACGTGGGATTACATTGGGTGGGGAGAGACACACAGACTACAGGCTGATAATATATAAAACATAGTATATATCATAGTGTAATTCATAGTTATTGCCTCTACCGGCTCCCCGACACAGAGCTTGTAGTGGCTTCAGCCTGAATTCTAGTGCTGCTCTCGTATTGCATATCACATAGTTGGTTACTTAGTTTACCCTGCTGATTATTCTATTTGCTGCACTGATATTCATTTTGGCTTGAGTTATTTCTGTACCTTGCTATGTCCCCTGAGGACCTGGATCTGGATGATGTCCCCAGGTACAGCTGAAGAGAACTACCCCGAGGTGTACGGTACCGGAGCACTCCTTGGAGCAGAACAAGGAACCGAGGATGAAGTGGTGGCCGAAGACTTCTCCTGAGCCCGGCCTCAGCTATACAGTATTTCCATTTTCAGCATTTCAATTCCTGTCTATTTTTCCTTAATTGTAACAGAATAATTCTCGGATTTGTTTCCCGAGATAACCTTATTTGTTATTGCATATTTATTTCTATTGCATTTAGTTCCTGGCATTAATCTGTGTTCTTTCTGTGGATGAGAATAGAAATACCTGAGACTTGTACTTAGTATTGCTAGACTACAGCTTAAGCATGCCCTGATGGATCCATTATATTGGGTCGTCCATCGGTGCGTGCTGCTGGCCATTGCCACGCTTCTCCAGTCCCTCGTCATTTTGGGACTGGGGCGTGACATGGTTTTTGTGGTGGCCCATGCAGGTCTACGACTAAATTGTTCGGTTTCAACTTAGGGACCGAACAGGCCTGCAATAAAAATATGATAAGTTTTTAGGATCTCATCCACTTGCTTGAATCGTTTTTGATATCAGTATCGCATTCGAATAAATTTATTTGACTTGCATCTTGCCTTGATTCCTGTACGCCTCTTACTGGGTATTTTGGATGCAGGAAAATGGACCCACAAGAATGCAATGAGACTCCCGCCGGAACCCCACAAGCTACAGGTGTCACCTACGACGACGAAGTGACACCAGTCGGAGGAATTCCCACAACTCAACAGAGCCAGCAGGCAGGTCAACCTACCTCCCGATTCCGACGCGATGATATTCCACCTCCGCCGTAGTTCGTTCCACCAACGCCCGTGTTCCCACCAGGACAGCCGCTCGACGGGCAGCAAATATTTCAAATGATCTACGCCATGATGCAAGCTCAGCAGCAAGTCCAACACGGGGCTCAGCGTCACAAATCTAATTTCTGGAGGGACAACATCGTAACTGTACTGGAGCAGGCCAACCTACCAGCTCGACGGCCATCTACAGGCTCTATCACTGACTTCCGCCAACTGAAGCCCCGCACTTTTTCTGGAAAAGAGGAGCCCACAGAAGTTTATGAGTGGCTCACCAACATAAGGCATCAACTTGAAGCAGCCGAGCTTCCCCGGGAACGCTGGATGACTGCCGTCCGAATGCAGTTGACAGACAACGCGCACCACTGGTGGTTGTCTGATGAGGCGCGACTCGGACCAGACCGAGTCACTTGGGAAGAGTTTTCCAGGCTCTTCCAAGAGATGTACATTCCGGCTATCGCACGATCTGAACTGCGGGACAAATTCAATCGCCTCACTCAGGACTCTATGACGGTGGAAGAGTACAACGCAGAATTTATTCGTCTGAGCCGCTTCGCCCCAACCCTGATCCCGACAGAGGAAGAGAAGGCCGAGAAGTTCTTCGACGGACTGAACTTTGAGCTACAGAGACTCATCGGATCCGTCGCACCTACCTTATACTCAGATATTCTCGCTGCAGCCCGACGCCTGGAACGCGTCACCAGGAGGGAGTCTCGCCACAAGCGGCCAATCACCTCAGCACCAGACAGAACATCACCAGGAGAATCTGCAAAGAGATCTCACACGCACCAGCCATCGAGGACAGCTTCGCAGACCCTTCCTACCTGTCACTACTGCGGCAAGATAGGCCACGTTAAGAGGGACTGCAAGACGCAAGTTGGGATTGTGCCTGATTTGCGGTACCAATCAACACATAGCCAAGGACTGTCCCCAGCATCGAGATGGAGCACTAAGGGCAAACCAACCAGCTTCACCAGCACCGAGGCCATCTCTGGCACCTCAGGCGACACTCTTCAAGCAAGCCCAACAGCAGCAGAGGAACCTACCACAAGGACGAGGGCAAGCTTATGCGCTGACTGTGCAGGACGCTGATGCGAGTAAGTGATTCGTAGTTTTCCGTTTCTAGTCTTATTGTAGTTCGTGCCCGTTGGTTCGTGACCTCAGCCCCAACCTAGTAAATTGCAACTTGTTAATAATAACCTGGTTTTCATAAAAGTTGTAGATCTTTTGCTTTAACTAGATTTTCTCTGGAAAGTGTACAACTTTCAATGTTAGGGAAACGGTATTTCCCTAAGTATCTTGTGTTGTATTTTCAAACGGTGCTTGCGATCGCGTCATCTCTGTTGACCGGTTACTCTTTGATTGCGAGGACGCAATCCTCTTAAGGGGGAAGATTGTAAACCCCCTGATTTTTTCTGAATTTTCAAAACTGGATTTTTCACAATTTTCTGAAATTTTTGGGGATTTTTCTGTAATTTAAAAACAGAGTTTTAATTTTTAAATAATTTTTATTTGATATTAAATAGTATTAAAATATTATGAAAATAATATTTTTGGATGTAAAATAAAAAACTGGACTTAGGACAATTTTTCTGGAATTTATCGGACCCCGGACCTATTTTTAAAACCCCTAAAAGTATTTATTAAATTAAATATTTATTTAGTTAATTATTTAATAATTATTTATCTATTTAAATAGATTTTTTTAAAAAATATTTAAACCGGCCCGCGGCCCATTGGGCCGGCCCGACCCAGCCCAGCACCTATCGGGTCGGGTCGGGTCTGTCAGCCACCCGACCCGCCCGCGCCCGTACCCGACCCCCACTCTCTCCCCCACGACCCCCTCTTCCCCGACATTCGCGCCGCCTCCGCCGCCGGCGCAGCGCCGCCCGGCCAGCCACGCCACCCCCTCGCTCCGCCTTCACCGCCCCTCTCCCCGCCTCCTCCGGCCCCCATCCCCCTATAAAACCCCTAGCTCCGCCCTCTTCCTCCCCTAACCCGAACCCTATCTCCTCCGTCGATCTCCACCGGCGAACCCCCTCCGCCACAGCGCCGCCGTGCCCTCGCCTAGCTCCGCCTCGCCTCCACCGAGCCCCGGCGACCCCCTCCGTCTCCTCCACCTTCCTCCTCCCCCGCTGCCTCCGGCTCCCCCAACCCAGCGCAGCAGAGCGCCACCTCCGGCGCCGCCGCGAGTCCCCAGCCACGCCGCGCCGCCCCGCCGCGTTCCCCCAGCCCCTCGCCGCGCTGCCCCCGGCCGCCCAGCCGCCGTCTCCGCCGTCCCCGTCCTGATCAGCCGAAACCCTAACCCTAATTCTTCCCTGTGTCCGACACGAGTCGAACACGTGTCGGACACGGTTTGACCCTGATTTTTGGGTCCCCTTCAGGTGAGTGTAACTTTTTGCTCGTAGCTCCGTTTTTGATTCCGCAAATTGCGTTGCGAAGCCTGTATGACCCTCTCGGTGCCCGGATAAACTGTTCGGGACATCGCGTCCTGTGGTGATCGCACACCGCGATCCAAAAACAGGAAAAAACCAGACCCTGTTTCACCCCGGAACTGAGTACGCTCCGCCAAACGGAACGACTTGGTCGCGCTCGGTCTTCACAGATACGTGCGCCTCGTCGATACGGACATGTGAGATTTTGCGGAAGCTGATTCGGGTGTGCGTGCACACCGGAATCAACGCGTATCCGCGGACATCGTCCCGTATCCGACTTTTCTGCAATTTACCCTAACTTTGTGTACACACGTCGGATCGAGACGAAACTTACGCCATCGGACTCGTAGCGATACGCTGGTCCTGTGGGTCAAGTTTGGTTCGATTCTGAGAACGTTGACGAAATCGCGTGTCGTGGGCCCCACAGGCCCCGCTCGACGGGCGATTTTGTGATCGGCTCATCGGAATTCAATTCTGAAAGTTCCGTTGGGTTCGTATCAGCGTTCCTAACCTGTTGACACTAAATTTGGTGAATTTGGAGACCGTTGACCCTGACGCGTTTTTCGGTGCAAAGCGGGCCCACCGGTGGACCCCGTTTTGGCCCGAAACTGTCGTTTTTGCCCTTGTCTCCAAATTGTACCCAAGGACAGGCGTTTCTAGCTGATTGATATTTTCTGGATCTGATGGTGATGTTTGTTTCAGCAACCGGAGTACCGTCTGCATTTTCCGCCGAAGTCAGAACTGCAAACCGAGCCGGAACCACAGGCAAGTGTACCTTGCCAAACCCTGCAGCTTGCTAATTATTTTTTGGATTTAATTATGCAATAATGGACAAGTAAAGCTTGCCAAATCTCAGTAATTCTTGACATAGTATTTTAATGGATTTCTTGTGGAATTAAATATAAACATGTTTTAACTGCTTAACCTAGGAAACGAGTGACGTGCTTAGCGTCCGATCATAGTCGGGTGCCAACTCCGTACGCGGGGTTGTGTAACGTCACATAGACATGGATATCGAGACCCGACAATTCTCGTACTTGTCCTATCAAGTACACCAGAACCCAGGACACTTGACACTATTTCATGAGACAGAGTCTTCCTGAGACATTCAAGGTGATTCTGTATAGGATGCATGGTTATGACATAGACTTTACATTCTTAAACAATTGATTCATAGCTATCAGACTTGCTGCATTAGTTATAATCGTGCGTGACATGGACATGAGACATCGTGGACATGAGACGTGGGATTACATTGGGTGGGGAGAGACACACAGACTACAGGCTGATAATATATAAAACATAGTATATATCATAGTGTAATTCATAGTTATTGCCTCTACCGGCTCCCCGACACAGAGCTTGTAGTGGCTTCAGCCTGAATTCTAGTGCTGCTCTCGTATTGCATATCACATAGTTGGTTACTTAGTTTACCCTGCTGATTATTCTATTTGCTGCACTGATATTCATTTTGGCTTGAGTTATTTCTGTACCTTGCTATGTCCCCTGAGGACCTGGATCTGGATGATGTCCCCAGGTACAGCTGAAGAGAACTACCCCGAGGTGTATGGTACCGGAGCACTCCTTGGAGCAGAACAAGGAACCGAGGACGAAGTGGTGGCCGAAGACTTCTCCTGAGCCCGGCCTCAGCTATACAGTATTTCCATTTTCAGCATTTCAATTCCTGTCTATTTTTCCTTAATTGTAACAGAATAATTCTCGGATTTGTTTTCCGAGATAACCTTATTTGTTATTGCATATTTATTTCTATTGCATTTAGTTCCTGGCATTAATCTGTGTTCTTTCTGTGGATGAGAATAGAAATACCTGAGACTTGTACTTAGTATTGCTAGACTACAGCTTAAGCATGCCCTGATGGATCCATTATATTGGGTCGTCCATCGGTGCGTGCTGCTGGCCATTGCCACGCTTCTCCAGTCCCTCGTCATTTTGGGTCTGGGGCGTGACACTTGCATATCACATAGCTGGTTACATATTTTACCCTATTGGTACATTTTATATACTGCATTTATTTTGGCATGCTGTTTCTTGTACCTTGTTACGTCCCTCTGAAGACCTGGTCCCTTGCCAGTTTTGCAGCATAGACCGTTGTGGAGCCTGTTTGGAGTTGCTGATGTGTGTTGCTTAGTCTTTCAGGAACTGGTGCCAGGTACTTATATCATTTCTTCCGGAGTCATGGTATTTATTCATATTGTTTATTCATTTGCTGATATAGCCTAGTTTTATGGACTCGTATTCCTTTCTCGAGTCTATTCGAGCTTATGTGTTATTGGCGGCCGACTTTAGCATATATAGCTCATTCTTGTATATTCCGTTCATTGTGGATTGAGGTATAGATATTCATATTTACTTGATTAACATAGATAGTGACCATTCTAGTACAGCTTATACGTATTCGAATCGGACCAGAGTCTGGTCGAATGCGTAGCTGGCATGTTACGTATTTTTAGTCCTACGTATTTTTTACTTCGTTCTACTTTCGCTAACCAAACAGCCCGTGTAACTGTAACCTCAAACTCCCAACTTTATTATTTTGTTTTAACAAATTTTTTATGTTATTTTCGTAGGTTTGAATTTGGGCCGGGTTTGAGCTGTCTTACAAAAAGGCTCCGGGTTGCTTCGTACACGAATGTGGCCCACTTGATGGTTCTGTAGTCTACATGAGTCTCGTTTATTCGCCCAACTTCACAAGAAATGCCCTTTTCCCTGACTCCATCAAAATCATTTTTCCGATATTAATACTATTATTCGTTCTTACAATTTTTCGTCTATATTTTGTTTTTGAAATATAATCTTATTTAAATTCCATTTCTGACCGTTACTCAACTGTACCGAACCAATTTCGACTGCATTCAAACTGTTCGATGAAATGCCCATGAGACTACCATCTCTCTTGTTTTTTGTTTTGTTTCCATTTTAATCCGTTTCTAGGCCTATTTTCATGATTTTGCTCTCCGCGTTTCTCTCGGAATGGCTCGACGCTTCCGCAATGTGATGTTTTGCTGCATAACTCGTCGTTTTTACAGCACGGTCGAGCCGCCGGCATTGCCACATTGGTTTACTATGTCTCCGGCTTCGGACTCCGATGATGATTTTGTCCTCCCTGACGATGAAGCTCACAGTCGCAAGCCCAGTGGTCGTCGAGATGTTGCTAGAATTAGCTCTCATGATTTTGTCAATGCCGAAGCCGAAAATGATGTGGATGGAGTTTGTAGAATTTTGAAACGTAAGTTTAAGTCACCCGAGGCCGTCGTCATGGCTCTTGGAAATTGCTCCGTCAAGGTCTCGGAAGACCTGGTCGACAAAATCTTGAGGAGGTTCGGTAATGATTGGGTACCCGCCTTCGGTTTCTTCATGTGGGCCGATGCCCGAAATGGATATAAACACTCAGCCGACTCTTATGATATGATGGTCGACATTCTCGGAAAGAGGAAGCAGTTCGATGTGATGTGGGGACTGGTGGTGGAGATGGATCGGAATGACGGGTTGGTGTCTCTAGCGACCATGACGAAGGTCGTGAGAAGGCTTTCGGGAGGTGGACGGTGGGGTGATGCCATAAGGACCTTCCGGGATTTTGAGCGTTTTGGAGTTGCGAGAGATACTGTGTCTATGAATGTGTTGTTGGACACTCTCTGCAAGGAGAGGAGCGTTAAGCATGCCAGGGACGCCTTTCAGGAGTTGAGAACTGAGATTCCTCCGAATGCAGCTAGTTTCAATGCTTTGATTCATGGCTGGTGCAAAGCTAGGAAACTGGAAGAGGCCTGGCGGACTCTAGAGGAAATGAAAGAGTTTGGTTTTAGTCCCTGTGCAATTACATACACAAGTTTGATAGAAGCTTATTGTGCGGATAAGAATTTCAGAACGGTCAATGATATTCTTGACATGATGCACAGCCAAGGATGTCCTCCGAATGTTGTGACTTATACTATCGTGATGCATTCTTTGGGGAAGGCAATGGAAACTCAAAAAGCTTTGGAGGTTTTTGACAGGATGAAGAGGAATGGTTGTGTCCCTGACACCCCATTTTATAACTCGTTAATTTATATACTAGGTAGGGCGGGACGAGTACAAGAAGCCGACGATATATATAAGGAGATGTGTAAATGTGGAATGTCTCCTGATGTTACAACATACAATACCTTGATTGCAGCTGCCTGTCATCGCTCTCAGGAACAGATTGCCCTGAAGCTACTTCTTGAAATGGAACAAAGCTCCTGCAAGCCCAACACTGAGACATACGCCCCTCTGTTCAAATTATGCTGTAGAAAGAAATGGATAAAGATCCTCTTGTATTTATTGGCACATATGTTCAGAAAAGACATCAGCCTTGACCAGGGAACCTATGCTCTTTTGATACGTGGGCTTTGCCTTAATGGAAAGATAGAGTACTCATGCTTATTCTTTGAGGAGATGGTGTCGAAGGGCTTCGTCCCTAAGCAGCATACCTACATGATGCTTGTGGAGGCACTCGAGAGGAAACACATGGATAAAGCCAGATCAAAGGTCCAAGAATTGATGGTGCTTGCACAAAACATGAAACAACCGCGAAAGCAATTCGCTGAACAGGCATCGGAGTGATGAAAACCAGTGACATTCATCGGAGCAACTCTATTTGCAAGGTTATTATCTTTTGGCTATGGCATCAATCGTCTTTTCTCTAAAGTTACATGGGTGATTGTTTTGTAAAGTAACCCTGAATTTATATTCACTTTCATTTATTTTTTATTTTAAGAATATAAAAATTTGACATCAGAGATTTCACTTATTTCCTTATCCTCTTCGCTTGGGTTTGTTTGGAATTTGATCAACCCATATGGAAGGAGATCTTCGTTTTGGATCCTACATTAATACATGAGTAAACCCTAGTTGTTTTTTTGTTTTTTTAACTCTTTGATCTCCTGGCTACGCATGCTTAATTGGAAAAACAAGTTCTATATTTAATTCTTTCTTCGCCTTGGTTTTGCAAACTTATGTTAAACTTTTTGAATAGATTGTATTCCTGTGATAGTTTTGTACAAGAGTAAATTCTTTCGGTATATTATGGCCGAGACTGTTCTAGTAAGCTTTTTGGCTAATTCTGTTTGGTATGGCACTGGGTCAGTCACATTATAGTTGAGATCGTTCTAGTGATCTTTTGGCTGATTGTAGTTCTTATTGCAATGAACCAATTGATGGTTCATATAAGGCTGGTATGCGGTTGCATTGGTTGTGCTTTATATTTCTGTAACAGAAATGGACTTGGGTGTTGGGGAGGGGTCCAAATATTTATATGGGGTTGGGAAGACCGGATATCTCCTATTAGTGTCCAAGACCCTTAGTCAGACAATATGCAACTTGTTCTTCTGAGCGAACATGATCGAGCTTTAATATTCTTTTTTTTCTAGCTCATCTTTGATGAAGAAGCGATCGATCTCGATGTGCTTAGTTCTGTCATGCTGGACTGGATCGTTAGCTATACTTACTGCAGCTTGACTATCACTAGGACCTCTTCTGTTTTGGGTTTCTTGTGCCCGCATTTCACACATCTGCAGCACTCATTTGTTCTTTTCAATAGTGGGTACTGAGAAGGTCTTGTCTTGCAACACTATGTTAAAGTGATATTTATGTAGTGTTTATCAGAGAGATATAGTAGACTGTCAGAAAATAGAGAGCAAAATTAATCTTTAGCAAGACATGATCTTTCACCACATGGACATTGACACCAATACTAGAAGAGTGTCCATGATTCTTAGTTGGACGGTACGAAGGAGAGCAGGAAACTATGTGTGCTATGGCTAGGGTTAGGGTTAGGGTTAGGATTGGGGCTTCTAGCTCCACGTGATTCCTCCATTGGAAGAGAGTTAGGGTTAGTATTTTCTCTAGGTGAAGGTAGGGGAAGCGAAGTCTAGGATTGAGGTTATAACTCACATTTCTTATGATTTGGATGATTTATGAAGAAATAACAAGTTTAAGTTAGATTTAAGGAAATTATTTGTAAAACATTCCTGTTTTCTTTTTTGAAATTGCAGCTATCTTAAACGAATTGTAAAAGTTGTTTACAGGGGGAAAAGTTACAGCTTAATTTTGTTTCTATCATTATGCATATATGTTGAATTGAAGTAGTTTAATTTTGTTTTTAGAGATTAGAGTAATTTTTAATTTATTTTGCACTCCGATCTTGGTCGCCCTGTACCAAGTTCTCTGTTTTCTTACATACAAAGGCTTTTTTTTCTCATAATATACATATTGAATCTAATTTAGCTTACTATATGAATATTTCTTTTCTTTTCTTTTTCTTTTCTTTTCTGTTATTATACCTGTGTGACGGAAGTTGATAAGGAAATCATACAGCAGAGACCTTACTGACGGGTTTACTGGCATCACTGAGCAATTGCATTTGGTTATCTTGAAGAATTTATATTTCATATACTGCTCATGGAGTCCAAAGAATCTGTGAAGAAGTGATAGAAGATAATTTTTTAGATATTTTATTTATCATGATATTACATATATATATATTCACATGTCAAATTGGGATCTAATTAGTCACATGAACAATCACCATAAATACAATTTAATCCCAATACCATAATCACCATATATAGCTAATCACCATAAATGCAATGTAATGATACAATTTAATTCCAATATTCTCCCTCAAGTTGGAGCATGCAAGTCACAAATGTCCAACTTGCGCAAAAGAAACTCAATTTTTCGTTTGCCAAAAGCTTTGGTGAAAACATCCGCCAGTTGCCCATCCGTTGGCACATGAGATAGGCGAATAACTCCAGCAAGAACATCATCCCTCAAAAAATGACAATCCACCTCAATGTGTTTCGTGCGCTCATGAAAAACTGGGTTCTGCGCAAGATGTAAAGTAGGTTGACTATCACAAAATAAATCTACAACACACGAATGTTGCACCCTCAAACTGCCAAGCAACCCCTTGAGCCACTTAAGATCACACGTGACCGCCGCCATCGCACGGTACTCCGCTTCGCCCGAAGAACGGGACATCGTCACCTGTTTCTTCGTCTTCCAAGAGATGGACGAATCACCAAGAAAAATCAACCAACCAGACAAAGAGCGTCGTGTGATGGGACAACTCACCCAATCAGAATTACACCAGCCCCGGAGCCGTAAATCACAGTCAGAGCGAAGAAGAATGCCTTGACTGGGACAACCCTTCAGATATCTAACAACCCTCAAAGCCGCATCCCAATGATCACGTCGGCGCTCATGCATAAACTGCGACAAGATATGAACAACATAAGCCAAATTCGGCCGAGTAAACGAAAGATAAATCAGCCGTTCCACAAGCCGTCGATATGCTTTCCCATCAGACAAAAGTGGACTTGTAGAGCGTGTCAGTTGATGATGTTGTTCCATGAAAAAGCTTGCAGGTTTCGCCCCCAACAATCCTGTCTCAGAGCTAATGTCAAGTGTATATTTCCGTTGACACAGAAAAATACCTTCCGCACTTCGTGCTACCTCATCACCAAGAATAAACTTCAACGCCCCAAGATCCTTCATGTGAAAGCATGTACTCAAATAATTCTTAAAGGCAGTAAGAGCAACAACATTATGTATTGCCAGAGAGAATCAAATCGTCGACATATATACCCAAGAGCATTTATCTTAACATCTTCCTTATGAAGAGTAAAAAGCGAATAATCAGAGTACGATTGACAAAATTCGTACTCCCGCAAAGAATATGCCAACTTCGTAAACCAACAACGAGGCGCATATTTAAGCCCATAAAGAGATTTTTGAAGCTGACATACCTGACCCGGGTGTTTGGTTTGGAAACCAGGTGGTAATTTCATATACACTTCTTCGATAAGGTCTCCATGTAGGAAGGTATTGTGAACATCCATCTGATGTAGTTTTCAATTCTTTGTTACGGCTACAGCTAGAAAGGCACGAACATTAACCATTTTTGCAACCGGAGCAAAAGTATTAGTGTAATCAATCCCTTCAACCTGATGATTTCCAAAAACTATCAAACGGGCTTTAAGCCGCTCAACACTCCCATCAGATTTATACTTTATCTTGTACACCCACCGGCTCTCCATAGCACATTTTTCAGCCGGAAGCATCTCCTTGGTCCAGGTACCACTATCCTCCAACGCCCGTATCTCCTTTTACATAGCTTATTGCCACCCTGCATCTTTAACTGCCTCTTTAAAGGATCTCGGTTCTGTACCTGCAGTTACAGCTGCAAGAAAATTCCTGTGTCCAAGAGAAAATCGGTCACAATTCAAAAAATGTGATATAGGATAAGAAGTACCTGAGGAGTGATTGGACGTGGTGGAACGTTGGGGGGGGGGAGGACTACAAGACAACTTTCGTATTGTATTTGTAACAAATTCACGGAGCTTCACAGATAAAATCTTGGTACGCATGCCACGCCCCGGTGCACCCTTAGCATTCGACACCACCACCGCCGCCTCATCCTCTGTTGTCGCAGCCGCCACGGCGGCCTCCGTTGCCATATCTTCCACGGTGGGCTCGGCCTAAGCCGCGTTGTCCTCCACGACGGCCTCAGCCTCCACGACGGTCATCCCATCCATATGCGGTAGATCAAATCCCAAAGCATTATCGTCCAAGACAAGGGACGCCAGGTCAGGAGGAGCCATATCACCACGATCATCTTCAACAGAATAGGGAAACTCATTCTCATAAAATTTAACATCTCGAGAGACAAAAAAATTACCAGTAGCTAGATCATACAATTTCTAACCCTTCTTGCCATGGGGGTATCCCACAAAAATATACTTTCGACTGCGAGGAGCAAACTTATCTATCTTAACTTTTTGGTTGTGCCAAAAATAAAGACAACAAAAAATACGCAATTCATCATAAGAAGGAGGAGCACCAAATAATATTTCATATGAGATTTTAAAACCAAGAAGGCTCGAAGGAGTTTGATTGATCAAATAACCAGCCGCCAAAATACACTCACCCAAAAAAAAATTTGGTAAATTTTTTTGAAAACGTAAAACACGTGCCAAATTCAAAATATGTCTATGTTTTGTTCGACCATCTCATTCTGCTGAGGTGTACCTACCCAAGATGTCTGAAAAATATATATCATTTTGTGCAAAGTAGTCGTGCAGGCAATTAAATTCAGTATCATTATCACTTCGCACAATGTGAACTTTGGAATTAAATTGCCGCTCAATCATAGAAAAAATAACGAAAATATCTTGTACACTTCTGTCTTATCAATCAATAAAAATACCCAAACAGCACGAGAAAAATCATCCACAATCGTCAAAAAATATCAAACTCCACACGAAGAAGACGTAGGATACGGCCCCCCAAAGATCACAATGTATAAAATCAAAAATTACAACAGCTTGAGAGTTACTGACAGGAAAGATACCTCGAGTTTGCTTTGCCTGATGGAAAACTTCACATGCCTTATTCACTGAACTACTAGAGCTACTGACAACATGAAGTAATTTTTCTACTTTATCATAAGGATGCCCAAGTCGCTGATGCCAAATATCCAGAGAAGTCATCCCAGTCACTGCCAAGGCCTGAGTCTTCGATACAATATGAAAGTAGTAGAGTCTGTCCCGCCCTTCACCAACGCCAATCAGGATCCTCAAACTGGGGTCCTGTATCACGCACAAATTTTTAGTGAATTGTACAACACAATTTATATCATAAATAAGATGGGCCACAGAAATTAAATTATAATGTAATTGAGGTACGAATAGAACATTCGTGAGAACCATGCCTGGTGCAAGAACAACACGTCCGCAACACGAGGCAACCGCAGTCCGTCCGTGTAATCCCCCTGATTTTCAAAAATTTATAATTGGGACATTTCAAAATTTCCTGGAATTTTTCTGTAATTTTTATCAATTAAAACTAAGGTATTTTAATTTTTAAAGGATTTTTAAATGTTATTAATTAATATTAAAATAATATAAAAATAATATATTTTGGTGTAAAATTATAAATTAGACATAGGACAATTTTCCGGAAATTTATTGGACCCCGGATGGATTTTAGAAGCCCTAAAAACTATTATTTATTTATTTATTTTATTATTTAATTTAACAGCCCTAAACCCTAGCCCGGCCCGTTGGGTTATCGGGTCGGGTCGGTCAGACCCGAACCCGCCCGCGAATCCGACCCGGGTGAACAGTGCACCCCCAAAACCGATCACCCCGACCCTTCGTTTCCTCCGGCGGCTGAACCGCCGTGGCTCCTCACCTCCCCGCCGCCGTCGCTTGGCTTCTCCGCAACCACCGCCCGCTCGTCTCCACCGGCCGCAACCGTCGTCGTTCCCTCTCCCTTCTCCGCCCTATAAAACCGCCCTCTTCCCCGTCATTCTCCTCCTCCGCCCGTTCTCCGGTGACCCTGACCTCGCCGTGCCGCTGACCTCGCCCTCTGCCACTCCTTTCCGTCCTCCGACCCCTCGCCGGCCTTCTCCACCTCACCACATTATCTCCACCGCCCTGAGCCGAGAGCCCCGCCGCCTCACTGCCAGCCGTCCCACAGCAGCAGCAGAGCCTCAGCCGCCGTGGCTCCTTCCCGGCAACGACCTGCCTCCCCGAGAGCCCCGCCGCCTCCGACGACTTCCCCCGCAGCCCCTCCGGTGGATCCCCGGCCAGCTCCGGCCGTTTCCAGATCGAAACCCTAACCCTAGGGTTAGCAGCAGCCCGGACACGACTCACTGTGTCGTATCGATTCGGACACGACTCGGACACGGAAACTCGCTGTTTTCTGACCCTGTTCAGGTACTTGTAACTTCTTGCTCGTAGCTCTGATTTCGATTCCGTAAATTGTATCGCGTAGCCTGCATGACCCCCTCGGTGCCCGTGCAAACCGCTCGGGGCATCGCGTCTTGTGGTGATCGCACACCGCGATCCAAAAACAGGAAAACCAACGCCATGTTTCACCCCGGAACCGAGTACGCCCCGCCAAACGGGATGACTTGGTCGCGTGCGGTCTTCACAGATACGTGCGCGTCATTGATACGGACGTGCGAGATTTTGCAGAAGCTGATTCGGATGTGCGTGCACACCGAAATTCGTACGTATCCGCGGACACCGCCCCATATCCGATATTTTTGATTCTTGCTGTAACTTAGTGTACACACGTCGGATCGAGACGAAACTTGCGCCATCGGACTCGTAGCAATACGCTGGTCCTATGAGCCAAGTTTGGTTCGAATCTGAGAACGTTGACAAAATCGTGTGTCGTGGGCCCCACAAGCTCCACTCGACGGGCGATTTTGAGAACGGCTCATCGGAATCCAATTCTGAAAGTTCCGTTGGGTTTGTATCATTGTTCCTGACCTGTTGACACTAAGTTGGACTGATTTGGAGACCTTTGACCCTGACGTATTTTTTGGTCCAAAGCGGCCCACATCTGGACCCCGTCTTGACCCGAAAATGACGTTTTTGCCCTTGTCTCCAAATTGGACTCAAGGACATGCGTTTCTAGCTGATTAATATTTTCTGGATCTGATGGTGATGTCTATTTCAGCAACCGGAGTACTGCCTGCAAACCCAGCTGAGGCCCGAGCTAAAATTGGAAACAAAACCAAGGCAAGTATACCTTGCCAAAACCTGCAGTTTTGATACTTGTCTCCTGGATTTATTTATCATTGTCGTGCAAGAATTTGTACAATATTTGCATGTTTTTCAGTTGATACTTTCTTGTCATATATAGTTCTTGATGCTTGATGATTTATTCCTGCTGCTCTAGCCATATTTTCTCGGTTTGCGTGCATGTATATTATTTGCTCTTTTCCTTGGATCTCTACTTGTTCCATAGACATATTGTGATAGTTTATGTTTACTCTACATTCCTGGATTTGACTTGACTGATTTTTTAGTTCCTAGATGGTTGTTATTGGACATTGACTACACTTGAGCAATCTCGAATTGTGAGTACCCATTGTACTGCAATAGAGACTTGTTCATTTGACTACCTCCTTCGTGAGCTCCCGTTGGGCTGCGAAAGAGCTATACTATAGACTGTGAGTCCCCGTTGGACTACTTTCTATAGGATCGTGATCTCCCATTGAGATGCGGTTACCCCGATTGCTTGTAGTCATGTTTGATAGCATCCCTGGCATGCCACTGTCTTAGATGTAGTATTTTCTCGTGTCTTATTTGCTGATGATTACTTTCTTCTCTATCTTGCATGTCATTTACTGTATTTGGCTCGTATTCTTTTGTATCTTGCTATGTCCCCTGAGGACCTGGTTTTGTTCTCCAGATTTAGCAGACAAGGAGTACCGCAGCTTACGAACCAACACCAGACGAGAGTTTGATTGCAGTTGATGGCCCTGCTTATTAGTTACTGTCTAGCATGTTTTAGTTATCTCTTTCTTGTCTTTATTTTCTTGTTTGTCGGTAGTGGATTTGTCTCCATCCGACTTAGTATTATTTCTTGCTGGATATTCAACAGTAACTTTACTTTCAGCATTTATTTCAGTTTTGTTTTAGTTCTTGATGTTCTATGGATGAGATTAGTAAACCTGACTAATATAATACTGTCACGCCCCAGTCCCAAAAATGCCGAGGGACTGAGCACGTGAGCAATGGCCAGCAGCACGCACCGATGGACAACCCAATTTAATGGATCCATCAGGGCATGCTTAAGCTGTAGTCCAGCCATTTATAGAGCAAATAATAAAGATCACAGACTAATCTATCTCATCCACAACAGATAACCACAGAATAGATGTCAGAAATGATGCAATGGAAATAAATATGCAATATCAAATAAGGTTATCTCGGGAAACAAATCCGAGAATTATTCTGTTACATTTAAGGCAAATAGACAGGAAATAAATGAACTGGAAATAGAAACAGAAACGGAAATAACTGACTATATACAGCCAATGCTCAGGAGAAGTCCTCTGGTGCTGGCTCGTCCTCAGGTCCTGGTACAGCTCCTGGAAGTGCTCCTGTTCGGTGTATCTCTGGATGGATCTCTTCGGCTATACCTGGGGACATAGTCCATTCCAGGTCCTCAGGGGACATAACAAGGTACAGAAAATACAAGCCAAAACATAAGCAGGGCAGGAATTAAATAAGCAAATAGGGCAAACTATGTAACCAACTAGGTGATAAATGCAAGTTGAGAGCAACACTAGAACTCAGGCTGAGCCACTACCAGCTCTGTGTCGGGGAGTCGGTAGCAGTAATAACACGTAAAGGGTCTAGCTCTGCTGGAGAGTCTACGACCTCACACTAATAATATATATATATGAAAACAGCCTGTAGCCTGTGTGTCTCTCCCCACCCAATGTAATCCACGTCTCATGTCCATGACACGCAAGATCATAACTAATGCAGCAGTCATATAATGTCTAGGAATAAACTGTCCATGTCATACCTGTATCCTATGCAGAATCATCGTGAATATCTCAAGAAGATTCTGTCCATGATAGTGTCAAGTGTCCTGGGTTTTGTTGTACTTGATAGGACAAGTACCAAGTGTAAACCCCCAGATTTTGTAAGAATTTTAAATCTTGGATTTTTCGCAATTTTCTGGAATTTTCTGGAAATTTTCTGTAATTAAAATCAAGGCTTTTAATTAATAAATGATTTTTAAGTGTTAATAAATAATAATAAAATATTATGAAAATAATATTTTTGGGTGTAAAATGAAAAACTGGACTTAGGATAATTTTTCTGGAATTTATTGGGCCCCGGACCTATTTTTAAATGCCTTAAAACTATTTAAATCTAATTAAATAATTATTATTTATTATTAATTATTACTGTTATTATTATTATTTCTATTATTATTATTTTTTTTCTATTTTTTCGGCCCGGCCCGGCCCAGTGGGCCGAGCCCAGCAGCCCAACCCGCGGCCCGTCACCCTAACGGGTCGGGTCGGGTCCGCCTGAACCCGACCCGCCCGGACCCGCTTCCCCCTCACCCGTGACCCAGCCCCCTCCCCGCACGACGCGGTCGCCCCCGCGTCCGCCGCCGCCGCCCGCGCCCGCCGCGCCACGTCCCCGCTCCACCCGGCTCGCCTCCGCCTTCCCCGCCTCGACCCCGCCTTGCTCGGCCCGACTCCCAGCCGCTCCGCCTATTTAAACCGCGGCTCTCCTCCCCTCGCCGCCACCGCACGCCACCAGCAACCCCTCGCCGCCACCGCACGCCACCTAGCCCTAGTCCCCTCCGCCGCTGTTCGCCTCCGCTCGCCCTCGCCGCCGTGAGCCGCCCAGCGCCTCCCTCCCCCTCGGCGCCGCCCGCCGTCTCCTCCCCCGCAGCGGCGCCACCCTCTCCGGCGCGCCTCCGGCCGGCCCTCACCGTCTACGGCCGAAAAACCCTAACCCTAACCCTAATTTTGGATTTTCGTGTCGGACACGACACGGACACGTCTCGACCCTGATTTTTGGGTCCCTTTCAGGTACGTGTAACTTTCGTCTCGTAGCTCTGTTTCCAATTTCGCAAATTGCGTTATGAAGCCTGTATGACCCTCTCGGTGTCCGGACAAACTGTTCGGGGCATCGCGTCCTGTGGTGATCGCACACCGCGATCCAAAAACAGGAAAAACCAGACCCTGTTTCACCCCGGAATTGAGTACGTCCCGCCAAACGGGAAGACTTGTTCGCGTGCGGTCTTCACAGATACGTACGCATCGTCGATACGGACGTGTGAGATTTCGTGGAAGCTGATTCGGGTGTGCGTGCACACCGGAATCAACGCGTATCCGCGGACATCGCCCCGTATCCGCCTTTTCTGCAATTCGCTCTAACTTCGTGCACACTCGTCAGATCGAGACGAAACTTGTACCATCGGACTCGTAGCAATACGCTGGTCCTGTGGGTCAAGTTTGGTTCGATTCTGAGAACGTTGACGAAATCGCGTGTCGTGGGCCCCACAAGCCCCGCTCGACGGGCGATTTTGTGTTCGGCTCATCGGAATCCAAATCTGGAAGTTCCGTTGGGTTCGTATCAGCGTTCCTGACCTGTTGACACTAAGTTGGTGAATTTGGAGACCTTTGACCCGGACACGTTTTTCGGTGCAAAGCGGGCCCACCGGCGGACCCCGTTTTGACCCGAAACTGCCGTTTTTGCCCTTGTCTCCAAATTGGACCCAAGGACAGGCGTTTCTAGCTATTTGACATCTTCTGAGCGTGATGGTAATGTTTATTTCAGCTTTTGAACTCATCTTTTGATATTTCTCCGAAGAACTATTAATCGGATCCAAACAACAGGCAAGTACCTGCACTTCAAGTTAATCTTTATATATTGTGATAATTAATTCCCTGCCATACATGTACCCTTGATGTTTACACCTAGTGTTAGAAATGTTGAATTTCATGTCTTGAATATTGGTAGTTCCTGTCTTGTTTTTCATGTCGGGTGGGAGAATACTGAAAGGCATGTAGCTTACCCTGACTCTTGCCATGATTAATAGCTGTTGGTACACGACTGTCCATCAGCCGGATCTCGATTATTCCTGTTTAATAGCCGTCTATGGCGGCCGGTTTAACCTTATAGACCCCTACATGCCAACTAGGTATTCTAAATACACAAGTTCACACACATAGTTTCTTGTCTTGTTACAGTTCCTATTGTCTGGTTGTAGTTCATTTTTCCTGTCACCTTGTTCCTGTTTTATTCATGTCCCTGTCTTACAGCAATTAACTCTTAGTTATTGTTACAATTTATTTATACATATCCTCAACATGATACCTGTCAGTTCTTTTTAATTGTCATGAATATTTAGTTTAATCTTGTTGTGCATTGTGTACTTTGCTCCTTTCCTGACTGGATCCGTTGTTTTAGGCGATGATGAGGACTTTGCCCCTACCTATTATGGCCCTATGAGTTAGCAGGTGACACTTTGAGGAGCCGGCTCCCACTCCGGAGACTACCTTTGAGGAGGAGTAGCCAGTTAGTTATTATTTTATTTCCTTTCAGCACATACTCGGGTTTGTCCCCGATTTATCTTCTGACTTGTATTAACTGTGGTTTAGTTGTCACAGATTAAATATTATGAAATCTTAGCATTTTTTTTCCTGTGATTATTCTTACATGTTCATTAGTGTGGATGAGATAGATACTTTTTGACTCCAGAAAATGACCTAGACAGCGTACTACCGCCGACACTGCGGCGTAGGCTGGACGTGCCCACTCACTCGTGCCCGAATATCCGGGTGCGGGTCGTGACACGTTTTTGTGGTGGCCCATGCAGGTCCAACGACTACATTGTTCGGTTTCAACTCAGGGACCGAACAGACCTGCAATAAAGCTAGGATAAGTTTATAGGATCTCATCCACTTGCTTGAATCGTTTTTTGATATCTGTATCGTATTCGAACTAATATGAACTTGCATCTTGCCTTGATTCCTGTGCGCCTCTTATTGGTTATTTTGGATACAGGGAGATGGACCCACCAGCCAGCAACGGGGCTAATGCAGAAACACCACAAGCCGTTGTGGTTACCCAAGAAAGCGATGTGATACCAGCCGGTGAAGGCCAATCATCACAAGGCAGTCAAGCAAGTCAGCCTGCCTCAATAATCCATCAAGATAGCGTTCCACCCTCGACACAGCCTATTCCACCGATGCCTTCCTTCCCTCCGGGACCGCCTATGGACGAACAGCAGATGTTCCGCATGTTCTACATAATGATGCAAGCCTATCAAAAGGTTCAACAAGAAACTCAGCAAAACCAAGCGGAGAACTTCATCAACAGAATTAGCTCGGAGTCACGGAAGCTAAGCAGTTCAAATGCAATTACCTTCGACGAGGACGTTCTTACTGCAGCGCGACCTGTGGAGTGCACCACAAGGATCGAGTCCAGCCGGAAGCGGCCATATGCGTCAGCACTAGACCAAGCACAACAAGAAAAAGCTGCAAAGCGACCACAGATGAATCCAACTCAAAGACAGAACCAACGAGTTCCCACTTGTGGCTTTTGTAAAAAACAAGGTCACATTTGGAAGGATTGTAGAAAGAGGCTAGGTGTCTGTCTATTTTGTGGATCAGCAGCACATCGAGTGAGGGACTGTGCAGCTGCTCCAAGAACACGGACAAGCTTACGCGATGACCGTGGAGAACGTACAGACTCTTAGAGTCACTAATGCACGTAAGTGATTCGTAGATACCGTTTTCTAGTATTATTTTAGCTTGTGCCTATTGGTTCGTGGCCTCAGCCCCAACCTAGTAATTTTGAACTTGCTAATAACCTGGTATGCTTTTATATTTAATAACTGTAGAGATTGTAGAGTTTTCTGTTATTTTGCTTATTTAAATTTTGTACCTCCTTTCATCATCATCTAGCGCACTTAATTTTGATGTACTTTGTTTATGCTGCTATTCTATAGCCTAGTTTTGCAAGCTTACTCTTTATCAGGCTTGTTCATGACACGTGTATTATTGGACGCGTACACTAATACAAGTGTCTGTTCAGAATCAGTGTATCACGGTCTGATCAACCTTAGTGCATTTTGATTCGCATTTCGCACGACTACTTTACGTGGATTGAGATACGTAGTGATTAGTAGACAAATATACTTGACCTAGACATGCTGAGCATATCGTATCAGTTACATAACTAAACTAATACGAGCATGCGAATAAATGACTACCAGAATAGAACCTCAATCCATAACCGCCTGACAAATCCCACTAGAATTCTTTAAACGCCTTGATCCCTATACTTCTGTTCTATCACCCCACCCTTAAACTCTTTATTATTGATCCTCGTCTTCCCTTATTTCGGGAAGACGAAATCATGTGCTTGGTATAAGTTGGATACATAGATAGTACTAGATATGCCACTTAGGCCGATCACATACTTGAGGACTAACCTTTCGTAACTGAGGACATATCATATGTGATATGATCGGCGTTGAAATTTCGAGGATTGAATGACATGAGTAACCATATTAAGGAATATTTTTCTTAAGGTATATAGTCTTTTGTGATGAATGAGTAAACTCTAAGTTGGGTAGCTATGCATTGTCAACTCGAGAGGAATGTCCTTTGGATCGTGACCAAGTAAGGTCAGATTGGAAGAAGCAAGCCATTATAATTTTTGAAAATTTAGAGGAGTGACTAAAATGATTAATGACTTGATATCGAGGACCCAATAAGTTGTATCTTGGATACATGATTTAAATCTTGAATAATGAAGGTAAAATCATCAATTTGAATTTAGAAGATGGAATTTATAGAATTTCAGACTTGAACATGGGTGGACTACATTTAATTATTTTCAATTTGATGATTTGAATTACAAATTAAAATTTGATGGTTGGACTAACTAGTTGGATTATTGAGGAGATAAAAAGTTGAAGCATACAGGACTCGAATTACTCCAGAAGAAATTACGATCGGGAGGTAAATTCATAAGCCCGTGCCAATCTGAAAGATGCTATGTGAACTTAATCAAAACCTGCCTGTGGGTAACTTGAGGATGTAATAACCATAAATCAAATTTCTGATTTGAACAGTAGTCACCTTAATCATGCAGTGGTTGCAGTGGACATGATTAGGATTTAAAAATTTTGCAAGGAGATTGCGATTGAGATACGTGAAAGATTATGGCTTAATTTTAAATTTTGAGGACAAAATTTTCATAAGTTGGGTAGATTGTAAACCCCCAGATTTTGTAAGAATTTTAAATCTTGGATTTTTCGCAATTTTCTGGAATTTTCTGGAAATTTTCTGTAATTAAAATCAAGGCTTTTAATTAATAAATGATTTTTAAGTGTTAATAAATAATAATAAAATATTATGGAAATAATATTTTTGGGTGTAAAATGAAAAACTGGACTTAGGATAATTTTTCTGGAATTTATTGGGCCCCGGACCTATTTTTAAATGCCTTAAAACTATTTAAATCTAATTAAATAATTATTATTTATTATTAATTATTACTGTTATTATTATTATTTCTATTATTATTTATTATTTCTATTTTTTCGGCCCGGTCCGGCCCAGTGGGCCGAGCCCAGCAGCCCAACCCGCGGCCCGTCACCCTAACGGGTCGGGTCGGGTCCGCCTGAACCCGACCCGCCCGGACCCGCTTCCCCCTCACCCGTGACCCAGCCCCCTCCCCGCACGACGCGGTCGCCCCGGCGTCCGCCGCCGCCGCCCGCGCCCGCCGCGCCACGTCCCCGCTCCACCCGGCTCGCCTCCGCCTTCCCCGCCTCGACCCCGCCTTGCTCGGCCCGACTCCCAGCCGCTCCGCCTATTTAAACCGCGGCTCTCCTCCCCTCGCCGCCACCGCACGCCACCAGCAACCCCTCGCCGCCACCGCACGCCACCTAGCCCTAGCCCCCTCCGCCGCTGCTCGCCTCCGCTCGCCCTCGCCGCCGTGAGCCGCCCAGCGCCTCCCTCCCCCTCGGCGCCGCCCGCCGTCTCCTCCCGCAGAACAGCAGCGGCTGCGCCGCCCCAGCAGCCACCGCCCGCGGCCACGCGCAGCCGCCCAGCCCCGGCCGGCCTCCCCCGCAGGGGCGCCACCCTCTCCGGTGCGCCTCCGGCCGGCCCTCACCGTCTACGGCCGAAAAACCCTAACCCTAACCCTAATTTTGGATTTCCGTGTCGGACACAACACGGACACGTCTCGACCCTGATTTTCGGGTCCCCTTCAGGTACGTGTAACTTTCGCCTCGTAGCTCTGTTTTCAATTCCGCAAATTGCGTTGTGAAGCCTGTATGACCCTCTCGGTGTCCGGATAAACTGTTCGGGGCATCGCGTCCTGTGGTGATCGCACACCGCGATCCAAAAACAGGAAAAACCAGACCCTGTTTCACCCCGGAACTGAGTACGTCCCGCCAAACGGGACGACTTGTTCGCGTGCGGTCTTCACAGATACGTACGCATCGTCGATACGGACGTGTGAGATTTCGTGGAAGCTGATTCGGGTGTGCGTGCACACCGGAATCAACGCGTATCCGCGGACATCGTCCCGTATCCGCCTTTTCTGCAATTCACTCTAACTTCGTGCACACTCGTCAGATCGAGACGAAACTTGCACCATCGGACTCGTAGCAATACGCTGGTCCTGTGGGTCAAGTTTGGTTCGATTCTGAGAACGTTGACGAAATTGCGTGTCGTGGGCCCCACAGGCCCCGCTCGACGGGCGATTTTGTGTTCGGCTCATCGGAATCCAAATCTGGAAGTTCCGTTGGGTTCGTATCAGCGTTCCTGACCTGTTGACACTAAGTTGGTGAATTTGGAGACCTTTGACCCGGATACGTTTTTCGGTGCAAAGCGGGCCCACCGGCGGACCCCGTTTTGACCCGAAACTGCCGTTTTTGCCCTTGTCTCCAAATTGGACCCAAGGATAGGCGTTTCTAGCTATTTGACATCTTCTGAGCGTGATGGTAATGTTTATTTCAGCTTTTGAACTCATCTTTTGATATTTCTCCGAAGAACTATTAATCGGATCCAAACAACAGGCAAGTACCTGCACTTCAAGTTAATCTTTATATATTGTGATAATTAATTCCCTGCCATACATGTACCCTTGATGTTTACACCTAGTATTAGAAATGTTGAATTTCATGTCTTGAATATTGGTAGTTCCTGTCTTGTTTTTTATGTCGGGTGGGAGAATACTGAAAGGCATGTAGCTTACCCTGACTCTTGCCATGATTAATAGCTGTTGGTACACGACTGTCCATCAGCCGGATCTCGATTATTCCTGTTTAATAGCCGTCTATGGCGGCCGATTTAACCTTATAGACCCCTACATGCCAACTAGGTATTCTAAATACACAAGTTCACACACATAGTTTCTTGTCTTGTTACAGTTCCTATTGTCTGGTTGTAGTTCATTTTTCCTGTCACCTTGTTCCTGTTTTATTCATGTCCCTGTCTTACAGCAATTAACTCTTAGTTATTGTTACAATTTAATTATACATATCCTCAACATGATACCTGTCAGTTCTTTTTAATTGTCATGAATATTTAGTTTAATCTTGTTGTGCATTGTGTACTTTGCTCCTTTCCTGACTGGATCCGTTGTTTTAGGCGATGATGAGGACTTTGCCCCTACCTATTATGGCCCTATGAGTTAGCAGGTGACACTTTGAGGAGCCGGCTCCCACTCCGGAGACTACCTTTGAGGAGGAGTAGCCAGTTAGTTATTATTTTATTTCCTTTCAGCACATACTCGGGTTTGTCCCCGATTTATCTTCTGACTTGTATTAACTGTGGTTTAGTTATCACAGATTAAATATTATGAAATCTTAGCATTTCTTTTCCTGTGATTATTCTTACATGTTCATTATTGTGGATGAGATAGATACTTTTTGACTCCAGAAAATGACCTAGACAGCGTACTACCGCCGACACTGCGGCGTAGGCTGGACGTGCCCACGCACTCGTGCCCGAATATCCGGGTGCGGGTCGTGACACCAAGAGTAAGGGTATCGAATATCCATCTCTAAATGACGTACCCAATACCGCGTACGGTGTTGGCACCCGACTATGATCGGACACTCGGTACGTCACACGTTTCCTAGGTTAAGCAGTTAAAACAAGTTATAACTAAAACAAGGAAATATGCAACAAGACTGTAAAGTTGGCAAGGTATACTTGCCCTCTGATATATAACTAAACCAAGGAATATTTAGCAAAGACTGCAAGTTTTGGCGAGGTACACTTGCCTGTGGTTCCGGCTCTGACTTCAGTTGGAATTGCAGGCGGTACTCCGGTTGCTGAAACAAACATCACCATCAGATCCAGAAAATATCAATCAGCTAGAAACGCCTGTCCTTGGGTCCAATTTGGAGACAAGGACAGAAACGGCAGTTTCGGGCCAAAACGGAGTCCACCGGTGGGCCCGCTTTGCACCGAAAAACGCGTCAGGGTCAAAGGTCTCCAAATTCACCAAACTTAGTGTTAACAGGTCAGGAACGATAATACGAACCCAACGGAACTTCCAGAATTGGATTCCGATGAGCCGATCACAAAATCGCCCATCGAGCGGGGCCTGTGGGGCCCACGACACGCGATTTCGTCAACGTTCTCAGAATCGAACCAAACTTGACCCACAGGACCAGCGTATCGCTACGAGTCCGATGGCGCAAGTTTCGTCTCGATCCGACGTGTGTACACAAAGTTAGGGCGCGTTCCAGAAAGTACGGATACAGGGCGATGTCCGCGGATACGCGTTGATTCCGGTGTGCACGTACACCCGAATCAGCTTCCGCGAAATCCCACACGTCCGTATCGACGAGGCGCACGTATCTGTGAAGACCGCGCGCGACCAAGTCGTCCCGTTTGGCGGGGCGTACTCGGTTCCGGGGTAAAACAGGGTCTGGGTTTTTCCTGTTTTTGGATCGCGGTGTGCGATCACCACAGGACCCGGTGCCCCGAACAGTTTGTCCGGACACCGAGGGGGTCATACAGGCTTCGCAACGCAATTTGCGGAATCAAAAACGGAGCTACGAGTGAAAAGATACACGCACCTGAAGGGGACCCAAAAACCGGGGTCGAACCGTGTCCGACACGTGTCCGACTCGTGTCGGACACAGGAACCAAATTAGGGTTTGGGGATCCTCGCCGTGCTCCGGCGGAGGGCGGCGGCTCTGTGGCGGATCTGCGACGGGGAGGCCGGCCGGGGCTAGGGGCGGCCGAGGGCGGTGCGCTGGGAGGCGGTCGAGGGCGGCCGGAGGCGTGGGCGACTGCCGCGGCTGCTGCTGCTGTGCTGCGGGGTGCGGTGGCCGTCAACGGAGCTCGACGGTGGAGAGGAGGAGGGAGGACGGCGCTGGGGGTCTGTACGGCGGTGCGGCGGGCAGGACGGTGGCGGTCCGGTGGTGGAGCGAGGTGGCGGAGTGGGGTCGTCGGCCGGGGGATAGGGTTTAAATAGGCTGGGGGGAGCGGTTAGCGCCGGGCGAGGCGGAGAGAGGGGAGATGTGGCCCGGGCGAGGCGGAGGGGGATGCGGGCTGGGCGGCGCGTGGCCGAGTGGGCTGCCGGAGCGCCGGGAGACGCGGGACGAGGGAGCCGGCCGTGGGGAGTGAGGGATACGCCGGGTCGGGTCGGGTTCGGGTCTGGCCGACCCGCCCGACCCGCTAGGCCGGGGTGGGCTGGGCCGAGGTTGGGCCGGGCTGGATTTGGGCCCAGTGGGCCGGGCCGAGTTAACTAATAAAATTAATAATAATAATAACAATAATAAAAATAATAATTTAATAAAATCAGTAATTAATTTAATAATTAATTAATTAATAGGTAAATACTTTTTAGGCATTTAAAAATAGGTCCGGGGCCCAATAAATTCCAGAAAAATTGTCCTAAGTCCAGTTTTTCATTTTACACCCAAAAATATTATTTTCATAATATTTTAATATTGTTTATTATCATTTAAAAATTATTGAATAATTAAAACCCTATTTTTAAATTACAGAAAATTCCCAGAAAATTCCAGAAAATTGTGAAAAATCCAGTTTTTAAAATTTTGAAAATTCATGGGATTTACAAATACAGCTTAAGTACTCTCCGATGGATCCATTAAATTGGGTTTGTCCATCGGTGTGTACTGCTGGCCAATGCCACGTGTCTAGTCCCTCGATATTTTGGGACTGGGGCGTGACATGGTTTTTGTGGTGGCCCATGCAGGTCAACGACTAAATTGTTCGGTTTTAACTTAGGGACCGAACAGGCCTGCAACAAGAATAGGATAAGTTTTAGGATCTCATCCACTTGCTTGAAACGTTCTTGATATCTATATCGGATTCGAATCAATTTCTTGAATTGCATCCTGCCTTGATTCCTGAACGCCTCTCATTGTTTATTTTAGTTGCAGAGTTATGGATTCACGAGCAAACGACGAGGCTCCTGCAATATCACCCCAAGATATTGTGGTAACCAACGAAGATGAAGCGACACCAGTTGATGAAGGACGATCAGCTCAACAAGCAAGTCATCATGCCACGAGAATCCAATAAGATGACCTTCCACCATTGACGCAATTGCCCGTAATTCTACCAGGGCAGGCCATGGACGGGCAGCAGATGTTTCAAATGATCTATGCAATAGTGCAAGCTCAACAAGAGGCTTGGAGTCGCAGCTTAGTAATCGTACTAGAGCAGGCACGACGGCCAATGACGGGTTCTATTGCCGATTTTCGCCAGCTGAAGCCCCGTACCTTCTTAGGAAAAGAAGAACCCACAGAAGTTCATGAGTGGCTCACCAACACACAACATCAATTAGAAGCAGCTGAACTTCCAAGGGAACGTTGGATGATTGCCGTCAGAATGCAGTTGACGGACAATGCTCATCACTGGTGGCTATCTGAAGAGACCCGGCTCGGACCAGACCGAGTCACTTGGGAAGAGTTCTCTAGACACTTTCTGGAGATGTACATTCCAGCCATTGCTCGATCAGAACTTCGGGATAAGTTCAATCGCCTCACTCAGGACAATCTGACAGTGGAAGAGTACAACGCAGAGTTCATTCGTCTGAGTCATTTTGCCCCTACTTTGATTCAGACAGAAGAAGAAAAGGCTGAGAAGTTCTTCGACGGACTAAACATTGAGCTACAGAAACTGATTGGATCCGTTGCGCCTACATCTTATCCGGATGTCCTTGCTGCAGCACGACGCATGGAGCGCGTTATCAGGAGAGAGACCAATCTGAAGAGGTCATCCACATCAGCACCAGCCGGAGCACCACAAGAAGAAGCTGCAAAGAGACTTCACAGTCACCAGTCACCAGAAGCATCTCCACAGGCAATACATGTCTGTCCATATTGTCACAGGCGAGGCCATATTGAGGACCAGTGCAGACGCAAAAAGAGATTATGTTTAGCTTGCGGATCCAGTCAGCATTTATTAAGGGAATGTCCAGAGCATCAAGAAAGAGCACCAAAAGTTAACCAACAAGCGTTACCAGTACCGAGGCCAAACTATCCAGCGTTGGGAGCACCACAAACGGAAGTTCAAGAAGTCCTACCACCAGCTCCAAGAGGGTATCAGCCGAGGCCACCTTTGATACCCCATGCACTGCTCTTCCAGCAGGCTCAGCAGCAGCAGAGGAATCGACAGCAAGGACGTGGACAAGCCCTCACGATGTCTTTGGAGAACGCGCAGAACTAAGGAGTAGCTAATGCGCGTAAGTTCTTGTAGTTTTCTGTTTCTAGATCATGCCTATTGGTTCGTGACCCTAGCCTTAACCAGATAATTTTAACTTGTTAATAATAGATAACCTAGTGATCACCTAGTAATTTTGCTGTTAATTAATATGCTTTAAAAGAATAACCTGTTTTTCTAAAAACTGTAATTTTCTAGATTTCCTATAGTTAGGAAATTTTATAACATTTAATGCTTAGGGAAATAATTTTCCTAGGTGTTACTCTCAACCTTGAAATTCCTTGATTTTGATGTGCTTCGAACAATGGTTGTAACCGTGTCATCTCTGTTGACCGGTTATTCTTTGATTGCGAGGACGCAATCCTCTTAAGGGGGGTAGATTGTAATCCCCCTGATTTTCAAAAATTTATAATTGGGACATTTCAAAATTTCCTAGAATTTTTCTGTAATTTTTATCAATTAAAACTAAGGTATTTTAATTTTTAAAGGATTTTTAAATGTTATTAATTAATATTAAAAGAATATAAAAATAATATATTTTGGTGTAAAATTATAAATTAGACATAGGACAATTTTCCGGAAATTTATTGGACCCCGGATGGATTTTAGAAGCCCTAAAAACTATTATTTATTTATTTATTTTATTATTTAATTTAACAGCCCTAAACCCTAGCCCGGCCCGTTGGGTTATCGGGTCGGGTCGGTCAGACCCGAACCCGCCCGCGAATCCGACCCAGGTGAACAGTGCACCCCCAAAACCGATCACCCCGACCCTTCGTTTCCTCCGGCGGCTGAACCGCCGTGGCTCCTCACCTCCCCGCCGCCGTCGCTTGGCTTCTCCGCAACCACCGCCCGCTCGTCTCCACCGGCCGCAACCGTCGTCGTTCCCTCTCCCTTCTCCGCCCTATAAAACCGCCCTCTTCCCCGTCATTCTCCTCCTCCGCCCGTTCTCCGGTGACCCTGACCTCGCCGTGCCGCTGACCTCGCCCTCTGCCACTCCTTTCCGTCCTCCGACCCCTCGCCGGCCTTCTCCACCTCACCACAGCATCTCCACCGCCCTGAGCCGAGAGCCCCGCCGCCTCACTGCCAGCCGTCCCACAGCAGCAGCAGAGCCTCAGCCGCCGTGGCTCCTTCCCGGCAACGACCTGCCTCCCCGAGAGCCCCGCCGCCTCCGGCGACTTCCCCCGCAGCCCCTCCGGTGGATCCCCGGCCAGCTCCGGCCGTTTCCAGATCGAAACCCTAACCCTAGGGTTAGCAGCAGCCCGGACACGACTCACTGTGTCGTATCGATTCGGACACGACTCGGACACGGAAACTCGCTGTTTTCTGACCCTGTTCAGGTACTTGTAACTTCTTGCTCGTAGCTCTGATTTCGATTCCGTAAATTGTATCGCGTAGCCTGCATGACCCCCTCGGTGCCCGTGCAAACCGCTCGGGGTATCGCGTCTTGTGGTGATCGCACACCGCGATCCAAAAACAGGAAAACCAACGCCATGTTTCACCCCGGAACCGAGTACGCCCCGCCAAACGGGATGACTTGGTCGCGTGCGGTCTTCACAGATACGTGCGCGTCATTGATACGGATGTGCGAGATTTTGCAGAAGCTGATTCGGATGTGCGTGCACACCGAAATTCGTACGTATCCGCGGACACCGCCCCATATCAGACCTTTTTGATTCTTGCTGTAACTTAGTGTACACACGTCGGATCGAGACGAAACTTACGCCATCGGACTCGTAGCAATACGCTGGTCCTATGAGCCAAGTTTGGTTCGAATCTGAGAACGTTGACAAAATCGTGTGTCGTGGGCCCCACAAGCTCCACTCGACGGGCGATTTTGAGAACGGCTCATCGGAATCCAATTCTGGAAGTTCCGTTGGGTTCGTATCATTGTTCCTGACCTGTTGACACTAAGTTGGACTGATTTGGAGACCTTTGACCCTGACGCATTTTTCGGTCCAAAGCGGCCCACATCTGGACCCCGCCTTGACCCGAAAATGACGTTTTTGCCCTTGTCTCCAAATTGGACTCGAGGACAGGCGTTTTTAGCTTATTAATATTTTCTGGATCTGATGGTGATGTCTATTTCAGCAACCGGAGTACTGCCTGCAAACCCAGTTGAGGCCCGAGCTAAAATTGGAAACAAAACCAAGGCAAGTATACCTTGCCAAAACCTGTAGTTTTGATACTTGTCTCCTGGATTTATTTATCATTGTCGTGCAAGAATTTGTACAATATTTGCATGTTTTTCAGTTGATACTTTCTTGTCATATATAGTTCTTGATGCTCGATGATTTATTCCTGCTGCTCTAGCCATATTTTCTCGGTTTGCGTGCATGTATATTATTTGCTCTTTTCCTTGGATCTCTACTTGTTCCATAGACATATTGTGATAGTTTATGTTTACTCTACATTCCTGGATTTGACTTGACTGATTTCTTAGTTCCTAGATGGTTGTTATTGGACATTGACTACACTTGAGCAATCTCGAATTGTGAGTACCCATTGTACTGCAATAGAGACTTGTTCATTTGACTACCTCCTTCGTGAGCTCCCGTTGGGCTGCGAAAGAGCTATACTATAGACTGTGAGTCCCCGTTGGACTACTTTCTATAGGATCGTGATCACCCATTGAGATGCGGTTATCCCGATTGCTTGTAGTCATGTTTGATAGCATCCCTGGCATGCCACTGTCTTAGATGTAGTATTTTCTCGTGTCTTATTTGCTGATGATTACTTTCTTCTCTATCTTGCATGTCATTTACTGTATTTGGCTCGTATTCTTTTGTATCTTGCTATGTCCCCTGAGGACCTGGTTTTGTTCTCCAGATTTAGCAGACAAGGAGTACCGCAGCTTACGAACCAACACCAGACGAGAGTTTGATTGCAGTTGATGGCCCTGCTTATTAGTTACTGTCTAGCATGTTTTAGTTATCTCTTTTTTGTCTTTATTTTCTTGTTTGTCGGTAGTGGATTTGTCTCCATCCGACTTAGTATTATTTCTTGCTGGATATTCAACAGTAACTTTACTTTCAGCATTTATTTCAGTTTTGTTTTAGTTCTTGATGTTCTATGGATGAGATTAGTAAACCTGACTAATATAATACAGCTTAAGTACTCTCCGATGGATCCATTAAATTGGGTTTGTCCATCGGTGTGTACTGCTGGCCAATGCCACGTGTCTAGTCCCTCGATATTTTGGGACTGGGGCATGACAGTCCGTCCGGGAGTCCAACCAGATACTCTTCCATTACCGTCACCTCCGACAATAAATCCAAATTTCTCGTAACATGATTCAAAGCGCCTGTATCAATAATCCAAGGTGCAATGGACTTCCCATATTTGGTCGAAGAATTAACAAGTATAGAAATAAGTTATTGCCATTGGTCCGGAGTCAATTCCGGCACACCGTCGTCGCCTGCATCATCATCTGTCATCTGCGGCTGTACAACAACGAAGTCACTTTCTGCCACCGCTGCACGCACTTTCGCACCCCGTCCACGTCCACCACCACCCGCATGTCCGCTAAATCGGACATTGAGCGAATCCCATAGTAGTTTTGCCTCCTCAAAGTATGATATTGTCTTCTTCACCGAAGCGTCGACAGTATGCAAAATCCACTACACAAGCATCGATTGGACGCAATACCAATCCTCCAATTGATCTTTCTTCGAAGATTTATTGATAGACCCATCAACAAACCCAAATTTTCGTCAAGCCCATAGAGAAAGCGAAATAGATCTTGACCATTTCCTCATAATTTTTTCCACGAAACAGCACTTTCGTAATTGTATTATCCGGATTGTCATTAGAACCAAGGTAATACGGGAATGTGGGATCGATCCACGATGTCGCCGTCGTAGAAGTCCCGCCGCCGCTCGTCATGTCGCCATCGCCGCTCGACATACCACCACCGCCGCCGCCGCTCGAAGAAAACGTACCATAGCCGTCAGTCTCTGATACCATGTGAAGAAGTGATATGAGATAATATTCTAGGTATTCCATTCATCATGATATTACATATATTTACATCCATATATCAACTTGGGACCTAAGTCACATGGTCAATCACCATAAATACAATTTAATTCCAATACCCCAATTACCATATATAGCCAGCCAATCACCATATATAATTAATTACCATAAAAAAAATTTTAATAATATAATTTAATCTCAATAAAATCTACTATGAATTACAACTAGATATGCATGCACGATACGTGGCGTCTACGTAGCATCCATCCGTAACCGCACAATAGAATTTTTGGACCACCAATAAGTTGGTGTAATAAAAAATCCCATCTTCAATATGGTTCCAAGTCAAAATGTATGACTTCTGGAAATAGTAAAATCCATCTCAGGAACATCAAATTCAGCCTTTGTTTCTCCAAATAAACAAGTAGATGATTAACCTATTTGAATTACAATAAGTTGCTGTTTGGACAAATAATTATTCTGTGAATGCCAATATCCTGTGCTAAACATACATCACTTCCCTTGACGTAAGGATAAATTATGTAGGAGAAAAATTTTGTATTACAAGAAACAATCATTTAAATCTTCCCTTCACTCTACCCTAAAAGTTCCGTCCTTCACTCTACCCTATCTTTAGTAAAGAGCAATCGAGATTTCTTGTTAAATTGAGCTAAATTTGTATTCGTATTCGTACCTTAGAATTTACATCTCATTTGAACTCTACTGTACCTATAATAGTAAATTAATAACCAACCATATCATTCATGACACCAATTCCTGGATACATATGTGCCCAGTTATTTGTAACTAAAAAAATTAATATATACTTGTACTTGTATGCTGTTTATGACAAAGTAGCATTATGTAGTTGTACTTGTAGTTGAAGTTGTTTACTAGTTTTTTCTTCCTCCTTTTTCATTTCTCTTTGAGAAATTAGACAGTGACACCCATTGAACACGCTCTCCTAATTGAATATAGGATATTCTGCAAACTCCTTTTGAACAGTTCCATTCCACCAACCAAATGTTTGGAGTCCTCACACACTTTAGTGTTTTTTTATATTTTGAGATGTCGGACCTTACGTTCCGGATTTTGTGCATGTTGAATTATATGTCTTTTGGATCTACTGTTTTTCAATTTCTACCATTTATAAATAGAAAAAATAATACGTTTTCGTGGTTCGATCCATCGATATTCTGTCACCCAACCAGGATCTTATGTCTCTCTTCAGTAACCACAAAAATTTGGCTCCTCCCACACATAGTTGAAAATGCTTAAGTTAGATTGTTAGAGTGGCTTGTTTCATCACTACTTACATACTTGTCTCATCACTTCTTACATATATATATTTTCACCCTTTTCTTTCGTAGGCAGAAATTCAGCACACATTACATATGCTTACTTGCACGCAGTTGATTAGGAAGCTCACCCGCACCCAAAAACCTGAGAATTAACACATTGCTTACTCCATCTCGACACATATAAACAAAGTATTAAATACATAACCAAGTGCCAAACTAAAGTCCAAACACGTACATTATATAATAATATATATCCCTACTCAAACTTGGCCTGTGTTGGTGACCAACATAACTTCCAAAACCACCAAGGATGTGGGTGCTGTTGACAAGGTCCAGTTATTTTTTGTGACATATATGTAGCAAAAGTAGAAAACTTTTGGTCTCTCTCGGTCAACTCCATTCCGCTATATATATCCATCATGTCCTCCGTTCATGTTCACCAAATATAAGTAAGTCTCTGATATATATATATATAGAGGAGGAGGAGGAGGAGTTTGATAATGGTGTTCCCATTGGTTATGCCAAAGACAGCAGCACACTGGGTGCAGCTGTTCCTGTACAGGCCAGCCAGAAACAGGCTGAGGAGGCAAGGGTCCAGCTTGCACAGGACCAAGTCCAGATCAGCGATACCGAGCGTGGGCAAGTGCTCAGTAGAGGGGAGAGGTGGCCACTCTCTCGTAAGCGACTTCCATGGCACCATCCTCAGGTCCAACTCCTACTTCCCTTACTTCATGCTCGTCGCATTTGAAGGCGGCAGCCTACTGAGAGCCCTCTTGCTTCTGCTTTCCTATCTGCTTCTGCTCCCTCTGGGCGCCGATGGGGAGCTCGGGCTTCGGGTAATGGCCTTTGTAACCTTCTGCGGACTGCGAAGGAAGGATGTGGAGATCGTGAGGAGGGCGGTGCTGCCCAAGTTTTATCTGGAGGACTTGAACTCGTACTCGTGTCGAGTGCTGGCTTCCGTGGGGAGGAAGGTGGTGGTGACGAGGATGCCGAGGGTCATGGTGGAAGGCTTCTTGAAGGAGTATCTGGAGGTCACTGAGGTCGTGGGGAGTGAGCTTCAGCTTATTATTGGAGGCCGCTTCTTCACTGGCTTCATTTCTTCTGGGGCTAGGGCTGCCAACACCCACCAGACAATGAAGAACTTGTTCAGCGACAGGAAGGCAGATGTTGGCCTCGTTAGCTACTGCAATCATCAACTCTTCGTCCCTCACTGCAAGGTTACTAATTCTCTTCTTCTCATCATTCTTTTCTATTTACTCCTTGCATATATTTTTTATCAAGCAACAAAACACACCTACGATATAGCTAGCTAGCTTGTTTCTTGCAACATATATACTCATTCCATTGTTATGGCCTCTTCGCATCGGCAAATGACAACTTTTTTAAACAAGAAATTAATTCTAGTTTCCATTGGTTGCTAAATTTAAACTACAAGAAATTAAGTTTCGAATTAAGTCGCGGATGTTTAGTTTCAAAAAATAATAATAATAATACAGCAAACGCATGTAGTCATGATTGTACCCGTACTAGTTTGTCTCACTTTCGATCTTTTTGGATGTAAAGTAGAATGAAGACTAATTTCTGCGATTTTCTAGTTTCTTTCCATTTGCTAAACAGGCTAATTATGTATATGAACACTTCATAAAAATAAAGTTATGCTGGTGCTTGTGAATATAGGGACTTTTCACAGCCACTCTAGGTGTTTGTTTCCTGACCAAGTCCACCCACCAAGCTTAGCAGCACAGCAGTTACTGACCAAGTCCTACTACCGCCTAGAAATCTTATGGGTGATGTTGGTAGGAAAAAAGAGCAAACATTTGTGTGTTAGCAAATAACATTAGATACTGCCCTATTAAGCAAAAGAACTTCCAGAGGAGAAGTGACACAAATAGAAGGCCACAGACCAAGTCTACCACCTAGAAATTTTATTGGTGATGTTGGTAGGATAAAAGGGCAAATAACATTAGATAGGAAACTAAGCAAAAGAACTTCCTGATGGGAAGTGGCGCAAAAAGCAGGTACTGACCAAGTCTCCCCACCTAGAAATTTTATTGGTGATGTTGGTAGGAAAAAAAGAGCAAACATTCATTTGTGTACATTGGTTAGGAAACTATGCTGAACAAGTTCCAGAGGGAGAATGGCACAAATATTAATCAAAGCTCAGAGTACTAAAAAGAATAAACCAACCAACCAACCAACCACTTCGCTTAGCTCTTCTATGACTGTTTCACTTCCCAGTACTGTTAATAATCTGAGTCATTATTACTCTGGCGCTAACTACTATATTATATCATTAATATCACAGGAAACATTCATGGTGACCAGAGAAACAAGTGGGTCAAGTGCAGCAGTGCCAAGGGAGAAGTACCCAAAGCCCTTGGTATTCCATGATGGCAGGATAGCCTTCCTTCCGACCCCATCAGCAACACTGTTTCTGTTCCTATACTTCCCCATTGGCATAATCTTGGCCATCTGCAGAATTCTGATTGGAATAGCACTCCCATACAAACTGTCAAGAACCATCGCACCGTTCCTCGGATTCAAACTGAGGGTCCATAACCCTCCTCCTCCCATCGCCAGTGCCAGCAATGGGGCTGGAGTCCTCTACGTGTGCAACCACAGAACCCTGCTCGACCCAGTCATGCTAACCGCCGCATTGGCCCGCCCACTGACCGCGGTCACCTACAGCCTCAGCCCGGTCTCGGAGCTGCTTGCACCGATCAGGACCGTCAGGCTGACACGTAACCGCGCCCTCGACGCAGAAAAGATACAGCAGCTGCTAAGGGAAGGCGATCTCGTGGTGTGCCCCGAGGGGACTACTTGCCGCGAGCCGTACCTGCTTCGGTTCAGCGCATTGTTCGCGGAGCTGGCGGACGAGATGGAGCCGGTGGCGGTGGATGCCAGAGTGAGCATGTTCTACGGGACGACTGCAAGTGGATTCAAGTTCCTCGACCCGGTGTTCTTCATGATGAACCCGAGGCCCGAGTACCACGTAAGGTTTCTCGGGCGGGTGCAGAGGGAGTACACCTGTGCAGGAGGCGGGGGGCTGAAGGGGGTGGAGGTGGCTAACATGATCCAGAGGCAGCTGGGGGATGCACTGGGGTTTGAGTGCACCAGCCTGACCAGGAAGGACAAGTATTTGATGCTGGCTGGGAACGATGGAGTGATATAGATAGCACTGTAACTAATTTGTGTCTACGTGCATGCATTACTACTATTACATTTAATTTTTTTTTTTTTTTTTGGTGAAATGTTTGAATTTCATATTGTATTTGAATTTTGGAAAATGGCATTACTACTATTACTTCAGGACAGTTCAGACTTTAATTCTTTTACTAAGGACAGTCCAAATTTTACTCAGGACAATTATAAGACCCCTAACTTTATAAACCGTATTAATTATTTATTTATGGTAATTATGAGCTAAATAGAGGAAATAGATTTTATTTAATTTTTATTCGAGATGTTTATGCATCTAGGGGATTTATGGGGCCATTATAAATTTTTCCTAATTTATTTCATGTAGGAGATCCTTTGGACAGTTGCTAGCTTAATGGTGTACACCAATATAATTTTTTAGAATTTTCTATATATATAATTAATTAGAGAAGAAATTTCTACTGGATCTCAACCCAAATCCTTAGCCTACCCTACCCGCTGGAACCCACAACCCATTAGGAGAAGAAAATATCCAACAGCAGTAGCAAAAATAAACTTCTCTTTCTTCCCCTCCGCGCGTAAAATCAACCCCACCGTTTAATTCCTTTCTCCGCGCGTAAAACAACCCCCCGCATGTGACTCATCCCCCACCGTCTCTTTACCTGTTATTACTAAACTCTCCCCAACCGCAACCAAAACCAATGATAGGAAGAAACGACAGCAGCCTCTACTACCTCTTATCTATATATATATATTACAAACTCTTCCAAACCCTAACTACAATTCTTCCTTCACTAAAACTTAAACACTGTTGTGGACGCTTGCTATACGGAATTCTTGCTCGGCAAATATACCTTGCCATTGTACTATTATTTACATTTCAGTTGATGCATGCATATTTATTTCTGCTTATTTAGTTCAATTATTACTAAATAAATTGTGCGTCCAAGAAAACTTGGGTGCAACGACGATGTCGTCGTATCATGTTTATTTATGTAGATTTTTGGACCTACTTTATGAGACCACCCCAGTATTATGGAGCATCATTAGATTCATTGGCCGTGACACAGTTGTTACACGAGTTGTGAGTCTCATATAGATCACGGACTGCGTGACAGGTCTGGCCTCCTGTACGTATTGGTCGTGCGTTAGGGATGACTGCTGATAGAAACTTTGTATGCTAGTAGACCTGACAGTTATTTAGAGGTTTTATCGTGTCATGGATGTGGCATGCTTAGAGCATGGGGTGGGAAGAACAACAAGTAAGGCGTTTGGGCTCCTTTGCACTTTTCTCCTGTACGTCCGGATTCTCCGCCGGAGAAACGAGTGATGATGACCACTATATATTATAATTGGCGGCCTCTGCCGTTCAAAAGACGGTATGCTTTGAGGCCCCTGATTCTCCAAGAGAGTCACGTCAATCCCATTTTTAGCCAGATAGCCCACGTGTTGGAAAGTTGTTCTCAAACTGCATTCACTTAGACGGTTAGGCGACCCATTGGATGTTTATATTTCAGTACTTTATTGGCATGTTTATATGTATCTTGTTACGTCCCTTTGAGGACCTGGTCCCTTTTCAGATATGGACGAGCAGGAGTATCCACAGGAGTACGGACCTGGACCTGACTCTACTTACCAGACTGAGGAGGTCTTACCCTCGGAGTATCTGTGATTTTATTATCGCTATTTAGAGATTTTGTTGCTACTTCAGTATAGTCGTTTTGTAGTGGATTTGTTTCCACCCGACTATCAGACTAGATACTCATCTTATATATTCAGTTATTATTCAGCTCTTTATCCCTACTTATTATTTGTGCGATGGATGAGATATATATTGTGTATGACTTGTTGTGACAGTATATTACCACTGGTGGATTGAATATTCATGAACAACGTACGTGTGTATACGGTTTTCATATATTGGAGTTCGTATACATACGGCTGAGCATGTTACGTATTCTTGGTCCTACGTATTTTGGGACTGGGACGTGACAACAATCCAACCCTAAATCCAACCGCCAGAGGAGGAGGAGGAGGCCCCATGCTCGCGTGTTGGACATGGTCGGGCGGACGGTTGGACTTGACGTGGGCGCGGATGAGGACGTTGAAGGTGACGGCATTGGGCGGACAGCCGCGATCGAGCATCTGGCGGAGGATCTCCTGCGCGCGGGAGACCTGGTCGGTACGGTAGAGGGCGTCGATGATGGTGGTGTACCCTAACCCCTAACCCCAACCATCCGCTGCCTCCGTCGCGCGTCGTCCCATGCGCGGGTTCGCGCGCCTCCGTCGCTTGCAGTCTCTCGCGAGCGCGTGCCTCTGCCGCGGGCAACCCCTCGCGTCGCCCCCACGCGCGTGTCTCCGTCCCGTGCTTCCCCCGCTCGCCGCTGCTGCCACTTATTCTTTTTCTTCTACGCCTCTTCTTAGGACTGTAAACAAAATTGTCAGTCCTTCAAATATAAAGGACTGCCAATTTTGTTTACAATCATAATTATTTATGACTGTCATAATGTTGACAGTCATTTGGAAGGACTGTCAATATTTTTGAGAGTTCATTGTAAAAAATGTTGATTGCCAATATTGTAACTGTCATACAAAATAAAATTGATGTGCCTAAAACAATTTTTGAATGAGAAACTTGTAAATAAAATAAAATAAAATTTGGATTAGACTAAATGTGATGGCTTCAATACTTGCTAAAATATGTCAAATTTTAGTGATGCTTTTTCCATCACCATCATCAGCAAGTAGTAGCAGCAGCGCACACGGAAGCTCCTATTCAAATACGTCAAGAACAATTTGTTGCCTCTTCTCTTACTTCTCTCAAATTAGGGTTTTGTGCTGGAGGTTCGGTAAGATACTCTACGATTCTACTTTGATCTTGTGATTTGAATCGTCGATGATTTTTTTTGTGCTTTTTTTGGGTGAAATTGGAAGTGGGTTTGTAGAAAAAGGTCCGTTTTTTTTTTTGTAAAGTTCGATTGAAATTGGGAGTGGGTTTGTAGAAAATTTCGATTTTTAGGACGAAAGTTGGATTCTTTTTTGTGGGCATGTAGAAAGTTTCGGTCTTTAGGACTAACGTTAGGATTTTTTTCCTGCCTCTGAAGCGTTAAAAGTGCTGGATTCTAATCAATGCCCCCTCGACCAAGTTTGGAAGGATTAAGTATAGTTTACTGGATTTATGATGTGTTAGTGATGCTAAACTCGGTTCAAATTTTCTTCTTCTTCTGTTAAATTGATGTGAAGTGTATAAAACAATGTATTGATAACAGGCCTTCTAGTTCTTTGAACTGAACTGAAAGAATCAATCATGATTCTCTTTTTCTTTACTTGTACCACTGGAACTCCAGAGGTTTATATTGTGGAACTAGGTTGTTTGATATGTTGTTCTTTTCTCTGCAACTTTGCCTGATAACATTAAGGGGTTTGGCTTTATTTTTGATTTCTATACTTATCAATATATGGAAGTTTATAAAGTTGAGAATGCATACTTGTTTTATATGAGGCATTCATTGGTTTGATCAGTTGTAGATTGAGAGTTTTCTGTTGTATGTGAATTGGCGGCAAGCAGATTTACTTTGTTGTTTGGATAAGAAATCTGAGAATTCAATAAATTTGGTTCGAAGCTCATTATATGAGATTATGAAGATGTTGCTTATTTGATATATTTGTCAAGTGGTGTACTCATTTATCTGTTTAAGTTCGCTCTTTATATTAGTTTTTAGTGATAGTTAAGAATTTGTGTTTGAGCATGACTGTTAATGTGTTCAGTATATCTTTCTATGGATAACGTTATGAGATATCTGGGTAAAATTGTAGAGTGCAATGCATTGAAGCAACCTTGACAAGTTTTTTGAGTAGGCTTTTTCTGCTAGGCATTAAAGTGTTTTTTTTATCTCTAACAACTATGCCGACTGTATACTTGCAGGTTGTTGAATTATGTCCTCAGAGAAGGGAAAGTCTGCATGGGGAATTCCCACTGGATCTATTGCTCGCCATGGATCAACTGATGCTAGCCTCTTCTCAAGCTCTTTACCCGTTTTTCCACATGGTAAACATTTGTTTCCCTTCTATGTGCTCTCATTATCTAACCAAATGTTCCATCATATCAAAATTAATTTTTTTATTACTCAATGTATGTTTGATGTTGACTTTTAGTAAAATTTCCAGTTATAGATCAAGGCGTCCAGTCGTTGGACGATGCCTCATCTGAACTGAATAATATTAAAGATGCAATGGATGGCCTTGATCTCCAAGAAGTTGGGATTTTGTTACCAGATGATGAGACTGAACTTTTAGCTGGCGTTATGGATGATTTTGACCTCAGTGAGTTACCCAGTCAATTGGAGGAACTGGAAGATTATGACATTTTTGATAGTGGCGGAGGTATGGAAATGGAATCTGATCTTACTAAGAGCCTCACAAATGGTTTGGCAAAGACTGGTATTACTGATGGATATATTATGGGGAATTCTATTGATCATTATGACCTTTCAAATGGTGTTGGAACTGTTGCTGGGGAGCATCCATATGGAGAGCATCCTTCCAGAACACTATTTGTGCGGAATATAAATAGCAACGTTGAAGACTCAGAACTGCATTCGCTCTTTGAGGTAAACTATTTCCACTGCAGTTTTTGTCATTTTGTGTTGGATTGTTTATGCTCATTAATAATAGCAGTGGACTTGCAATCGTGCCTTGCTAATATATGCTTTATGGTCCAAGTTGGGCGTCTTGCAGTAGATTCTTTGTTATTTCCTGTAACTTGATGATATTAGTATATAGATTGGCTTTTAAACTTCATGATTTGAATCCGTGTCACTGTGTCCAAAACATGTCATGGCGTATCTGTGTCTGTGCTACATAGGAGACGATTGATGATAGCTGGAGAATCTAGCTATTTGAGTTCATCACAGAAAGAGGTATTTCAGTCAGGCATTAGGAAAATGGTCACACAACATTTTACATGCATTCTGAGTCACCCTCTTGATTCAGCATTCATGGTCTAAGTGACAAGATTTAGAGACTGGGTGGGTCTATCTAGTGGCAGACTTAGAAACATGGCAAGACATACAAACCAATCAGGCTGACCAGCTGGTATATTGGTTGAGCTTTCCTCAAGAATCCTCATCTGTCCAAAAACACCATCATGGATGAAGTAGAAGAGTATAGTAAATTTTCTCTATGGAGACTAATTAGTGAGGGCTGCACAGGGCGATACCTCAGAAGTTCATAGTTTGATCTCCAGTACATTCTTTGCAAGCATCTAGTTGCATCAAGAAATATAAGTCTATGAATTAAAACAACAATTTTTACCTGTTGAGAAGGCCGGTCTTCAGAGATGTGCACACCAACAATAGGAGAGAATCATTCCTGAGTTGACAACAATTAAATTTGCATGTTTTTTGAAGTTGGAGAGGTCCTCCAGGCTTTTGTAAAGACCATAATAATGGAACTCTTTAATTTCATCCTTTGGATATTATTAAGATCATATATATATATATATATATATATATATATATATATATATATATATATAAAGGTTCGCAATATCGGTATTAGACCCTTCCTACTAGTATCGAGATAGGCGCGGTGATTTTGGGTTGGAGTATTGGATTTTCTTTTTGGTGTTGGAAAGCAAATTATTAAATTTTTTTAGAAAAAGTTCATATATTTAGGTATAATTAAATTATTTTTGTGGTGTTTCTTTTGAAATTGACCGATATTACTTTTGTTGATTGGTTTACATACGATAAATACGTTTTCTTTATTTACATGTTTTTACAACATTCCTATGCTTTAACACCCGTACTGATTGTACCCTAATTGATTGGTCTTTTCCGTTCGATTTTCTCTGCCGGATTAATTGGAAAAGAGGCTCCAATGTCTGTATTGGTCAATATCGGTAGTGGACATATCGGATCGGGACATGCCAAACCGTATCAATATTGGCCGTATCGCATCGGTATTGGGCGATACTGCAAACTACGATATATATATATATATATATATATATATATATATATATATATATAAAACATAAACGTATCCATGATATATTTGTATCCCAAAAAATTTTAAATCGTCATTTTTTGGATCAGTATCGTGTCCTTCGAACCCGTGCCCTTGTCTTTGCAACCTAGCATTGGCAGATAATCTTTAGGATATACTTTTTTACAACGGTATATAACCTTGTTCCTTGGTCATATTGTTTAACTTGTACCTTGAAGTGAAATGACTCCTGCGTGTACGGGAATTAGCCTCGTTTTGGACATGGAGGGTGTTTCATGTAACCACCTTAGGCCTGTTTGGTTGCCTGTAAATGGAAATCCTTTGCAGCTTTCGCTACTGTAATTGGTGTTGCAGCCACTTTAGCTGCAACAAAAGCTGCAAAAATTGGACTATTTATTGCTGCTTTTGTAGCTGTAAATGCACCTTTTGCAGCACAACAAAGACTGGAATTGATATAAATGATGCAAAACCAATTACAACATCGACACTTACAGTTAACCAAACAGTTTGGTAAGGCCAAAAGACAAGTGTTATGTTTAGAATCAGAGTTTAATTGCAAAGTAACAGACTTATCTTGCAGCCATCTTGCCACCAAATTATTTTGACAAAATTGATGCAGAGAAACCCTTTCGAGAATCATACTAGCTAGACGACCTCACCACAAAGAGTATGTACATTTTATGTTCTTATGGTTTATTTGTGCAACAGCTATTATGAGATCTTAGCATCACCTTTCTCAATTAGTGTTCCTAAAATGTTGTTTCTTAGAAGGCAAGTTATTCTGAAGATACAGAGGTTATATCATCTCTACTATTCCAGGTTTTCAAAAATGTTCTCTTGCAATTTTATTCCCTCAACTGCTTTTTGCAGTCAGTAAAGTTTCATCCAGTGTTTTAATAACATGACCGGACCGCCCGGTTCAACTGGTTGACCCGTGAACCGGTCACTTTTTCGATCCGGTTCAATATTGACCCACTAGTTTTTCAAATTTCTACTATAAATGAATATTTTTATAAAAATCAGTGTACGTAAGGGATTAAACTTGGGATACTTAGATTAACCCAGTGGTTGAACCAACTGGTTGAACCGGTTTGACCCGACCCATTGACTTGGCCGGGTCGATCACCGGTCCGATTTTTAAAACACTGGTTTCATCTATCCAAAAGGAAGGTCTCACTTGTGCCAAACTTCTTGTATTTCACGATAAAGAACTCTATTTGCACTGTATTTTATTGTTCATATCAAAGATAGTGAATTTTTTATATATTCAGATTTCTTTCTAGCAGAGCTGCTCATTAATAAAATAAGATTTTTGTTCAAGCAAAGCTAACAGTCAGTATTTATGCTGAAAAGTATTTTGATAACTTGATTTGAAAAGATAACAGTATATGTTCGAATGATACTTCTCCATCTTGAGATGTAGCTGAGAACTGCCCTCGTATTCTGTGTTGCACGGACAGATATGCTGACAGGAGTGGTAGATGCTGCTGCACACTGACATGGTATTACTCAACCAACTTTGGACATTACACAAAAAGATACACTAATAAGAAACATATGTTTTCTATTATTATTTTGAAAATCATGCACTACAATATTTGATTTTTGATAAGGCAACTAGAATATATTACTCATATATAACATACTTTAATTTTGCATATAGTTTCATGACTAGCTAACATACTTTAATTTTGCATATAGTTTCATGACTAGCTATAGGCGGATAGGCTTTGGATTTTCATCTTTTATATCCTTCCATAAAATAGCTGAATTATCTCATTACTTATCGAAACATGTTTTAAGTTACTTGTTCAACAAGTGTCAAACAAGTTTGAAAGTACTCGTGTTGGTACATGTACAAAATGGACTAGGACACAGCTGCATGATAGAACTGCATATGCTGCACTGCTTAACTTAAAAGTTAGAAATGTATTGGCTCTATTGAGTAGGCCATTTCTGCATACGCACCACCCATTTCCGATTGTCTTCCCTGGAATTTAAGAGTACCTTATGAATTCATTTGATGTATAGGTGGTTGTAGTTGATGCTGAAGTATGAAATCAGGGGTTTTAGTACAGCCATAATTGAAGCCAAGAGTCAACATTCAACCTTTCCAGTATAGCTGAGTTTTCAAAGTCCACATTTTATGATCCCGCTACAAACTAGGATATACGGGCACCTCAAAACTGCTGTGCTGTCCATGTGATGTCTACGTTGGACACAACATGGACACTCCAAAAGTACACTAGGACACGCCAAAAGCTTACCCTGCCCTTATTGTTCATGTCCATCCGACATGGACTGCAAACTATAATCTCAACCAAGTGATGCACGTTGATAAAATATTTATCCCTCTGGTGTTCTGGTAAAAGCTAAAGTTTTACTGCAACAGCGGTCAAGAATAGTAGTTGGTGATGCACTAACAGAGTCCATCTATTGTAGAAAAGTCATACATGAAACATATCCATGTTCTATTTTGATAGGAAATGTCAATGACAGGCCCAACCATTTGTTGCATATCCTCTTTGCTAGCATCATGTGTTGAACTTTACATTGAAAGGTGGTTTTGCTATAAATTTGGTTAGAACTTGTGTTTTAATAATTTTGATTTTTTTCTTTTTTTTTCTTTTTCCTACCCCCCCCCCCCCCCCCCCCCCCCCCCCAAAAAAAAAGGCTGGATTGATGCCCTCCCCCAGGAGGACTCGAACCCCGCCCTCCCCATCCCATGTCCACAGCCTTACCAACAGGCTTTACCACGCGGACTTAATAATTTTGATATGATGTCTGTGTTAGATTTGTTTTGGCTTTGCTTTGAAAGCAACCCATGTGATTCAATAAAGGCATATCTTTTTTTAGTCCCACATGGAAAATGAGAAGTCATTCTCTTTTCCATATATTGCTTTACCCTTCTTAGTGGGTAAGTGGGTTTTGTAGGGGATGAGCTAGATCTCATCCAACCCGCGAGCGGGTGCACGATTTAATACGCATTTTTACGCGTTTATTAGTCGCGCACTTAGCACTTTACGCGCCACGGAACGAACATGGGTACAAAGGTAATTTCACAACTTATTTTATTTTTATTTTTTATTTTCGTTGGTTTGGTATGGTGAGTTGCTGGTCTTCCGCGGAACCGTTCTCATGTAATCCCGTTACGAAACGAGTGGGAAATGTTACGTGAGAGATATCCAGGACAACAGTAATATGTTTTTCTCTTCTCTCTCTCGCTCTCCGTTCGGAACGAAAAAAATCGTATAGAGACGGAAAAGAAAAGAAAAGAAAACCACCAGAACCCAAATTCCTCCAAAAACTCCTCCGTCCAATCTCTCTTCTTCAGGCAAGGCTGTGATCGTTCGTGTAATTCGCCACCGGGTGCACGGTGTAGTGGGTCGAAGGGATTCGTTATATCTGAGGGATAGATCGCCAGGAACCTGCTGCACTGTTCGTGGGACGAAATTCTATTCTAAGGACAACGTATAACGTGTCTCGAATCCTCTACATATTTTCTGTCTTTAATTTTACTTCTTCCAATTTGCATTCTTTAGAAATTTATCCAACAATCTTAGAATAGAATTTCGTAGCTTCTGTCTCCTTTCTGTTTTCTGTTTGTGAAAATTCCTATCTGCATGATGAACATCACCGCAAAAGAACTGTCCGCCAACATTTATAACTCCTTTAAATCGGAGAAGTTTGATGGCCTGAACTTTAAGAGATGGCGGCGTAGGATGACCTACTGGTTGACTTGCTTGAAACTGTTTAAGTTTCTCAAAGAACCGAAAATTCTGTCTGACTTACACGAACTTGCCAGGACCTATGAATTAGAGTCCTATAATGAGACTAATTTTATCTGTCACGGTAAAATGCTCAGTTGTCTTTCTGACACGCTCTATGATATATATTGCACTATCTCTACGTCTAGAGAGCTTTGGGAAGCTTTCGATAAAAAAATACTCTAATGAAGGAGCGGGTTCTGAGATTTACATTGTAGACAAATTTATAGAGTTTAAAATGGTAGATGAGAAGTCTGTTGTTGAACAGACTAATACCCTTCAAACTATCATACACGAGATGTGTTAGAAAGACATGCCATTTGTTGATAAGTTTCTAATTGCTGCCTTCATTAATAAACTTCTCCCATCATGGAAAAAATTGGTTTAAAACATAATAAGGAACCCATGTCCTTAGACGACCTGTTTGTATCCTTCCGCATTGAGGAAGAAGGTAGAACTAGAGATAAGGAACATTTGAGTACTGAATTCGAGGCAAAGTTACACATTGTTGAAACTAAGGGAAAGCCTAAGGGACAACCCCATCAACAGAGGAACAATCCCCAAAAGAAGAACCCTGCAAAGAAATAGTTTTTTAAGCCAAAAGTTGTGATTGTGAAAGATAACAGACCTAAGCGGGAATGTTACAACTGTGGTAAGCGTGGTCACTTTGCTAGGCAATGCCGCCACAGAAAGAAGGGTCAGGGATTTTAGAATTCTGATCGTCGAACTCCTACAGACGCTCATGTTGTTCTACAGGCTCATGTTATCATAGCCGGGACCGAATCTGTCGGTATCGATGATCAGAGGTTTGTAATCGTATGTTCTGTTTTTGAGTCCTCGTGTCAGCCTACTGACTGGTGGGTTGATAAAGAGGCAAATGTCCATGTCATATTGATTCTTTTTCCTCTTACCGACAGGTTGAGGAAGACAAATCAGTAGCTATGAGAAACTCGAGTGCTGCCAGAGTGCATAAAAAGGGAAGAGTGAACCTCAAGTTGTCTTCGGACAAGATTCTCCTTTTGCATAATGTGCAGCACGTACCGGACGTCAACAATAACTTAATTTTCGGTTATTTGCTAAATAAACATGGTTACAAACTTGTATTTGAGTCTGATCGAGTTGTAATCTTCCTGAACGGTAACTTTATTGGAAAATGCTATGTATGTGGGGGTCTGTTTAAACTTTTTGTGGACATGCCTTGCAGTACTTTAAATTCCTATTTAAATAATATTGCCTCTATTTCTACTTCTGATTCGAATGCTCTCTCTTATAATACTGATAGTTGTAATGTTTGGCATGGTCGTTTGGGACATGTTAATTTTAACTCTTTAAAGAGAATGTCTAATTTGCAATTGATTCCTAAGATTGACATGAGCAGGAATAGAAAATGTGAGATATGTACACAAGCCTAACAGTCTAGAATTTTTTTTCATTCTGTTGAAAGGAGTTCTCAGCTATTGGAGCTTATTCATAGCGATATTTGTGAATTGAACGATATTCTTACTCGTAGTGGTAAACGGTATTTTATTACTTTTATAGATGATTATTCAAAATACTGTCATGTTTACTTACTTAGAACTAAAGATGAAGCTTTCAGTAAGTTTGTATCTTTTAAAGCTGAAGTTGAAAACCAGTTTTAAAAGAAAATTAAAAATTTAGGTCTTATCGTGGGGGTGAATACACCTCTGCTGAGTTTGACTCTTTTTGTGAATTGCATGGCATTATACATGAGGTAACTGCTCCTTATGCTCCTCAACAAAATGAGGTAGCAGAAAGAAAAAATAGAACATTTCTTGATATGATTAATGCTATGTTTGGTAGCTCTGGTTTATCTGATAATTTGTGGGGGGAAGCCCTTCTTTCTGCATGTCATATTTTAAATAAAGTTTCTTTCAAAAAGACTGATAAGACCCCTTATGAACTTTGGAAAGGTAGAAAGCCATCTTTGAAATATTTTAAAGTGTGGGGGTGCCTTGCTAAAGTTTTTGTCCCTCCTACTAAGAAAGAAAATTGGGACCCAAGACCGTAGATTGTGTATTTTTGGGATATGCCCAAAATAGTATTGTTTATAGATTTCTTGTAATTAAGAGTGAGGTAAATGATATTGATGCTAACACTGAATGGAATCTAGGGATGCTACATTTTCTGAAAATGTTTTTCTATTGAAAAATAGAATTCATAGATCTTCTATTTCTACACAAGTCCTTGATGTAACCTCTAGTTCACAACCAGTGGAGATTATTCCAGTATGACCCAGGAGAAGTAAAAAAAAAAGACGAGAACTAGACCTAGGCGAAGGTTTTTTTACCTACCTTATTGAAGATGACCCTATATCTTATCAAGGGGCTATGTCCTTAGTTGATTTCTTATTTTGGAAAGAGGCCATAAATAGTGAAATGGATTCTATTATATCAAATAGAACTTGGAATTTGGTTAACCTTCCTGTAGGTTGCAAACCAATAGATTGCAAATGGATCTTCAGAAAGAAGTTAAGACTTGATGGGTCTATTGAGAAATTCAAAGCCAGGTTAGTGGCTAAAGGTTCAAACAAAGAGAAGGGGTAAACTTTTTTGACGCTTACTCTCCTGTTACTAGAATTGCTACAATTAGAATGTTAATAGCTATTGCATCTGTTCATAAACTTTTTATTCATCAAATGGATGTAAAATGCTTTTCTGAATGGATTACAAGAAGATATTTATATGGAACAACCTGAAGGGTTTGTTGTTCCAGGGCAAGAACGCAAGGTATGCAAATTAATTAAATCTCTTTATGGGTTGAAACAAGCGCCAAAGTATGACATGATAAATTTGATATGGTAATTCTACCAAAGCAATGACATGATAAATTTGATAAGGTAATTCTATCATATGATTTGCTATTAATGATTCTGATAAATGTGTATATAGCAAAACTGTTGGTAGCTCGTGTAATATTATGCCTGTATGTTGATGACATTCTTATTTTTGGTACTGACATGGATATTATTTATGATATCAAATCATTTTTGTCTCAAAATTTTGATATGAAAGATTTATGACCTGCTGATGTAATTTTAGGACTTAAATTAAGTCGCATTTCTGACGGAATTGATATCTTCAATCTCACTATATAGAAAATGTTCTAAAAAGATTTAACTATTTTGATTCTAAACGTGTAAGCACTCCATATGATGCAAGTATCAGGTTGAAGAAGAATAAAGGAGACAGTGTGGCTCAGTTGAAGTATTCTCAGCAAATCGGATGCCTGAACTATATTGCTAATCGTACCAGACCTGATATTTCCTACGCAGTAGAAAAGCTTAGTCGGTACACTAGCAATCCGAATAGTTCATATTGGACTGCCTTAGAACGGGTAATGAGATACCTAAAGGGCACGATATCCCATGAATTATTCTATGGAGGATACCCATCTGTATTAGAAGGGTATAATGATGCAAACTGGATCTCTGATACAGATGAGACCAAAGCCACAAGTGGATATGTATTCACATTGGGTGGAGCTGCTGTTGCGTAGAACTCTACCAGACAGACCTGTATTTCTAGATCTACTATGGAGGCAGAATTCATAGCTCTTGACCTCACCAGTGAGGAAGCAGACTGGCTTAGGAATCTGGTAACAGATATTCCTCTGTGGAGCAAACCAGTTCATGCTATCCCTGTACACTGTGACAACCAAGCTGCAATATCAAAGGCTCAGAGGACAAGTTATAATGGTAAATCCAGACATATACGTCTGAGGTACAATCGGGTGAAGTAATTGCGATCCAGTGGAGTAATTGTAATTGACTTCGTCAGATCAAAGAACAATCTAGCAGATCCTCTAACTAAAAGGCTCTTAAGGAGACTAGTGTTGGAGACGACAAGAGGAATGGGGTTAAAGCCCATAGATTGAGTCACCTCAAAGGTAACCCGACCTTCGATTGGAAGCACTAAGAAAATGTTCAATGGATAACAACAAAATTGATGTGTGACTGGAAATACTATATGATAGTAATTGTAAAGAACCATTCATCTACTGTATAGTATTGATCTGCAATAAATAAAAGGGTGATTGTAAAATCTTAATGAATCTGTGGCTTGTAAAGCAGGGTATATAAATTACAGAATATCTAGAAAGATTTACCTATTTAAGAGTGAAAGTGGGGCCGCTTTCTATGGGAACTCGGATTGTTCTCTAGAGCTCTTAAGAAATCGAGATAGCACATGGCCAAAAAGTGCACAACTGTTGGTACGATCAAATGCCTACAATGTGTTTGTGTGTATGTTGAGTCTGTACAAGTAAGATCCTAAGTTCAAGACTTATGTCACTTTGGGTCTGTATAGATGAGATGTATAACACTAAGGGGAGGTTCAAGTCCGGAAGACACCTTCCTCTGATACATAGTGTGATTGTCCATATCTTGTTTTTCTTCCTATATGTATATACATTTTTTGTTCTCTTATTGAATAATGTGGGGGATTGTTAGATTTGTTTTGGCTTTACTTTGAAAGCAACCCATGTGATTCAATAAAGGCATCTCTTTTTTTAGCCCCACATGGGAAATGAGAAGTCATTCTCCTTTTCATATATTGCTTTACCCCTCTTAGTGGGTAAGTGGGTTTTGTAGGGGATGGGCTAGATCTCATCCAACCCGCGAGCGGGTGCGCGATTTAATGCATATTTTTTACGTGTTTATTAGTCGCGCACTTAGTATTTTGCGCGCAGCGGAACGGACATGGGTACAAAGGTAATTTCACAACTTATTTTATTTTTATTTTTTATTTTCGTTGGATTGGTCTGGTGAGTTGCTGGTCTTCCGCGGAACGGTTCTCACGTAATCTCGTTACAGAAAGAGTGAAAATGTTACGTGAGAGATATATCCAGGACACGATCCTGAGATCTGAGAACAGTTATATGTTTTTCTCTTTTCTCTCTCTCGCTCGGAACGAAAAAAATCGTACAGAGACGGAAAAAAAAAACCACAAGAACCTAAATTTCTCCAAAAACTCTTCCGTCCAATCTCTCTTCTTCGGGCAAGGCTGTGATCGTTCTTGGAATTCGCCACCGGGTGCACAGTGTAGTGGATCGAAGTGATTCGTTGTATCTCGGGCATAGATCGTCAGGAATCCGCTGCACTGTTCGTGGGGGAGAAATTCCATTCTAAGGACAGCGTGTAACGTGCCTCAAATCCTCTACATATTTTCTGTCTTTAATTTTACATCTTCCAATTTGCATTCTTTAGGAATTTATCCAACAGTCTGCTGATCTTTTACCATGTAATTTTTTTAGCTATTACAGTTCCATTTCATGTTGGAAATAGTGTTCCCCACATATTAGAGCATATATTTTGTGCATTACATTTCTTCTTTCAAGTTCTGCTGTTGTTTATGTTTGATTATATGTCATATTTTTTTTTTCTATTTACAGTATGCCATGTTTTTTTTTTTAGCAATATGGGGCCATCCGTACTCTTTACACCGCTTGCAAACATAGGGGATTTGTGATGATATCTTACTATGATATTCGAGCTGCTAGGACTGCTACGCGTGCACTGCAAAATAAACCCTTACGTCGAAGGAAAATGGATATTCACTTTTCTATCCCAAAGGTTTGATATGTCCTATGATATCATTTTCCTCGTCTTATCTGTTGTTTTACATCATTTATAAATCATGTGATTCTTTGCTAAATTTTGTCAGGACAATCCGTCAGATAAGGATATCAACCAAGGAACTCTCGTGATTTTTAATCTTGATCCATCAGTCTCAAATGATGACCTTTTTAAGATTTTTGGTGCCTATGGTGAAGTGAAGGAGGTCTGAAAACATCTCATTAGTTCTCTTTACTTAGATAAATTTTCGTCGTTTATCCAAAAGTCATATGAAAGATTTACTTTATCTATTATGTGATACAGATACGAGAGACGCCACATAAAAGGCATCATAAATTTGTTGAGTTTTATGATGTCAGAGATGCGGAAGCAGCCCTTCACTCATTGAACAGGGTTGACATAGCTGGCAAGCGCATAAAGTTAGAACCTAGCCGCCCTGGAGGAGCTCGTCGAAAGTGAGTTTATAGATTTAACACATTTTCTTTCTCTTTACCTATATGAAACCTTAATTCTTTCTATACTCACTTATACATTTAATAGTTCTTTACTGATTCGCGGTCGATGCTACTTAATACACAAATTTTCATTTATATTAAGCTCAGGTATTCTATTATATTGTCGACTGAATCCTCAAAATCAATTACCAAGGTTTTCAGTTGAGAATGCTTGAATGGAAATGAGAACCGAAAAAACTGTAGGAACTTATGATATTCCTATTGGGGTTTGAAGATGTTTAGGAGTGAAAGCTTGATGTGGCTAAATATTTTGTTCAACCAAACTGTTAGGATTATAAAAATACCAGACGAATGGAGTAGTGTTATAGTCCTATATAAAAACATGGAAGAAATACAAGCTTGAATATCTTCTTGATGTTACATGGTGTCTCTTGAATCTGTATAGAAACAAAAAAGATGTGTTATTTCTGTTAATGTTACAGATGACACGACCCTTAATACGAGCTAAACCGGAAGAAAATGATTCAAATGCTGACACAATTTTAGACAGGCTTTGCTGTTGTTGTTGTTGATGATGATGATGATGATGATGTTTTTAGTTGTCATAATATTGTCCAAGTTGTATACACAAGATTGACTATTTTCTTTTAGTGCATTATCCCTGCCTTAATAATCCCTTAGTTTAATCGGTAGCTTCTATACAAAAGCCTGAATTATTATTTATCAAAGACCTTGTTATGTATTGTGGCTTTCGTTCTGCCCATCTTGTTTTCACTTTGTCTTCCTCAGATTGATAGTGTTGCGCCTTGCAATAGACATACCTTTGGGAAAATGGCAATTACAATTAATTTCTTTTTTAAGTTGTATGTAAGCTCTTATTAAGCTAAGCCAGAGGCAGTTTTTCTTGTGGGTGCTTTATCTGCTCTATCTGTATCTTCTGTGAAATATCTCCCTTCATGTCTCTATCCTGGTTTTCCTTCTTTTGGTTCTTGTTTTCTCTCCATCTCCTTTTAGCTACCTAGACTTTCTACGTCATGCATCGGACCCTTCTGAAAAATGAAAATATGCTCTTACTTGAAACATGCCTTCCTTTTTTTTCCCCCATCTGACACGTTGGCCACTGAAAGATCATGTTAGATGGGTCTGAAGGAAAAACATAAGAGGAATAAATAGCATCCTTCAGTATTGAATAAAGAATCAAAATTGGGTACATGTTTAACTGATGGGTCACTTTGCTAAAAGAAATTTTGTAGTGCCGCCACTACTAATTGACAAATACAATGACTTCTTTTGAATTCCTACACCCATTTTCAACAATATAGTGAAATATATTTGCATCTTAAAATTTCTAGGCTGAGCCCGATTTTTGTACAATATAGCTTGTTACATACCAGATACGTGCATCCAGAAGCATTCACCTTGTAGTGCATTATTTCATGAACATTGTCCTGTTCTATTTTCCTGCTTTTTTACTTCTATGACTCTACTGAATTTTAAGTATTATGTTGGCAAGTCCTAAGTTATTGTACATTTTTGAATCTAGCATGATGCAGCAGTTGACTCAAGAGATAGAACAAGATGATACCAGGAGTTATAGACATCAAGGGGGCTCGCCCATAACAAATTCTCCTCCAGGTAATTGTTTGCCATTTACATCTTAACATGTTTGCTTCAGTCAAGTCCAAACCCACACTTGCTGAGTGGATGCTACCTTGGTGACAGGTTCACGGGCAAAATTCAGCATTGCAAGCGAAAACAATCTACTAAAAAATCTTAGCAGGTCCCCAACTGCAGGAGCTATTAGTCCTGGAAGCAACCGTTTGCCTGGATTAACTACTAGGCTTCCTCCTCTGATGTCAAACCCTGTGAAGATCTCACCAATTGGTAGAGAGCAAGGGAGGGTTAACCATGCTGACCACTTATTCTGTAATGGAAATTCTTTGTATGGTGTTTCAGTTCAGCATTCTCAGTCCTTTCCAGAGTATGATAATGGGATGATTGGCTCAAGTCCCAGAAGTGTATCTTCTTTTGGGCCCTCAATCTCAAATACATCTGGTATTGGGACCTTGACTGGACCAGAGTTTCTCTGGGGTAGTCCTACTCATTCAGAGAATTCCCAGTCTTCTTCTGCCTGGCAATCCCCTCCTATGGGACATTCGTTCACCCCTAATGGTCATGGCCTGGGTCAAGGGAAAGGGATACCATATTCAGGTCGCGGTCATGTCCCCTTAGTTGCTTCATCACAGTATTATCATCGTCCTCCAGTTGGATCAGCTCCATCCGGTATTCCTTTTGAGAGACAATACAGTTACTTTCCTGAATCTCCTGACACAACTTTTATGAGCCCAGTTACCTTTGAAGGTATAGGTTCAAGCCGGAATGACAGAAGCTTATCAGTGAACATGGGTGTTCGGGCTCCTATAAATCCTTCTCTTACTTTTTCACGGAACATATCCGAGAATGGTTTGCCAAATTTCAGAGTGATGCCATCACAGAGGGTACTACGATCTACCTTCTGTAGGAACACACCATACTCTGGATTAGGTTCCATTGGCTTTGAGAGTCCAGTTGACCGTAGTCGGCTTCGCCAAGTTGACATCAATGGAGGTCTGGTAGACAGCAAGAAGCAATATCAGATTGATCTGGAAAAGATTGCCAGTGGCGAAGATACAAGGACAACTTTGATGATAAAGAACATTCCGAATAAGTAAGTTTCTGATTGCATTGTGATAAATGCTGGATTCTGTTTGGTTAAGCTTACTTCTGGATATTATCTGGTGTTTATTGCTTTTCAGGTATACCTCAAAGATGCTTTTAGCAGTCATTGATGAGACTCACAAGGGCACTTATGACTTTATCTATTTACCGATTGATTTTAAGGTAAGTCCAGTATATCTTTAAAATTGGTTTAATGGTTGCATGTGTTATTAAACTAAATCATACATTGGTCTTTGCTTCTGAAACTAAACCATACATTGCTTCTCTTTATAGAATAAGTGCAACGTGGGTTATGCGTTCATAGACATGACGTCTCATTCACAAATTGTCTCCTTCTATGAGGTGTTTCCTCAACTTCTCTCATGTCCCTACTTGCTTATTGTCAGGAATATCACGGTGATATTAGATTGTATCGACATGGCGATTACTCGTATCATAAATTTTACCTTCCAGAGGCTTGTTTATTGCTGTTTTTGTCAGCCATGGCATCTGGAATATTTTAGAAGTGCAAACTTGGACTAACCCACAATAACTTTGTAAGAATTTTTTTGTATTTGAAAATCTCATTAGTGCACTTGTATACATGTACAGACATTCAATGGGAAGAAGTGGGAAAAGTTCAATAGCGAGAAAGTTGCCTCATTAGCGTATGCAAGAATCCAGGGGAGAGCTGCACTTATCACTCACTTCGAGAATTCAAGCTTGATGAATGAGGACAATCGATGCCGCCCTATTCTTTTCGATTCTCAGGGACCAGAAACTGGTGTTCAGGTATAATGTTTAAAGCAAGGTTAACTTGGAAATGCTTCCGATAGTGACGGCTCAAAGAAATATAAAGTTCCAAGTATATCAGGGTTCAATATTATTACTGTTTCAGTTTCCCATATTATTCTTAGGTTTGTTATCATTTTAAATAGTAAGTTTGAGGAGCTCATGCTGTGGCATATAATTCTAGAATAGACGTATCTTATGAGTTAACATATCACTAAATGTGTTAATGGTGCCCTCCTCTAGTTTATTAGTTTTTAGGGGAAAACGAACAAAAAAAAGTGTCATCTGCCAATGCATCTATGTAAAAGCAGTTCCTTAAAATTTTATTTTATTTACTGTGAGAAGTAGGTGATTTATTGTTTCCTCATTATATGGCTTGTTCAATAATGAGACAGAACTACTTCTGTACTTTTATGTTGTAAATATCAGCTTCTTGTACAAAATTTATAGGCTATGTTGTTTATGATTTGGCAATATCATCCTGTTAGTACTATACTATGCTTTTAAAGTGCTGCTGAGTTCTCCTTGCTATTTAGCTAATACATAAAATGTTATGTTCAGGATACTCTCTTGTCAAATGGTGCAGAGCAAGATGAGATCGTACCAGGAACCTCTCCAGAAGGTCCAATAGGAGGAGAATCTAAGTAGCTAAACGAAGAAAGGGCAGCATGCCTGGAAGTTCATCCCCAAGTATGGTGCATTGACTCGCTATTTAGGAGCCTGTGAGATCCAACTGTTTAATGAGGATAGATTAAGTGTAGGAAAGAAAAGAAAAATCTGAAGGCAAAGCTGCAGTCGTAATTGTAAAAAAGGGCGCGACTGCTTTTGATTCAGTATATAGCAGGAAGTACATAAACTGTAAACATTGTACAAAGATAACTTAAGATTGTATTGGTCGAACTTGGTTTTGTCTGCTGGAACTGCATAGCTCAGCAACTATTGATTGACAATTCACAAATCTAGTACTCAAATTATTATCCTTTTTGGTTATTTCTTTTTGTTTCTCTGGTGCTTTTTTGTTTCTACATGTTCTTTGATGATTCACAATGTTTTGCGGGTGTTTATTTCGGTTCTCTTCAATGTGTTATGTCACGAAATGTATGTTCCCGTAATGTACGGATGAAATGGAAATAAATAGATGAAATGAAAACCTTTGCTTTTCAAATTTGAGTTTCAGACATGAGCTTTTTGGAGTCTGATCATGTTTTGATGCCTGATATTTGACTGCTTTGTGTGCAATGTTGTATGGTAGTGCCTACTAGATCCGAACTTTGCATACCGAGCTTAGTATTCTGATGCTGCATGTACTGTGAAAGAAATATGCAAATGGTTGTTGATGGTCTCTGATGAAGAAGACTGTTTAAAGATATTGGAACAATGTAAGGAAGCAATTCCTTAATGATTCTGGACATTGTATGGATGCTGACAATGACATACATGACAGGAGAGGAAGGAAGATTTCCGAGTGTTAGTGTTCACAGAATGCCTTTGGGTCTCCGATCACTGATTGTGGTCTTTCCTTGCTTATCTGGACAAAGTCTTCGGTCAGATAATTCAAAAATTCTTTCACCATTTTTTATTAATAAGAGAATAATAAAACATACAAAAAGACTGGTCTTCGGTGCACTCATATTGTACATAGCATCCAAAAGAAATACAATAAAATTTTATAGGTCCTATTCTCAATAAGAAACATTATAGGGACCTAAAAGTAAATAGAAATACAATAAAATTTTATATATATATGAACTGGTAAATAGAACCGAACTCACCCTGCTGGGACTCGAACTTCCGACCACACGGATATATATCGTTGATCTTGTTTAAGTTATCTAATTTTAACCATTGAAAAATGAACGGTTAAGATTAGATGACTTAAACAAGATCCAACGACTGAGAAAGATGGAATGCTTAGGAGATACAAAAATAGAGAATATATATATATATATATATATATATATATATATATATATATATATATATACATGTCCGTTGCATGTATTTTATATATTATTATAAATAAAATAAAAAAGATAGCTAAATTAATTATTCTAATTTTTATTAAAACACTTAAAAGACTAAAAGACATCTACTTTGATTATTTTAAATTTATTATTATATTAATATTATATATATATATATATATATATATATATATATATATATATATATATATATAATTCCTATATTAAAAGAGGAGAGTACTTATTTGTAAAATTATTTCATGTGAACAGTGCTAAGAGAAAAAATTATTGAAAACTAATTATATAATCCAAAGGGGAAGCTGACATGTGAATGTCCACCATTGGTCTCTCTCTCTCTCTCTCTCTCTCTCTCTCTCTCCAGTATATGTGTATGTGGTAAGTGCTTGCTTTTTCTAACAGTAAATTGTGAACGTGAACAGTGTTGATTTATGAATAGTGTACAATGAAAAAAGTTGGATTTAAAATCTGCGTCTTCCTTCTCTCCACAAAGGAAAGGAGAGGTAGCCGGTAGGTAAAGAGAAGGACACATGTTACTTATTTCCTTTCCTTTCCTACGTAAGGAGAAACTCTTTAAATGCGTCTTCCTTCTTCTCATACACTCTATCTATATAACATATGATTGAAAGGGTGAAAGGAGAGTTGGAGTTGGGACGGTAGGAGGGGTTATATGCTAAACTTTTTCTAATAAACCATCAGTGATTAAAATCCCATTAAATTTATTATATATGATCAAACAGCATACATACATTGGTAGTAAATCCGTACGTTACCAATCGTCAATGGTCAATGAAAGTATTAAAAGCAATTTAAGGAGAGCTACTTAGACTTGTATGAAGGATTAAAACATGCGATTATAATATCAAGTGTGCTGCTTATACACTAAAATGTGCTGCTTATATATACACTAAAATAGGACGTATGAGCATTAGGATGCAAGCAACTGCCTGTTATACACCAAGTGACACCAGGCTTGCCTAGATGTCAAAAGGCGACACCGCCGCGCGCATAGAGACACCGGCGAGAGCCCAGCCCAGCCCAGCCCATGCCTGCCCTTGTGCAGTCAACCCAAGCTATCAAGTGTCAACGTTCTCCATTATAACCCAACTCGACTTCTATCAATCATCGCCGTCGTCGTCTCGAATTTCAGAGTCGACTGGAGGTCCGGAGAAGTCTCCACTGCATGCCGAGTCCTCTGCGTTCGCCGTCTCATCGCCGCAGCTCCGCTCGACACATCCACACGTGAGCTCTTGCTGCAAGCTTGGACGTCTCGCCGAGACCCATGTACCCGCAACCCAATCCCTGCTCGAGATCAGCCTCTACACGCATAACCGCTGGCAAGTAATCAATCTCTCTGTATATAAACATAAATTTTCATATAGGAAGAAAATATGAGGTAAACTTACATGGAAGATTTTTTTTTGTTTGTTTTCAAATTTCTATCCATACCAACACTCTTGACTCCAAAAATAAAATAAAAATAAATAAATGTGGCCCCAATGAGTTTGGTGAAAACAAAAAATAAATTAATTACCTTCACTAGTAACGAAAAAAATAGTGGTTGCATGATCTGAAACATTCCATGCATTCATATCAAAGTAGGATTCGGAATTTTTTCTGGTTCAATTTTTTTTGTTGTTGTAAATTACTTAACAGTCCATTGTAGTTCTAATGTAAGCAAGAATATTTTTGAAAGAAAAAATGTTCACTGTAAAACCTACTTTTGGTATTATATATATATATATATATATTATTATTATTTTTTATTTGTATTTTTTTAAAGATTTTGTTGTTGTTTTTTGTTTTTTTCCTCAATTTATTTCTTTCTAATTTTTAATTTTTTTCGAGAATATATTTATTGTCCCAAAACATAAGAATATAATTTCCATAAAAATTAATTACCGGAATTTTTATTTCCGAAAATATAGAATTTCTATAGGCAATTTATAAGGACACTACAAACTTTACTAAGGGCTAGCCCAGGATTGGGGCTAGCCCATTAATGAACAAAGTTTACTCACACTAGCCCATTAGTTTACTCATACTAGCCCAAACATGAAACCCTCCTCCCAAACCCTCCCAAACCCACCGGAGCCCTCCCCCCTCCCGCCGGAGCCGTTCTCCTCGACTTCGTCCTCCTCCTCCTTGTCGATGGCTCTCAAAGTCTCGAAAGAATCAAGGTACAAATCTTCTTTCTCCTTGTTCTATTGCATTTACAAAATTTTCCAAAAAATTTAAAAAATTCTATTGCATTTTGAAAATTTTGAGTGATTTTCTTTCCATTCTTCAAATGAGGGCATACAAGTCCTGAATGTAGTTTAGGATGTAGTTTAGACGTTTACTTGGATGGTTGAACCCGATTTTAAGGCACACAATGTCGACAATCGTCGACAGTATCGAGCAGTATCGGGCGGGACTGTAGAAATTTCTACAGTCCCATATAGATTTAGGACTGTAGAAAATTCTACAGTCCTATATAAATTAAGAATTATAGAAATTTCTACAGTCCTAAATTTATAAAGGACTGTAGAAATTTTAATAGTCCTAAAAAATTAGGATGTTAAAATTTTTGCAGTCCTGTATACGTACAGGACTGTAGAAATTTCTACAGTCCTGAATGTTAAATTAATTTAGAATGTTAAATAATTTTTTTTTGTCTTATAGTCATGACCCTCGGAAGGACACTGTGGATGAAGATATCATCAGAAGACGTCATACTGCGTCGATGCGTAAGAAACACAATGTTTCGCGTACTATTGAACCAGGTGTCACTATCCGCGAGCCCGAGGCACGCCCTGAAGTGAGGAAACGTCGATTGACGAAGAAGACTTTCATTCGTTCAAAGAGACGTGCTCCTCCTAGTTCTTCCGGTTCTTCTTCCTCCTCCGATGAGGACATGCCAAATGTCCCAAATTGGCCTACTGATGGTTCAGGACCTTCTCAGCCTGCAGATAGTCTGTCACGCCCCAGTCCCAAAATACCAAGGGACTAGACACGTGGCAACGGCCAGCAACACGCACCGATGGACAACCCAATTTAATGGATCCATCGGGGCATACTTAAGCTGTAATATATGTCTACAACAATAAGTCAAAACTAATCTCATCCACACACAAATAATAAAAACAACAGCAAATAAGGAAAGTACATCAAACATCCTGTCTCAGCAAAGTAATTCGGGGAACAACCCGATATAAAGTCTGTTATAATTGTTTAATTAAACAGGAAATAAAGAGTCTATTTGCCATAATAACTGAGCATGGAGAAGCAGTTGTTCAGGAGAAGTCCTCAGCGATCACCTCGTCCTCAAGTACTGGTATTGTTCCGAGAAGCGCACATGTTCCGTATACCTCTGGATAAACCTCGTCTGCTAATCCTGGGGACATAATCCAGATCCAGGTCCTCAGGGGACATAGCAAGGTACAAGAAAGCTCAAGCCATAATAATGCAGTGCAGTAAATAAATGAACAATAGGGTAAACTATATAACCATCTAAGTGATATGCAAGATAAGAGCAACACTAGAACTTAGGCTGATACCACTACAAGCTCTGTGTCGGGGAGCCGGTAGCAGTTATACTATGAGTTTTACTATGTGTTTACTATGGATTTTATATATATATAATCAGCCTGTAGCCTGTGTGTCTCTCCCCACCCAATGTAATCATACGTCTCATATCCACGATGCCTCATGTCCACGTCACGTAAGATCATATCTAATGCAGTAAGTCATACTATGTCTATGAATATAATGTCTAAGAATATCCTGTCTATGTCATAAATCTTGCAACCTACACAGAATCACCATGAATATCTCATGAAGAATCTATATCATGATCTGTGTCAGGTGTCCTGGGTATAATGTACTTGATATGGCAAGTACGAGAATATAAATGTCACGATATCCATCTCTAGTTGACCTTACACAACCCCGCATACGGTGTTGGCACCCGACTATTAATCGGAAGCTAAGTAAGTCAAACGGCCCTAGGTTTAAGCATGTACAACATTTATAATTAAGGCCAAGTAATATGTATCAAAGACTGCAAATTGGCAAGGTACACTTGCCTGGATTTTCGGCTCCAATTGTAGCTCTGGCATCAACGGGGATTGCAGGCAGTACTCCGGTTGCTGAAATAGATATCACCATCAGATCCAGAAAATATTAATCAGCTAGAAACGCCGGTCCTTGAGTCCAATTTGGACACAGGGCAAAAATGACATTTCAGGGCAAAACGGGGTCCAAATGTGGGCCGCTTTGCATCGAAAAATGTGTCAGGGTCAAAGGTCTCCAAATCTGTCCAACTTAGTGTCAACAGGTCAGGAACGATGATACGAACCCAACGGAACTTCCAGAAATGGATTCCGATGAGCCGTTCTTAAAATCGCCCGTCAAGTGGAGCCTGTGGGGCCCACGACACGCGATTTTGTCAACGTTCTCAGAATCGAACCAAAATTGGCTCACAGGACCAGCGTATAGCCACGAGTCCGATGGCACAAGTTTCGTTTCGATCCGACGTGTGTACACTAAGTTACAGCAAGATTCAGAAAAGTCGAATACGGGGCGTTGTTCGCGGATACGCATCGATTCCAGTGTGCACGCACATCAGAATCAACTTCTGCGAAATCCCGCATGTCCGTATCAATGACGCACACGTATCGGTGAAGACCATACGCGACCAAGTCGTCCCGTTTGGCGGAGCATACTCAGTTCCAGGGTAAAACAGGGCGTTGGTTTTTCTGTTTTTGGATCGCGGTTCACGATCACCACAGGACGCGATGCAACGAGCGGGTTGCACGGGCACCGAGGGGGTCATGCAGGCTACGTGATGCAACTGACGGAATTGAAATCGGGGTAGCGAGGAGTGAGATACGAGTACCTGAACAGGGCTCCAGAAATGGCGTTTTCTCGTGTCCGTGTCTGCTTCGTGTCCTGTCCACTGTTGCTCGTCCTAGGGTTTCAGCTGTGGCAGACACGGCGGAGGCGGCCAGGGACCGTGAAGGTCAGGGGAGGTCGGGCAGAGGTGTCACGCCCCAGTCCCAAAATATCGAGGGACTGGACACGTGGCAACGGCCAGCAGTACGCACCGATGGATAACCCAATTTAATGGAGCCATCAGGGCGTACTTAAGCTGTAAATAAGGTCTACTACAACAAGTCACACTAATCTCATCCATAACGATAAAGAAATAACTGCATAATGAAATGGAAATAAGTAGCAACAATAATCACAGCAAGTCAGTCGGAGAAACAATCCGACTTAAGTCTGAATAACTGGCTCTATAGGCCAGGAACAAAAGAGGTAAACATGAAATAGTACTGAGTACTGGAACAGGCACTCAGGAGAAGTCCTCGGCAGTCACCTCGTCTTCAGTGTTCGGTTCTATTCCAGCAATAGCTTCAGCTCCGGTCCCGTATACCTCGGGGTACTGCTCCTCTGCTAAACCTGGGGACATAATCCATTCCAGGTCCTCAGTGGACATAACAAGGCACAAATAATACAAGCCAAATGAATAAGCAGTGCAATAAATAAATGGACAGCAGGGTAAACTAAGTAACCATCTATGTGATATGCAAATGAGAGCAACACTAGTACTCAGGCTGAGACCGCTACAAGCTCTGTGTCGGGGAGCCGGTAGCAGCAATAACACGTAAAGGGTCTAGCTCTGCTGGAGAGTCTACAACCTCACAATAATAGTAGATATATATATAGAATAGCCTGTAGCCTGTGTGTCTCTTCCCACCCAATGTAATCATGCAAGCCATGACCATAACGTCTCATGTCCATGTCAGCGGGATTATAACTAATGCAACAAGTCATACTGTCTATAAATAAATGTCTCTGTCAAGTCCTGTATCCTATACAGAATTACCACGAATATCTCAGGAAGATTCTGTCCATGATAGTGTCAAGTGTCCTGGGTTGTAGGGTACTTGATAGGTCAAGTACAAGAGTAAGGGGATCGTAAATCCATCTCTAAATGACGAACCCAACACCGCGTACGGTGTTGGCACCCGACTATGATCGGACACTAGGTACGTCACGCGTTTCCTAGGTTAAGCAGTTTAAACAGTTTATATGAATTTACACAAGACATCCAGCAGAGTATTTTTTACAGATAATATGAAAATAACGACTGCAAGTTTGGCAAGGTGCACTTGCCTGAGGTTTGAATTCCACTTAGGTCCTGGTTTCGGAAATTTCCAGAGATGTCTCCGAAAGCTGAAATAAATAGTACCATCACGCTCAGAAGGTGTCAAACAGCTAGGAACGCCTGTCCTTGGGTCCAATTTGGAGACAAGGGCAAAAACGACAATTTCGGGCCAAAACGGGGTCCACCGGTGGGCCCGCTTTGCACCAAAAAATGTGTCAGGGTCAACGGTCTCCAAATTCACCAAACTTAGTGTCAACAGGTCAGGAACGCTGATACGAACCCAACGGAACTTTCAGATTTGAATTTCGATGAGCCGATCACAAAATCGCCCGTCGAGCGGGGCCTGTGGGGCCCACGACATGCGATTTCGTCAACGTTCTCAGAATCGAACCAAACTTGACCCATAGGACCAGCGTATCGCTACGAGTCCGATGGCGCAAGTTTCGTCTCGATCTGACATATGTGCACGAAGTTAGGATGAATTGCAGAAAAGGCGGATACGGGGCGATGTCCGCGGATACGCGTTGATTCCGGTGTGCACGCACACCCGAATCAGCTTCCGCGAAATCCCACACGTCCGTATCGACGAGACGCACGTATCTGTGAAGACCGCACGCGACAAAGTCGTCCCGTTTGGCGGGGCGCACTCAGTTCTGGGATGAAACAGGGTCTGGTTTTTCTTGTTTTTGGATCGCGGTGTGCGATCACCACAGGACGCGATGCCCCGAGCGGTTTGTCCGGGCACCGAGAGGGTCATACAGGCTTCGCGTAAAAATTTACAGAATCGAAATCAGAGGTCCGAGGTGTGAGATACGAGTACCTGAAGGGAACCCGAGAAACCGGGGTTTTTCTATGTCCGACACGCGAGTTCGTGTCCTGGACGCTGTGTCCTCTGCTAGGGCTAGGGTTTAGGGCTGTGTCCGCGTGTCCGGAGCTGCGCTGGACGGGTTCGACCGAGCCTCGCCGGGGAAGGGCGTCTCAGGGCGGCGGAGATGGGCCCGGGGAGGTCTCGGGCGGTGGCTGCGGCTCCGGGCGAAGGGGAGAACAGCAGCCGCGGGGAGAGAGAGGAGGAGGAGGGGGTTCTGGAGAGGCTGGCCGGCGTCGGCGCTGGCTGGGCGGCTCTCGGCGAGCTGGTCGGCGGCTAGGGAGGAGGTCGGCGTCGAACGGTGCTGAGGGAGGACGGGGTTAGGGTTCCGGCGAGGGGGATTGAGGGAGATGGGGAGGCGGAGGAGGTCGGGGTAGGGGTTTTTATAGGGGGATCCACGGGGGGGGGGGGAGGGGGGTTGTGGCCGGGTTAGGCGGGGCTGAGGTCGACGTAGGCGGCTCTCGCGGAGGGGAGGCGCGATCGTGGCGGCCGAAAATCGCGGCGGCGACGGAGGGATCGAGCGAGAGGGAGTCGTGGGGTTGGGGGTGAGGCGCCGGGTCGGGTTCGGGTGCGGGTGTGGCCGACCCGCCCGACCCGCTAAGGCGCTGGGCTGGGCTGGGTGCTAACGGGCTCGGCCCACTGGGCCGGGCCGGGCCCAAAGAAAAATAACAGAAAAATAAAAATAAAAATAATAATAATCATCATTTAATTAATTTAATTAGTAAATAGTTTTTAGGCTTTTAAAAATAGGTCTGAGGCCCAATAAAATCTCAGAAAATTATCCTTAGTCCGGTTTTCTATTTTACACCCAAAAATATTATTTTTATTTCTTTTTAATGTTGGTTATTAGCAATTAAAAATCATAAATTCACCAAAGGACCTATGTAAATTCCTGAAAAATTGCATATTAATACTAAAAAATTGATTTAAAATATCTAAAAATTTAGGGTGTTTACAATCTACCCCCCTTAAGAGGATTGTGTCCTCGCAATCGAAGGGTAAACTATAAAGGCAAGATTTACAGAATTAAAGAATGCTTAGGTTCTACCTGCATCAGCAAATAAGTGTGGATAACGCTGGCGCATAACATCTTCTCGCTCCCAGGTCGATTCGCCAGGAGAGTGCTGTTTCCAAGCTACTCGAACCAGCCTGATTGTCTGCCCTCGCAGTGTCTTCTCGCTGGTGTCGAGTATACCCACTGGCTGCTCTTCGTATCTCAGGCTAGGTCCTACCGAAATCTCAGAATGATCAACTATATGACTTGGGTCCGTCACATATCTCCTCAGTTGTGAGACGTGGAATACATCATGCACTCCCTCTAAGGATGGAGGTAATGCAAGACGGTAAGCCACCTCACCAATGCGCTCCAAGATATCGAATGGCCCAATGTACCTTGGGCTTAACTTGCCTCTGCTGTCGGATCTGATAGTACCTCTAGTGGGCGAGATCCTCAAAAATACATGCTCTCCTTCCTTGAACTCCAGGGGTCGTCTGTGCGCATCGGCCCAATGCTTCTGTCTATCCTGGGCTGCACGGAGATGATTCTGAATCTGCCTTACTTTCTCCACTGTCTCCGTTACCAACTCTGGACCCAGTATTTGACGTTCGCCAACGTCGCTCCAGCATATTGGCGATTTGCACTTCATTCCGTACAGTGCCTCGAAAGGTGCCATCTGAATGCTTGCCTGATAGCTGTTGTTGTAGGAGAACTCCACTAAGTGCAGGTGATCTTCCCAAGATCCTTCGAAGTCCAGTATACATGATCGCAGCATGTCTTCCAAGATCTGAATTGTGCGCTCTGATTGGCCATCTGTCTGAGGATGATAGGCAGTACTGAACTTGAGCCTGGTGCCGAGACTCTCTTGCATGCTTCGCCAGAAGTGAGATGTAAATCTCGAGTCTCAATCTGATACAATACTAACCGGCACTCCATGTAATTTTACGATCTGTCGCATATATATGTCGGCTAGTACTTCCGTGGATTGTCCGACTCTGAATGGCAAGAAGTGAGCCGACTTAGTGAGCCGATCCACGATGACCCATACTGCATCCTTTCCACTAGGGCTTCTTGGAAATCCAGTGACGAAGTCCATGGTAATATGCTCCCACTTCCATTCAGGGATGGGAAGTGGCTGCAACATACCTGCAGTCCTTTGGTGCTCGGCCTTCACCTGTTGGCAGACTAAGCATTTTGCCACAAATCGGGCAATCTCCCTTTTCATTCCATGCCACCAGTAATATTGTCTTAAGTCCCGGTACATCTTGGTTCCTCCTGGATGAACCGAGTATATGGAGCTATGGGCTTCTGTCATCAACTCCTGCCTTAATTCTCCATTTGGAACATATAGGCAATTTTCGCACCGTAATATTCCGTCCTCATGGATGCGAAGTCCCGTCTGCAGGCCTGCTTCTGTTCTCTCTCTCAGCCTTCGGAATCTGGCATCATTAGGCAAAGCTTCCTTGATTCTCTCCACCAGCGATGACTTCACTTCGAGGTTAGCCAGCAAACCATTTTGTCCAGGTAGAACAATCTCTATCTGAAGATCTTGCAAGTCTTGTAATAGCTGAGGCTGCTCAGTTAAGAAATAAGCCGAGGGTTTTCTGCTGAGGGCGTCGGCTACAACATTTGCTTTCCCCGGGTGGTACTGCAGATCGATGTCAAAGTCCACCATCAACTCAAGCCAACGCCTTTGCCTCATGTTGAGCTCCTTCTGTGTATAAACATACTTCAAGCTCTTATGATCAGTGAATATCTTGACCTTCTCTCCGTACAGATAATGTCTCCAGATCTTCAATGCAAAAATCACTGCAGCTAGCTCCAGGTCGTGCGTTGGGTAATTCTTCTCGTGAACCTTCAGCTGCCTCGATGCATAAGCGATAACCTTGCCATGTTGCATCAAGACACAACCTAGTCCACTACCGGATACATCACTATAAACAACAAAACCTCCTGACCCTGAGGGAAGAGTCAAGACTGGTGCTGTTGTTAGACGCCTCTTCAATTCTTCAAAGGCATTCTGGCATTCTTCCGTCCATATGAACTCCTGGTCCTTCCGTGTCAGCTTAGTCATCGGCTCTGCGATCCTTAAAATTTTTTCTATGAACCGCCGGTAATACCCGGCAAGTCCAAGAAAACTTCTCACTTCTGCAACAGAGGTAGGGGTAGGCCAGGTTTCTATAGCAGTGACTTTTTCTGGGTCCACAGACAGTCCTTCACCCGAGATAATATGCCCTAAGAATGGCACCTTGTCCATACAGAACTCACATTTGCTGAGTTTGGCATACAACTTCTCCCTTCTCAAGGTTTCTAGCACAATTCTAAGGTGTTCCTCGTGCTCTTCGTGGTTCTTGGAGTAGACTAGGATATCATCAATGAATACCACCACGAACTTATCCAAGTACTGATGGAAGACCCCGTTCATCAAACTCATAAATACGGCGGGTGCGTTGGTTAAACCAAACGGCATAACTAGGAACTCATAATGTCCATACTTAGTTCTGAAGGCCGTCTTTGTGATATCTTCCTTCTTCACCCTAATCTGGTGATAACCGGATCTAAGGTCAATCTTTGAGAATACCTTAGCCCCACTTAATTGGTCAAACAAATCATCAATGCGTGGTAATGGGTACCGGTTCTTAATAGTTACAGCATTAAGGGCTCTGTAATCAATACACAACCGTACAGATCCATCCTTCTTGGGTATAAAAAGTATAGGTGCTCCCCATGGTGAAACACTGGGCCGGATAAATCCTTTCTCCAGAAGGTCGTCAACTTGTGCTTTCAACTCCACTAACTCCTTAGGTGCTAGCCGATATACCGATGAAGTGATAGGTTCTGTCACGCCCCAGTCCCAAAATACGTAGGACTAGGTCACGTAACCATGCCAGCTGGCCCGTATATATGGCAACTACAATATATGGAAACCATATATACGTGCGTACGCTGTATAATGAACAATAAATTCACAAGTGGTAAGACTAATCACAAGTCACAAGGTAATATCTAAATCTCATCCACATAATCAAATATGAATAAACAATAACCATTTAGCTAGATCTCAATGATAAGTATCTAAGGAATGACAGTCGGATGAAAATAAATCTACTGCCGAAATAGAATATGAAAATGAACCAGATACACACCATATAAGAACCACATCTGACAATCACGAGGCTCGAAGAGAAGACCTCCTCGGGATATACGTAACATGTCCGGATCTGTGCTCCTACGAGTACTCAAGAATATATACACCTGGCAGGGGACCAGGTCCTCAGAGGGACATAGCAAGATACAGAAAAATGACATGCCATAATGTAAATACTGAATAAATAAATGGGGTATGCTAACCATCTAAGTGAATACAATTTAAAGACCTTGTAGTACGCATGGGAATGTGTGGCTAGACATATGCTGACGTAATTCACCAATCGTCGGGACTGGCTAGTATATGTGTCATATGCCCCCGGACTCACGGGTAGCTCTGCAATCGACCATCTCTGGTACGAAGGTATAAAACATTATTGGAGGGGGTGTCCCATACGTCTACTAAGTGTCTTTCCCGTCCAATGTAGATATACAAGTCGTGAAAACGACGTGGACATCTCAAACTATAATGCAAGTCTCAATAAAATAAACAACTAAGCTAAATACCACTACACGTGTTGCTCACACTGATGGCCAGTCGCGCATGAGGCACGCGTCCCTACATGTACTCACTCTGTGACGTATAATGATACGTGTCAAGGCCTGAGAAGTTATATCAATAATTTCATAACTTTAGGTGGGTCTACTAGACACTAGGTCAGACACAAGTCCTAACGTCAACGCCTTCGTTGACTGCACCCGAGTTTTCTCGGACGCGCACATTTATATAATATAAAAATAGATAAACATGTAACTAGCAATAACTGAATTTAAACAGTACAATAAGGCAAGGTATACTTGCCTGGCAGGAGAGCTGCAAATATAATGTCCAGATGTCAAATACCAAGTGTCAGAAACTATGGCCTCAGAAGGAAAGTCTCCGGATGCTGAAATAAACATCACTAACAGTCTCAGAAAATATCAAATAGCTAGAAACGCCTGTCTTTAAGTCCAATTTGGACACATGGGCAAAAATGACAGTTTCTGGTCAAAGTGGGGTCCACATGTGGGCCCACTTTGCTCCGAAAAATGTGTCAGGGTCAAAGGTCTCTAAATTTGCCAAACTTAGTGTCAACAAGTCAGGAACGATGATACGAACCCAACGAAACTTCCAAAATTGGATTTCGATGAGCCGGTCACAAAATCGCCCGTTAAGTGGAGCCTGTGGGGCCCACGATACGGAATTTTGTCAACGTTCTCAGAATCGAACCAAACTTGGCTCACAGGACCAGCGTATTGCTATGAGTCCGATGGCGCAAGTTTCGTTTCGATCCGACGTGTGTACACAAAGTTACAGCGTGTTCCAGAACTGACGGATACGGGGTGGTGTCGGCGGATACGCGTTGATTCCGGTGTGCACGCACATCCAAATCAACTTCTCCGAACTCCTACACGTCCGTATCAACGTCGCGCACGTTTCGGTAAAGACCGCGTGCGACCAAGTCGTCCCGTTTGGCGGGGCGTACCCAGTTCCGGGGTGAATCGGGTCATTGTTTTTCCTGTTTTTGGATCGCGTGCCGCGATCGCCACAGGACGCGATGCTCCGAGCGGGTTGCACGGGCACCGAGGTGGTTACATAGTCTACATAACGCAACTGACGGAATTAGAAACAGAGCTACGAGGTGAGAGAAAAATATACCTGAACAGGGCTCCGGGAAATCGAATCCCACGTGTCCGAGGGTCTCCTTCGTGTCCTGGACTGCTGTTGTGTCCGTGTCAACCGTTGCTCGCCCTAGGGTTTCAGCTGTGGCGGACACGGCGGAGGCAGTCAGGGACCGTGGAGGTCAGGGGAAGTCACGGTGGTTCTCCGGCGAGGTCGGCGGAGCTGTGGCGAGGAGGAAGGGGGTTCTGGTCGAGGGGAAAAAGGAGCTCGGGGGAGGAGATGCTCGGGTCCGACGGAGGAGGTTGGAGGAGGATGAACGGAGGCGGCTGGGTCGTGTGGCGGAGAGCGGCTGACCAGTCGGGGAGTGGCAGGGAGGTGCTGGGGAAAGAGAGGAGTAGGTGATGGTGGCGTTGGAGCTGGTGGTGGAGGATGGTGGTGGCGGCGGACTGTGTTGGGGGTGGCGGTGGTGGTGGAGAAGAAGTGGAGGAGGAGGAAGGCGGACGGAGGTCGGGGGTCGGCTCCGGCCGGCGGGGTCGGCTCCGGCCGGGGAGGATGAGGAGAGGAAGAGGGTGAGAGGAGAGAGGGAGCGGCGGGAAGGAGGAAAGGAGGAGGAGAGGAAGAAGATGGCCAGCGGGGGGTCGGCTCCGCCGCGGGCGGGGGCTCCGGCGAGGCTCGCCGCCGGCGGCCGGGGGGGGGGGGCAGCAGCTCGGCTGGGGTCGGGTAGATTTTTTTAGGATTTCTGATTTTATTTTCTTTTTCTTTTATTATATAGAAAATTATAATGATATTTTAAGTAAAAATATCTAGAGATATTTTTGGGATATTTTGGGATATTTTCGGGATCTTTTCGGGTGAGTCCCGCGTCCAAATGGACGTTGCAGGTTCACCGGCCAATGAGGGGGTGACACGCTGCACTGCAATTTGCAGGAAAGTCCCTGTAATTTCATAAATTGCATAAAAGTCCTATAATTTGGGAAATTACGCAATTACGAAATTGTCTGGAAAAACACCCGATTTCGAAAAATACTAAAATTCACAGAATTGAAGGAAAAAGCTGTGTCAGGGTCCCGAGGGGAATGGGGGTGAGTCTGGGCAGGGGTTGGACCTGGTTTCTGGGTGATACGGGCCACCGTATTTATTAATTAATAAATACTGCGCACGGTGTTCTCTAATTATTTAGAGGCAGGTAGGGTCATAATTTTTCTACGATGTCAATACACTAAATGTAGTATACTCAGTGTAGAAAATTAACGTATTTTTGTTTGGGCAAAACAGGTGCATGTTGGGCCTCAAATCCCTAGGGGTACAAAGATGGGTAAAGAGCAGAAAATTAAATAGGTAATAAATACGGACGATTGTAACGATATTTGTGCGTCTCATTCGAGGCTCAAAACAAAGCATCTGGGAGTTGCACAAAATTCAGGAAAATAGTCTGACATGTCTAGGACAGGTATGTGAACTTTATTCGGGGATAACAGTCAAAGTAAAGCTCCAAATAATTCAGTGATGGACAGGTGCGCAGGTCAACAGGATATATAGGCAAAATAAATTAAAAATATTGCCATAAATCCTAAATTGTTAAAATAATCCTGAAAATACTGAAACCGGGTCGAGGGAGTTTACAATCTACCCAACTTATAAAAATTTCGTCCTCAAAATTAAAACTAAGCCATGGTAGAAGGGAAAGACGGTATAAGATATAATTTAACAAAGTAATTTATATCTTGGTTTACGAATAGGTTCAAAAATATTTACGCATGTCGTCTACACTCTTCCAAGTAGATCTCCTGGCGCGTCATGCTTCCATGCCACGCGGATCAAGGGAATAGACTGATTCTCAACACTTTCTCAATGATCAAGGATTCCCACTGGTTGCTTTTGATACGACAAGCTCTGCCTAATGGTGATCTCTGAATGGTTGAGAACCTGACTGCTGTCTGTCACATATCGCCTGAGTTGCGATACGTGGAATACATCAGGTACTCTCTCAAGGGAAGGTGGTAGCGTAAGTTGATATGCCACTACTCCCACTCTTTCTAGCACGTAAATGGTCCAATATACCTTTGCCTCAACTTCCTGCGTCCTCCGAATCGAATGGTGTCTCTAGTAGGTGATATCCTCAAGATGACATGATCGTCCTTTTTGAATTCCAAGGGACGATGATGACGGTCTGTCCACTGCCTATGTCTGTCTTACACTGCTTGCCAGTGCCCTTGTATTTACTTAACTGTCTCTACGGTGTTGACCACCAACTCTGGTCACGCGAATCCTTGTCTGGTAAAATGCTGACTGGTATGCCGTACAATCTTACGATTTGCCTCATATAAGTACTGTCTTCGTATCTTCAGAGTAATTACGACGGTTGCAAGTTCCAAATTCTTCTCATGTACTCATAATTGTCTAGTTGCATATGCCATTACCTTGCCATCCTGTATTAATACGCATCCCAAACTTTTTTCGGATGCGTCTGTAGATCACAACCGCCTGATCCGGATGGAATAGTCAATATGGTGCTGTGGTCAGTTGCTTCTTCAACTCCTCGAAAGCGGCTTGACACTCGTTGGTCCATAGGAATTCTTAATTCTTATAAGTCAACCTAGTCATAGGTGCTGCTATCCATTCAGGAGTCAATCAATTGTTTATCCAGGTAAAATCTATTTAGACTCCTGACAGCAAAAATGATACATTCTTTATCGTAATACTTGAGTTCTGAACTTGACCCAAGTTACGAGGCAAAATTTAAAAATCTTATGCTGCCATAGTGGCGCACGTACCAGGAATGTAGGTAGGTAGCGAAGATCATTCTAAAAAATAGCACAGTTTAACTGCAATCTAATCTAATAATAGGGTTTGGTAATTACCCAAGAAACAAACAGAAATGGCTACAAAAATAATACACTTTCGTATTTATACTAAATACGAGGTTTCGTCTTTCCGAAATAAGGGAAGACGGAAAACAGTAATCAAGAGTTCAAGGGGAAGGTAATAGATTAGAAGTGTGGGGATCAAGGCGTTTAAAGAATTCGAGGGGAATTGTCAAGGCAGTTGTGGATTGAAATGTTATTTTGATAATTCCTATTCACATGCTCGTATCAGTACAGTCATGTAGCTGATACGATATGCTCAGACATATCTAGAGGGCAAGTACATCTGTCTACTAATCACTATATATCTCAATCCACGTAAAGTAGTTATGCGAAGGGCGAATCAAAATGCACTAAGGTTGATCAGACCGTAATACACTGATTCTGAATAGACAATTGTATTAGTGGAGTGGATCAGGCCCCAATAACACATGTGTCATGAATAAGCTCGATAAGGAATAAGCTTGCAAAACTAGGCTATAATAGCAGTATGAGTCAAGGTAGTATAGTAAATATAAGTATGCTAGATTATGATACGAGAAATTACAAAACAATTCAAATTCACAAAAAGACAAAGACTCTACAATCTCTACAGTTATTACTCTAATTCCTTGTCTAAGTCGCTAGTTGACCTAAAAGAGGTATGGCCTTCTAAGTTCTACAATCTTAATATACACTATAGGTTGTCTGTCTAAAACAGAGATTTCAAGAAAGTTCACATAAAGTAGGGGATTTGAGGTTGTCTGCGTAAATCAGAGATAAAATAATTTGACGTAACGCATGACGTCAGAGCTATCCGCGTAAAAAGTCTGTGCGTAACAGTCTGCGCGTAAAAGTCTGGGTGAAAGTCTGAGCGTAAAAATTTTGCGCTAAAATCTGCGCAAAAATATCTCCTGCGTAAAGTCTAACATTCATTGCAGCGTAAAGTTGTACAAGAAATTCATGAGTTTGTCAGTCAAGTTAATGAATCTGTCATCTGACAAAAGTACTTGCACAACGATCGAGTGGATGGTTTGATGATGGTTTGCACAGAGTTCTAGGTTATCGTTTAGGGACCTTATGGACATAAGTCATCTTACTATCGAGGTGAGACAAAACCAGATGTCCCGTCAAAAAGCTGTTCCTTTTTGCACAGGGCTCGAGGCGTATCTCTGCGCAGGATTTGGTCGTGTCTGGGGAAAGCTAAGGCTGTAACAAATACGCCAATATCATATTCTTATGTTACGCCTAAAACAGGTTACTCTACGCTGGTTATCTATGAATCATTAGGTTTAAGCAGGGCAGTTACCTACGTGGCTGGCATGATGCGTCATACGCAGGATAAGGAAGACTAAGGGCGGCGTAAAGGGGACAAGCTTCTACATAATTTGGTTTTTACGCCATCAGGAAAGTCATTTGGCTTTTACGCTAACTACGGTCAATTGGCTTTACGCCAACAAGGGTAAGGGGTCTCTGGCGTAAAACTCTGGTCATCCAAGCATAGGATGAGGGTTTCAGTCCTAGTATTCAATCTTAGATTTCTATGGGTTCCTCAAGGCTAGGGTCAACACTAGGGTCAAATCTCTAATAATCCTATCTCTAACTAATCCTAGTAGTGTTTATACTATACTCAAGTCATACATAAATATGTCAAGGGATAAGGGTAAGTTAATCTATAGGTAAGTGACGCTAGGGTTTACTTAGGAAGTCAGGAAGGCTAGGGTTCACTAAGTAATCCGAACTTAAGGATATGTCAAAGCCCTAGTAGTATTCTTATTAGGAATGCTACCTTAATTATCATCCTATTAACCGGAGTTCCTATATTCTAGCAGGGATTATACTAAAAGAATTATCAGGGAAGCACTTGAATCAAGCAGGATGCAATTATGTAAGTAGGACAGACTGGACGGAAGATAAGTCATAGTCAATTTGGATGAGATTCTATATTCTAATCCTAGGTGCAGGCTTGCTCGGTACAGTAACGTAACCGAGACAATATGCTCTGAGACGCAGGCTTGCTCGGTACAGTAACGTAACCGAGACAATATGCTCTCGACCTGCATGGGCCACCACTAAAAACATTGTCACACCCCAGTCCCAAAATACGTAGGACTAGGTCACGTAACCATGCCAGCTGGCCCGTATATATGGCAACTCCAATATATGGAAACTATATATACGTGCGTACGCTGTATAATGAACAATAAATTCACAAGTGGTAAGACTAATCACAAGTCACAAGGTAATATCTAAATCTCATCCACATAATCAAATATGAATAAACAATAACCATGTAGCTAGATCTCAATGATAAGTATCCAAGGAATGACAGTCGGATGGAAATAAATCTACTGCCGAAATAGAATATGAAAATGAACCAGATATACACCATATAAGAACCACATCTGACAATCACGAGGCTCGAAGAGAAGACCTCCTCGGGATATACGTAACATGTCCGGATCTGTGCTCCTGCGAGTACTCAAGAATATATACACCTGGCAGGGGACCAGGTCCTCAGAGGGACATAGCAAGATACAGAAAAATGACATGCCATAATGTAAATACTGAATAAATAAATGGGGTGTGCTAACCATCTAAGTGAATGCAATTTAAAGACCTTGTAGTACGCATGGAAATGTGTGGCTAGACATATGCTGACGTAATTCACCAATCGTCGGGACTGGCTAGTATATGTGTCATATGCCCCCGGACTCACGGGTAGCTCTGCAATCGACCATCTCTGGTACGAAGGTATAAAACATTATTGGAGGGGGTGTCCCATACGCCTACTAAGTGTCTTTCCCGCCTAATGTAGATATACAAGTCGTGAAAACGACGTGGATATCTCAAACTATAATGCAAGTCTCAATAAAATAAACAACTAAGCTAAATACCACTACACGTGTTGCTCACACTGATGGCCAGTCGCGCATGAGGCACGCGTCCCTACATGTACTCACTCTGTGACGTGTAATGATACGTGTCAAGGCCTGAGAAGTTATATCAATAACTTCACAACTTTAGGTGGGTCTACTAGACACTAGGTCAGACACAAGTCCTAACGTCAACGCCTTCGTTGACTGCACCCGAGTTTTCTCGGACGCGCACATTTATATAATATAAAAATAGATAAACATGTAACTAGCAATAACTGAATTTAAACAGTACAACAAGGCAAGGTATACTTGTCTGGCAGGAGAGCTGCAAATATAATGTCCAGATGTCAAATACCAAGTGTCAGAAACTATGGCCTCAGAAGGAAAGTCTCCGGATGCTGAAATAAACATCACTAACAGTCTCAGAAAATATCAAATAGCTAGAAACGCCTGTCTTTAAGTCCAATTTGGACACAGGGGCAAAAATAACAGTTTTTGGTCAAAGTGGGGTCCACATGTGGGCCCACTTTGCTCCGAAAAACGTGTCAGGGTCAAAGGTCTCCAAATTCGCCAAACTTAGTGTCAACAAGTCAGGAACGATGATACGAACCCAACGGAACTTCCAGAATTGGATTCCGATGAGCCGGTCACAAAATTGCCCGTCAAGTGGAGCCTGTGGGGCACACGATACAGAATTTTGTCAACGTTCTCAGAATCGAACCAAACTTGGTTCACAGGACCAGCGTATTGCTACGAGTCCGATGGCACAAGTTTCGTTTCGATCCGACGTGTGTACACAAAGTTGCAGCGTGTTCCAGAACTGACGGATACGGGGCGGTGTCGGCGGATACGCGTTGATTCCGGTGTGCACGCACATCCAAATCAACTTCTCCGAACTGGAGAGCGGCTGACCGGTCGGGGAGTGGCGGGGAGGTGCTGGGGAAAGAGAGGAGTAGGTGATGGTGGCGTTGGTGCTGGTGGTGGAGGATGGTGGTGGCGGCGGACTGTGTTGGGGGTGGCGGTGGTGGTGGAGAAGAAGTGGAGGAGGAGGAAGGCGGACGGAGGTCGGGGGTCGGCTCCGGCCGGGGAGGATGAGGAGAGGAAGAGGGTGAGAGGAGAGAGGGAGCGGCGGGAAGGAGGAAAGGAGGAGGAGAGGAAGAAGATGGCCAGCGGGGGGTCGGCTCCGCCGCGGGCGGCCGGGGGGGGGGGGGTGCAGCAGCTCTGCTGGGGTCGGGTAGATTTTTTTAGGATTTCTGATTTTATTTTCTTTTTCTTTTATTATATAGAAAATTATAATGATATTTTAAGTAAAAATATCTAGAGATATTTTTGGGATATTTTGGGATATTTTCGGGATCTTTTCGGGTGAGTCCCGCGTCCAAATGGACGTTGCAGGTTCACCGGCCAATGAGGGGGTGACACCCTGCACTGCAATTTGCAGGAAAGTCCCTATAATTTCATAAATTACGTAAAAGTCCTATAATTTGGGAAATTGTGCAATTACGAAATTGTCTGGGAAAACACCCGATTTCGAAAAATACTAAAATTCACAGAATTGAAGGAAAAAGCTGTGTGAGGGTCCCGAGGGGAATGGGGGTGAGTCTGGGCAGGGGTTGGACCTGGTTTCTGGGTGATACGGGCCACCTTATTTATTAATTAATAAATACTGCGCACGGTGTTCTCTAATTATTTAGAGGCAGGTAGGGTCATAATTTTTCTACGGTGTCAATACACTAAATGTAGTATACTCAGTGTAGAAAATTAACATATTTTTGTTTGGACAAAACAGGTGCATGTTGGGCCTCAAATCCCTAGGGGTACAAAGATGGGTAAAGAGCAGAAAATTAAATAGGTAATAAATACGGACGATTGTAACGATATTTGTGCGTCTCATTCGAGGCTCAAAACAAAGCATCTGGGAGTTGCACAAAATTCAGGAAAATAATCTGACATGTCTAGGACAGGTATGTGAACTTTATTCGGGGATAACAGTCAAAGTAAAGCTCCAAATAATTCGGTGATGGACAGGTGCGCAGGTCAACAGGATATGTAGGCAAAATAAATTAAAAATATTGCCATAAATCCTAAATTGTTAAAATAATCCTGAAAATACTGAAATCGGGTCGAGGGGATTTACAGGTTCAGCTCCTGGAGTTAGGTCTATTGTGAATTCTATTTCCCGATCAGGTGGTAAACCTGGAAGATCATCGGAAAATACATCCACAAATTCCGTTATGACTCTTGGGTAACCTGAATCTTCTTCTACAGTCAATACCCTAAGAGTTGGCTGGACCCCTTGTTCTACAGCTCCTCGAAGAAATTCAAACTCAGGAAGGCTAGGGGGTCTAAATATCACTTTTCCAAGCCGGCAATCCAGTGTCGCATGGTAATGACTTAACCAGTCCATACCAAGTACAACATCGTAATCAGGCATAGAAAAGATCAAAAATTGGGCTCGCATCTCTCGGCCACATACTACCACTGAACATGATCTACAAGTATCACTAACCGAGATAATTCTACCTTCCGTTAGAATTCTCTTCATCTTCGAGAGAGGTGCGGTAGCTATTCTATGTGTAGCTACGAAGCTAGCAGCAATAAATGAATGCGAGGCTCCAGAATCAAATAATGCTACAGCAGGAATTGAAGCTACTAATATGGTACCTGCTATCACTTCGCCTGCAGTAGCTTCCTCAGTGACTGCTAGTGCATATGCCTGACCTCGTCCCTGAGCGGGACCCCTTTGCTGACGAGCTTGCTGGAACAATGCTGCCTGAGGTGGTAGAGGTGGCCTGGCTCCTCCAGGCCCTGTCTGTGTTGCTCCCCCAGCTGGAAGAGCTGCAGGTGGAGCTGGTCGATTCGAAACTCCCTCTCGACGTTCCGAGCAGTCCTTTGAGAAGTGTTGTCCAGATCCGCAAACCAGGCAGAGCCCCAGCTTGCGTCTACATTCTTTTTCAATATGTCCTACCTTGCTGCAGTAATGGCAAGTAGGCAGGTTCTTAGTTGCTGCTCTTGGAGGCGGGCTCTTCTGGGGCCGTTTAGCAGATTCCCCCGGTGATGACTTGGACGGTGCTGAGGAGAAGGGACGTTTCAGGCTTGATTCCCTCCGAGTAACGCGCTCCAGCCGACGTGCTGCAGCTAGGACGTCGGTGTAAGAGGTGGGCGCGACCGATCCGATTAACTTCTGAAGCTCGAACCTGAGCCCATCAAAGAACTTCTCCGCCTTCTCCTCTTCGGTAGAAATTAGCGAAGGGGCGAAGCGGCTTAGGCGAATGAATTCGGCGTTATATTCCTCCACCGTCATGTTGCCCTGGATCAGGCGGTTGAATCTGTCTCGGAGTTCTGACCGAGCCACAGCAGGGATGTACATTTCCTGGAAGAGTCTGGAGAACTCCTCCCAGGTAACCTGATCATATCCGAGCCTTCTTTCTTCGGACAACCACCAATGATGCGCGTTGTCCGTCAGTTGCATCCTGACGGTAGTCATCCATTTGTCCCTTGGTAGTTCGGCGGCCTCCAACTGATGCTGTGTGTTTGTAAGCCATTCATGTACTTCAGTTGGTCCTTCCTTGCCCGAGAAGGTACGGGGCTTAAGTTGGCGGAAATCCGTGATAGATCCCATCGCTGGCCGCCTATTTGGTAGATTTGCATGCTCCAACGCTGCGACTAGGCTGTTCCTTAGGTTCTCGGCCTCTCGGCGTTGGGCCTCCTGCTGGGTCAGCTGTTGGGCCTGCATCATTGCGTAGAACATCTGAAACATTTGCTGGCCGTCCATTGCCTGTCCTGGGGGAAAGACAGGCATTGTAGGAGGGAACTGGGGAGGAGGCGGGATGTCATCACGCCTGAACCTGGAACTTGGCTGGCCAGTTTGATTGCTCTGAGAGGATTGTCCTCTGGTATCTGGCGTCGTTCCAGCTTCACAGGTAAACCCTGCTTCAGTCGGTGTACCCAAGGGGGTCTCGTCACCACGTCTGGGATCCATAACTCTGCATCAAAAGGAAACAATGAGAACGCACAGAGGAATCAAAACAGGATGCAATTCAAGCAATTAAATGGAATTCGACATAGAGTTCAAAAACGATTCAATCAATGGATAAGATCCTATAACCTATCTTATTGCAGGCCTGTCCGGTCCCTAAGTTGAAACCGAACAATTTAGATTGGACCTGCATGGGCCACCACAAAAACTATGTCACGCCCCAGTCCCAAAATATCGAGGGACTGGACACGTGACAACGGCCAGCAGTACGCACCGATGGATAACCCAATTTAATGGAGCCATCAGGGCGTACTTAAGCTGTAAATAAGGTCTACTATAACAAGTCACACTAATCTCATCCATAACGATAAAGAAATAACTGCATAATGAAATGGAAATAAGTAGCAACAATAATCACAGCAAGTCAGTCGGAGAAACAATCCGACTTAAGTCTGAATAACTGGCTCTATAGGCCAGGAACAAAAGAGGTAAACATGAAATAGTACTGAGTACTGGAACAGGCACTCAGGAGAAGTCCTCGGCAGTCACCTCGTCTTCAGTGTTCGGTTCTATTCCAGCAATAGCTTCAGCTCCGGTCCCGTATACCTCGGGGTACTGCTCCTCTGCTAAACATGGGGACATAATCCATTCCAGGTCCTCAGTGGACATAGCAAGGCACAAATAATACAAGCCAAATGAATAAGCAGTGCAATAAATAAATGGACAGCAGGGTAAACTAAGTAACCATCTATGTGATATGCAAATGAGAGCAACACTAGTACTCAGGCTGAGACCGCTACAAGCTCTGTGTCGGGGAGCCGGTAGCAGCAATAACACGTAAAGGGTCTAGCTCTGCTGGAGAGTCTACAATCTCACAATAATAGTAGATATATATATATAGAACAGCCTGTAGCCTGTGTGTCTCTCCCCACCCAATGTAATCACGCAAGCCATGACCATAACGTCTCATGTCCATGTCAGCGGGATTATAACTAATGCAACAAGTCATACTGTCTATAAATAAATGTCTCTGTCAAGTCCTGTATCCTATACAGAATCATCACGAATATCTCAGGAAGATTCTGTCCATGATAGTGTCAAGTGTCCTGGGTTGTAGGGTACTTGATAGGTCAAGTACAAGAGTAAGGGGATCGTAAATCCATCTATAAATGACGAACCCAACACCGCGTACGGTGTTGGCACCCGACTATGATCGGACACTAGGTACGTCACGCGTTTCCTAGGTTAAGCAGTTTAAACAGTTTATATAAATTTACACAAGACATCCAGAAGAGTATTTTTACAGATAATATGAAAATAATGACTGCAAGTTTGGCAAGGTGCACTTGCCTGAGGTTTGAATTCCACTTAGGTCCTGGTTTCAGAAATTTCTAGAGATGTCTCCGAAAGCTAAAATAAACAGTACCATCACGCTCAGAAGGTGTCAAACAGCTAGGAACGCCTGTCCTTGGGTCCAATTTGGAGACAAGGGCAAAAATGGCAATTTCGGGCCAAAACGGGGTCCACCGGTGGGCCCGCTTTGCACCGAAAAATGTGTCAGGGTCAACGGTCTCCAAATTCACCAAACTTAGTGTCAACAGGTCAGGAACGCTGATACGAACCCAATGGAACTTTCAGATTTGAATTCCGATGAGCCGATCACAAAATCGCCCGTCGAGCGGGGCCTATGGGGCCCACGACACGCGATTTCGTCAACGTTCTCAGAATCGAACCAAACTTGACCCACAGGACCAGCGTATCGCTACGAGTCTGATGGCGCAAGTTTCGTCTCGATCTGACGTGTGTGCACGAAGTTAGGGTAAATTACAGAAAAGGCAGATACGGGGCGATGTCCGCAGATACACGTTGATTCCGGTGTGCACGCACGCCCAAATCAGCTTTCGTGAAATCCCACACGTCCGTATCGACGAGACGCACGTATCTGTGAAGACCGCACGCGACCAAGTCGTCCCGTTTGGCGGGGCGCACTCAGTTCCGGGGTGAAACAGGGTTTGGTTTTTCCTGTTTTTGGATCGCGGTGTGCGATCACCACAGGACGCGATGCCCCGAGCGGTTTGTCCGGGCACCGAGAGGGTCATACAGGCTTCGCATAGAAATTTACAGAATCAAAATCAGAGGTCCGAGGTGTGAGATACGAGTACCTGAAGGGAACCCGAGAAACCGGGGTTTTCCTGTGTCCGACACGCGAGTTCGTGTCCTGGATGCTGTATCCTCTGCTAGGGCTAGGGTTTAGGGCTGTATTCGCGTGTCCGGAGCTGCGCTGGACGGGTTCGACCGAGCCTCACCGGGGAAGGGCGGCTCAGGGCGGCGGAGATGGGCCCGGGGAGGTCTCGGGCGGTGGCTGCGGCTCCGGGCGGAGGGGAGAACAGCAGCCGCGGGGAGAGAGAGGAGGAGGAGGGGGTTCTGGAGTGGCTGGCCGGCGTCGGCGCTGGCTGGGCGGCTCTCGGCGAGCTGGTCGGCGGCTAGGGAGGAGGTCGGCGTCGAGCGGTGCTGAGGGAGGACGGGGTTAGGGTTCCGGCGAGGGGGATTGAGGGAGATGGGGAGGCGGAGGAGGTCGGGGTAGGGGTTTTTATAGGGGGATCCACGGGGGGGGGGGGTCGTGGCCGGGTTAGGCGGGGCTGAGGTCGACGTGGGCGGCTCTCGCGGAGGGGAGGCGCGGTCGTGGCGGCCGGAAATCGCGGCGGCGGCGGAGGGATCGAGCGAGAGGGAGTCGTGGGGTTGGGGGTGAGGCGCCGGGTCGGGTTCGGGTGCGGGTGTGGCCGACCCGCCCGACCCGCTAAGGTGCTGGGCTGGGCTGGGTGCTAACGGGCTCGGCCCACTGGGCCGGGCCCAACGAAAAATAACAGAAAAATAAAAATAATAATAATAATAATAATCATTTAATTAATTTAATTAGTAAATAGTTTTTAGGCTTTTAAAAATAGGTCTGAGGCCCAATAAAATCCTAGAAAATTACCCTAAGTCCGGTTTTCTATTTTACACCCAAAAATATTATTTTTATTTCTTTTTAATGTTGGTTATTAGCAATTAAAAATCATAAATTTACCAAAGGACCTATGTAAATTCCTAAAAAATTGCATATTAATACTAAAAAATTGATTTAAAATATCTGAAAATTTAGGGTGTTTACAAGAGGCGGGGGAGGTTGCTGCGGGTCTCCGGCGAGGTCGGCGGAGCTGCGACGAGGCGCTGCGGATCGCGGCTGACCGGAGTCGGGGCGGGGGAGTCTGGACGGAGAGGAGGGAAGAGAGGGAGGCCGGGCTCGCTCGGGGATTCTGGAGGAGAAGCTCGGGGTTGCCTGGCGGAGAGGAGGGAGGAGAGGGAGGCCGGGAGGCGCTGTGCGGCGAGACTCGTGGGCGGCCGGGTGTCGTAGTCGGCTGAAACGAGGGGGACGGCCGGCTGCGGGTGTCGGGCTTTATATAGAGGGTTAGGGGAGAGGGACGGCCGGGGGTTGGCCGGAAGTCGAAGGGGAAGAGGCGGGGGTTCCATGGGAGGTGAATGGGGACGGTCGCCGGCGGCTGAAACGGCCGTCGGCAGGTGAAGAATTGGGAAGGAGAAGAGATTGGGGGTTAGGGCTCCAAACGGGTCGGGTCGGGTCCAAGAGGGTTGGGTCTGACCCGGATCCGACCCGTTAAGGGTTTGGGCCGGTTCGGGTAGACCGGTCGGTCCGGTTCGGTTTAAATTTTGGGTTCGGTTTGGTTTAATGTTGGGTTTATTTATTTAGGTTAAATTAATCAATAGTTTTTAAGGCTTTAAAAATCCATCCAGGGTCCAATAAATTCCCGAAAAATTACCCTATGTCCGGTTTTTAATTTTACACTAGAAAATATAATTTTCATCACATATTAATATTATTTAAAAATCATTTAATAATTAAAGAACCTACAGAAAATTAAGAAAAATTCCAAATAAAAATTTCTTGAAAATCAGGGGGTTTACAATCTACCCCCCTTAAGAGGATTGCGTCCTCGCAATCAAAGAATAACCGGTCAACAAAGATGACTTGCAATTATTTTTCGAAGCACATTAAAATCAAGAAAATCAAAACTGAGAGTGTAAGAATAACACCTAGGAAAAATCATTTCCCTAAGTGATGAAAGTTATGAAATTTCCCAAAATTTAGAAAATTACAGTTTTAGAAAACCAGTTTTATCCTTTAAAAAACTTATCAGTTAAACATTTATAAAATATTCTAAATTATTGGCAAGTTCAAAATTATTACTAGGTTAACACTAGGTTACATATAATTAGCAAGTCAGGTTAAGTCTAAGGTCACGAACCAGCAGGCACGAAGTAAAGCAATACTAGAAACATAAAACTATAAAAACTTACGCGCATTAGCTACTCCATGGTTCTGCGCGTCTTCCAAGGTCATCGCGAAGGCTTGTCCGCGTCCTTGTGGTGGATTCCTCTGTTGCTGCTGCTGGGCTTGTTGGAAGAGTGCTGCTTGTGGTGCCAAGGGTGGCCTTGGTTGATACCCTCCTGGTGCTGGTAGAGCTTGTTGGTTTGCTCTTGGTGCTCCTCCTCGATGATAAGGACAATCCTTGGCTAACTGTTGATTGGTTCCGCAAATCAAGCATAATCCCAACTTGCGTCTGCAGTCCTTCTCAATATGGCCTTCCTTGCCACAGTATTGACATGTAGATAATATCTGCGGAGAGGCTCTGGGTGGCTGGTGTATGTGAGGTCTCTTTGCAGCTTCTTCTTGTGGTGCTTTGGCTGATGTGGAAGACCGTTTCAGACTGGTCTCTCTCCTGGTGACGCGTTCCATGCGTCGGGCTGCAGCGAGAACGTCCGAGTAAGAGGTAGGTGCGACGGATCCGATGAGTCTCTGCAGCTCAAAGTTTAGTCCGTCGAAGAATTTCTTAGCCTTCTCTTCTTCCGTTGGGATCAAAGTAGGGGCGAAGCGACTTAGACGAATGAACTCTGTGTTGTACTCCTCCACTGTCATGCTGCTCTGAGTGAGACGATTGAACTTGTCCCGAAGTTCTGATCGAGCGATAGCCGGAATGTACATCTCCTGAAAGAGTCTGGAAAACTCTTCCCAAGTGACTCGGTCTGGTCCGAGCCGGGTCTCTTCAGATAGCCACCAGTGATGAGCATTGTCCGTCAACTGCATTCTGACGGCGGTCATCCAACGTTCTCTTGGAAGTTCAGCTGCTTCCAACTGGTGTTGTATGTTGGTGAGCCACTCATGAACTTCGGTTGGTTCTTCTTTGCCCGAAAAGGTACGGGGCTTGAGTTGACGGAAATCGGTGATAGACCCCGTTGCTGGTCGCCTAGCTTGTGGGTTCACTTGCTCCAAGGCGGTTACTAGGCTGGTTCTCAAGTACTCTGCCTCGTGACGCCGAGTCTCTTGATGAATTTGCTGTTGGGCTTGCATCATTGCGTAGATCATTTGAAATATCTGCTGCCCGTCTATAGGTTGCCCTTGTGGAATACGGGCATCGGTGGAACGAACTGCGGAGGCGGCGGGATGTCATTACGTCGAAACCTTGAATTATGCTGGGCTGCTCGATCGCTTTGAGAAGATTGTCCTCGGTCTTCGGGTGTCACTCCTTCATCATAAGTAACCACAGCATCGTGTGGTGTACTCAAGGGATTCTCGTCTCCGCTTCTTGGATCCATTACTCAATTTGGACAACATTGACACATTAGAAGAAATATCTTGGGGAAGCGGTATACTAGCATACCTTTACCGCGAGCTTGGTGCGGCATCCCGCGTGGGTTCGAAGACAATATCCGGATGCCAGACTCTACTCCATGTATAGATATATCTTTGTCAACTTGTATACATAATTTTAAATTTTGTTGTTTATTTTTGGACTAATATTTTTTTAACCTGGTTACGTGAAGGCATGGATATACGAGCACTTTCCAACCCTGCAGCAGGCTAAACTGAACCGAGGGTATGATGAGAACCTTCCTAGAATGTGCCGATGGAAGCCAACTAAGGAAGGTGCCAAACGTCCTCACACATTGGCTGCCCTACAGAATGCACTCGAAAATATGACGACAGAAGAGGTGAATTTAGACCTAATTTTTTACTTAATTGGTATTAATTGACTACGTTATGCTAAATGATGTTATGCTAAATTTTATGCGGTACAGATTATTTGGGATACATACCGTAATTTGCGACAGACTAGTCGTCCATTGCAACCAGTCGATTTATATCACGGTCTTATCAGTTGTCATAAAATCGAGGAGGCTTATATGCCGGATAGAATGCTCCGTCAGTTTGGCTACGTACAAACTGTCCCAAAGCGCACTTTAAAAATGATAACTGCTCCGCGAGGTACAAAACCGCTAAACTATAATCCTGCGGCGTTCAACTGGGTATCGGATTTCTTCACCGAGTGGCAACGCCACGTTATTAGAGAAATCGAACGGCAAGCAGCAGTCAATATGACGGAGTGTAGCAACGACTACCTCGTCTACTACACCGGTGTCGGACTACCTACCTTATTCCAACGCGGAGGCGATATTGTGCGTGTACCTTCAGATCTTCCTGCCAAATCGGTCTTGTATACTGCATTGGTCAAGATGGTGAGCCAACTTCTTCACTTTCAGTTTTATATTTGTAAATGTTTATAACATAACAAATTTTTTTAATTCTCATGAATAGGCAAGAAAAGTGAAGAAGTTGGGAAGAAGCCTCGTAAGTTGCCAGGGTTCGAATTATATGGCAATCAATGACGAACTCCAACAAATCGACAACGCTCAAGATTTTCCTTTCTTGAAAAATAGAGAGCAACGTAGAGGCGGCATGAAGTTTAGGCCCCGTTTGAAGACTTATAAAACTTCCAATGAATATGACTTTTGAGACTTGTAAAAGTTTAAACTATGAATTTGAGTTGTAAAAGTTTGAATGAATTTGCTACAATTCACACTTTGAATATTTGTGTTCTAAGTTTGCTTCAATTGCTACAATTTGAAAATATGCTACAATTGCTACATACATACAATTTGTGTTCTAATTTTGCTACATACATACAGTTGTCAAATGTGCAGATTATGACAGTGGAGCTAATTTTGCTACATACATACATACAGACAGTGGATAAAGTTTAGGACTGTCAAAATTTTGACAGTCCTAAACTCACATATAACTGTGCAGACACAGTGGGTATAGTTTAGGACTGTCAATAATTTGACAGTCCTAGTATCTTCCAGGACTGTCAAAATTTTGACAGTCCTAAACTCGCATATAACCGTGCAGACACAGTGGGTAAAGTTTAGGACTGTCAATAATTTGACATTCCTAGTATCTTCCAGGACTGTCAAAATTTTGACAGTCCTAAACTTACATATAACTGTGCAGACACAGTGAGTAAAGTTTAGGACTGTCAAAATTTTGACAGTCCCAGTATCTTCCAGGACTGTCATAATTTTGACAGTCCTAAACTTACATATAACTGTGCATACACAGTGGGTAAAGTTTAGGACTGTCAAAATTTTGACAGTCCTAGTATCTTCTAGGACTGTCATAATTTTCACAGTCCTAGTTTCCTGGCACTTTTACATATTGACAGTCCTAGTATCGATTAGTATCAATGCACAACATACAGTCAAAATCGATTAGTATCAATTAGATAACTCCTTTCATTGCACAACATACACACAACATACAGTTCAATATACAGTTAAACATACATGGCTCATTGCACAAAATATATTTCAATATATAGTATCAATCGATTAGAATATCAAAGTAGTCGTTTGGCATAATTTTTGGATCCTCCATCTTTATCATCTTCTTATAGGAAACTATTACATCCGTGTAGAGTGTCGTCCATGCGATCGCTTCCTCTGGTGCGTGTTTATACCAAAGCGTAGAAGGTGGCAAAATAGGAGAATGACCGATCAACCTTGGGATGACGAAGTGTTGTCCGACAAGCCCTATGCAACATAGATTGGATACTCCGTGTTCGGCCGGGGGAGCACACATTGGAAAGAAAGTATTGTTAATACCTTGTGAGATAATTACAATAGGTATCTTATACCTATTAGAGAATACGTAAGCAGCAGGCGGGACATCTATGTAATGGTCTGGTCCGATAACTATTTTCGTACAAGGTATGCTTGCCAACAAATCTCCAACAATTTCTTCGCCGAGTATCTGCCTATAGAAGGGTAGTCGAGACTCCAACTCCTCGTACATCTTTTCCTTAACCTGTCTCCATCCTGCTTTAACTGAATAGCCTAGTTGTCTTGCTAGTACATGATATCCACAATGGCCATCCTTAGGAACATCAACAATAGACCAAATAAAATTTCGTATCTCAGGTAGGAAATTTTTAATGTATAGACTATCTGAATCAGAAAAGTTATCTAAACCCTCCGCCGTGACTGCATCGTTCATTTTCTGTTTCTTCCCTCTTCTAATAGTAAGCTTACTCTTTTTCTGCGAAAATACCACCATATCCATTACGGACTTTGCCTCCAAACTGCGTTCTATATGTTCAAACAAGGATGGATCTCTTTTAGTTGACTCCTCCTCCTTCTTTTTTGCTCTACTCTTTCTTGAGTGTGGTCTTCCCTAAGGAGTTCGAACAACAGATGGCTCTTGCAATTGAGTTATTGCCAGGACTGCAATTTCTTGGATTTTAACCTCAATGGATCTTCTCTCCGGTTCCGATGCAACACACCACCTTGAGTGTAGGAGTTTTACTTATGGCAAAGCAAAGAAATCATCTTGAACTTCTACCGTCGGCATTATCAACAGCTGTCTCCAACGTTGATCAACAACATCTATTGGAATAGGTATAGATTCATGACGATATTCGTTAATCTCATGTGCACAAGGAAGTCTGAGTGAATGTCGATATGAACAACCGCAAACCTCGGGATCATAACCCACCAACTTTGACCTACCAATCTCCTCAAACAATAAGCACAAGGCCTTGTGAGATACTACATGGATTAAACCATCCAAGAGGTGTTCATGCTTGTATTCATGCTTTGCAATATTGAGGCTCATCTCAAATGATGCTACAATCTCGTTCACCGTGGAAATAATCATCAAATGAATCGATTGCCAAACGGAGATAAAATTACCGATCGATGACCGTAGATATCTTTTTAAACTTGAGTGTGATCCTTCGACCCGGTTCGTAGTGATTGTGCCATAATGCTTCACCATGTTCGTCCATGCTAAGACGAATTGCTCTTTATGTAGTTCTAGCCAAGTATCTTTGATATAAGATATGCATGTCGGGTTACTCGTCTCACACTTTTGTTGTAATATGTACCATGTTGTGTCGTAGTTGTCTGTAGTACTTGCTCGCCATACAAGACTCCAATTACTGTAGAATTCTTTGAAGCGAAGCATGTCGATTTTATCGTCCACATTTTCAAATTTTCTCTTGCATTGAGCTTGGATATTTCGATTTATATGCCAAGTGCATAATAGTCTATGCGCATGAGAAAATATAATATCTATAGCATTTATCAGCGCATATTCTCTGTCGATAACAAAAACAGAGGGCTCTTTGTAACCTGTGTAAAGGGATTGTAGTTTTCTCAACGCCCATGTGTAATCCTCTACTGTCTCACTCTTCATAAAACAAAAAGCGACTGTAAATATTTTTCCCGTAGACGTAAACCCAACAAAGTAAAAAAGAGGCATCTTGAACTTGTTGGTCTTATATGTACAATCAAGGATCAACACGTCTGCGAAAGACCGAGCCAAGTGTGTGCAATCAGGATGAGCCCAAAACAACGAAAGGAGTTCATCAGTTTGTGGATGTCTTCTATGGTACTCCACGTAGTGATGCTCCCCAAGCAACTTCAATACTTGCTGCATCGCCATTCTTCCTTTCATACTATTAAATTTTGCCCTGGCCAAACTATTATAGATCGTCCTCATGGTAGACTTGTTCCCATCTTCTTTTTGTCGCACGGCAGAATAAATTTGTTTCGGTGCAACTCCGGAAAGGAACAATTCTTCAACCAACTTTCTCTCATCCTCCTTCAACCGTGCCACGTAGGCATGACCCGTAAGTGTCCCTGGAATAGGATGATTGTGTCTTCCATTCTTAACTTCGATTATCCACTTCACATCTTCTACTTTTACAATCAACACCTTCAATGGACAACCACATTTTCTCGTCCCAACGTTTTTCTTAGGATTTTTTTTTCAACAACACCCTTTTTTATGATGCTCCCTAATCACACCTCCTCTTCGCACCCCAGATCTACATAGTTTTGGCCCGGCCGAGATCTGATGGATCTTGCAATGGCAATTACTATTTTATGTCGTCTTTCAACTTCTCTGCACCAATCTAATGCTTCTTCCTGGATTGCAAATTGAATATCCGTTGAGAATATATCATCCACATCAACCCCAATAGCAGGATGTTCCACAACATCTGTACAAGGTTGGTCCTATAACCAATATAAAATAATATAAAATTAATAACTTCATATAATTGGCACTTCAAATAATTTAGTCTTTAAGATCCAGGACTGTCACTATTTTGACAGTCCTATTTGTATATAGGACTGTCAAAATTATGACAGTCCTACTTTTATATAAGACTGTCGAAATTCTGACAGTCCTGTATTTATATAGGACTATATAATTATTGACAGTCCTATATTTATATAGGACTATCTAATTTTATACAGTCCTTACACGATGACTGTCGAATTAGGGTTGTCGTTTTACGTACCGTACGTGCTTTGGAATAACCACATGTTCTTCGAAACGTCCGGAGTGCATATTTAATGGATTGCATGATCTGACTTCGTCATCGAAGATATTTTCATGCATTGTTCCTACAATAGTAAAAAAAACTAAATTTTTTTCTGACAATCGTAAAACTTATTCATCGTATGTTGTCGAAGTCATACCGGAAGAATATTCGTTGGACAATCACCAAAGTAAAATTTTCTTCCACTTGGGACCACAACTATCAATTTCCAAATTTAGGTTTAGACTTGGAGAATGAGAGTTTCTTCAAGTGAGGGTAAAATGCCTAAAAATCAAAATTGTTTCACTTATATAGCTTGGTGTGGGCTACCCCCAAGTAACTTTAAGAGTGACAAACTTGTAATTTTGGGAAAATTTACATTGGGCTAGCCCGAAGTAATAAGTGTAGTGCCCTTATAATTTGCCTTTCTATAATACGTCCCCTTTAATGACATATATATGGGCTAGGTTATACACGCCCCACCCACTACTTAACACATCTCATATTAAATTAAATAAAAAGTAAATATATATTAAAAAATATAATTATCCACTCTTTGGTCGGCCACCGGCGACCCCGCCCCCTCCCTCACCCTCCCCTCCTTCTTCGGCCGCCCCCGACGAACCCCCCCCTCGCTCCCCCCTCGTCGCCCGCGCCCGCCTGCGCACCTCCCTCCCGACCCCTGCGCACGGGCCTTAACCGCACGCCGCCCCCAGAGCGGGTGCCTCCGCTGCACGTCGTCCCAGCGCATCCCCGCGATCCCGTCGCCGCTTGTAACATCCCAATCCCCAAATACGTAGGACTAGGAATATGTAACATGTCTGCTACGCATTCGACCAGACTCTGGTCCGATTCGAATATGTATAAGCTGTAATATAAGGGTAACTATCTAAGAATACTGAAAATATCTATGTCTCAATCTACATAAAGAACAAAATTTCAAGAATGAACTACATGGGCTAAAGTCGGCCGCCAGTAACACATAAGCTTGAATAGACTTGAGAAAGGAATATGAGTCTATAAAACTAGGCTACATCAGCAGATGAATAAACAATATGAATAATAACCATAACTCCGAAAGAACTGATATAAGTACCTGGCACCAATGCCTGCAAGACAAAGCAACATACTTCAGTAACTCCATGCAGGCTCCACAACGGTTTATGCTACAAAACTGGCAAGGGACCAGGTCCTCAGAGGGACATAACAAGGTACAAGAAATAATATTCCAAAGTAAAATAGTGTAATGCCACATACTCAAGGGCAAACTAATATAACCATCTAAGTGATATGCACGTGAGAGCATCACTCGTACTCAGGCTGAAACGGCTACAAGCTCTGTGTCAGGAAGCCCATAGCAGCAAGTAATATCACGTAGTCCAGTATAGGTGCCAAAGCACCTCCAGTAGTATAGTATAGTATAGTATAGTATAGTATAGTATATATATATATATATATATATATATATATATATATATATATATATATATATATATATATATATATAAATAATCAGCCTGTAGTATGGTGTGTCTCTCCCCACCCAATGTAACCTCATATCTCATGTCTAGGACGTCTCATGTCCATATAACACGCAAGATCATGCCCTCTAGATAGTACAACGAGTCATAATAATCTCTCTATATATGCAAGTCTCATATCACGAATCCTGTAAGCCTATACAGAATCACCATGAATAACTCAAGAAAGATTCTGTCACATGAATAGTGTCAAGTGTCCTATGGTATAGCGTACTTGGTAAAGCAAGCACGTAAAAATAGAATCGTAGAATCAACTATCTAAATAACGTTACACGACTCCGCGTACGGCGTCGACACCCGAATCCTGTTCGGACGCTAAGCAACGTCTTACGGTCCTAGGTTAAGAAGGCACATCACAAGAATATATAAAATAAAACACAAATCGATAATATAATATAATTTACTACAAGTTGACAAGGTACACTTGTTTGGAGCTCCAAGTTGATAATACAAAGAACCTGCTCTCGAATCTACACTCGTGCGATCCCAAGAGCCTAAATATATAATATCATAAAATCAGTCACTATGACACGGTTCACTAAGCATGCACAAGAGTACAACTACTCTACGTCATTAATCATTAGACAATTAGGGTCTAAATTAATCAAGGATACAACTTACACAATGTCATCAGTTATTTAGAGTCAAAAATAATTAGGGGTTCTAACAAAGTAGGTTGGCTAAGGTTCACTAGTCAAGGAACAAGAAAGTGTGTAAACACCAAGCCTACTAGTCACATAACATCATCAAGCCTAATAAACATGGTTATAACGAAGGTTCATGTAGGTACTAGGTGTTATCACACTAGATTTCCATATACAACATATCATCAACCTTGGTATTCACTAAGTGTCAAACTATGTTAACCAACCTAGGGTTAGTTTTGTTTATTAAAACATGCACATGAGCGTTAACAATAGGTCAAGTTAGGGTCATCACAAATAATTACATACTTTATTTCTCAAGTATATATATTCATCCAACTATATACAACTCTCATTCTACTACAAAATATCAAGTATACATAGACAAGTCAAATCTGAATTTATAATAAGATCATGGCATATACCTCATTCCTAAATTGTATTTGTCATGAAAAATGTGTACAAATACTACTACAACTAGTGAACAACCCTAGCATGTCATCTTCTACATTCTAACATAGTGTTTATAAACAATAAAACTAGCTATCATAAAACTTAGGCAAAGTGCACTACTAGTTGCACAATATTTAATCATGTCTCAACCATGCATTCATAAAAAAACCTATATATTCTGAAATTTAGTAAAAATTGGAGTAAAAAATATGTTTTAAAAGTGGTTGCTTGGGTTTTAGATCATGGCAAAGTGAATAGGACAACAAGTGCATAAATAACATTCAAGTCTAGACATGAGAAGTAGTAAGTGTTCTTGGTGTAATATCATAAAAAATATGAATAGAAAGTTGGTAAAATTTAATAGAAATGTGAATTAAATGTAGATATGGTTGAGTAGGAAAAGTTTGAGCTCTTACCAAAGTGAAATGGGAAGGCAAAAGAGGGTTGTGCACTGCTTGCACAAATCTGTCCAAATTTGGACACTTCGTCTCGTAGCTGCTGTCCGAGACTTCAAAATATTTCTTCAAGTACTTTAGGGATTATAGATATTAGGGGAGAGGTAGAGGATGAGGATATACTTATTGTTGAAGGAGTTTTGGTGCTGGAAGTGGTGGCAACAAGGAGTTGAAGTGGTGCTATTGCTGGCGGGTTTAGCAGGGTGTCTTCATTTTGTAGGGGGTGTTTGGAAGAGTTGTGGGATAATTTAGGTACTGAGTTATAAATGAAAGTTATTAAGGAGAGATAGGAGAAGGATATTTGGGTGCTTTAGTGGTGGTTTGGAGTCTATAGAGGTGATGGAGTGGCCTGAGAAGAGGATAAACTGAATTTGGATTCAGCCTGGACACCTCTGATGGAGGGCTGTTTTGAGGAACTTAGAATGAATTTTAATGGAAGGTTTGTTAAGAGAAAGTGATAAAGATGGGGAGAGGAAGAATCATACAAAATTTGAGAGAAATATACTTACTGTGGAAGGAGATAGGGCCGGATTGGTGGGGGTGTTGCTGAATTCAGATTCAGCCTGGGTAGTGTTGGATAGATGGGGGTGTGGAGGGAGATAGAGAAGGAATTTGGAGATGGTTTGTGAAGAGAAAATGTGAGAAAGAGAGTTAGAAAGAAGTTTGCTTCAGGTGGTTTCAATGGGGGAGGTGAAGAGAGGGGGGTTATGGATATCCTAGTGGGGAGGGGAAGGGTTTGGAGTTGCCAATGGGGTAAGGAAATGTCACAAGTTATAACCCCTTCCCTTTCGCATTCTACCCTAATGATTTAATAAACCCATGGATGTCCAAAACTGAAATGATGTTTAATATGGATGGTCAAACCTAGCTTAGTCAACCTAGGTTAAGTCCAACTACTTCTAGTTGGATCAGGTTCGAGTCGTTGCGGTTTAGTTTGACTGGGTTGGTCTGATTCACTAAAAAAATGGTCATTTATGACTATTGAGGGTAGGTAGTACATAGAGGTTCAATAGAGTGGGACACATGTATCATGTGTATCTTAGACCTAGATTAGATCATGATCATGCATTAGGTCGAAAGAATTGGTCAAAATTGGATCTCCAATTTAAATTGGAATTGTCAACGGTTGCACTGTAGGTGCTAGAAATTGAGTTTTTGGCCCGAATATTTTACATTAAAATAGAGCACAATAAAATGTCTTTGAGTGTGATATGATAATCATAAATTAAGGTGGGCTCGTCTAGATCATGCATATAAAATTTGTTTGGAGATAATGACTAATGTTGTGCTCCTAAAAATTAAAGCTACGAAAAATATTTTTAAATGATACTTTTGTTTACTTAAACCTAATTAATAATAAAAATAATAATTCTAAATATTATATTAAATTAAAATAACTAAATCTCTGGGTGAGAGAGTTTACAATCTATCCACCTTAGAAAAAGTTTGTCCTCGAAATTCAAAATCAATCTCTCCAACCACAAGGCTTCTCCCTTTTAGCCTAGCTAAGAGCTTCTTCTCGGCATCAACTCATTATATCTCTAAATATATAAACACATCTTGGTACTTACTCATATCCATTCTAAAAACCTTAAGCTTTCATATACATACAGTTTAATCGTCTAAGGTTGTTGGTCCTTAAAACATATTCTCACCACCATGTACTATCTTATTATTGTTATCATGCTAGTCGTCATCTAGAAAAATTTACCACATATAGGCCTAGGTTAAACAAGGATGCCGCAACACAAACTCAGTTTGAATCTTTCAATATCTACAAGAAAAATGATGTCATACCTTAACTCTTAAAAGAGTGCATGGGTTAGGCACTAAAATTTTACAAGCACAAAATCTTCAAGGCTACCTATGTAGTATCTAAATCCTTTATTCTACAACTAAGACTGTTATTATTTCTTCATTCTTTCCTTGGTACAACGTCATCAACCTATAGTATCCCCAATAAAATCCTCTAACCTAACTTCTTATAATTGCTCTTAGCAGTAATAAGTCTAATCTAGTCAGTCAGTCAGTTATACATAGTCTGGAAGCTCAACTCAACGATTCCTAGGAGAAATAAATATAATAAAATACAACATAAGCCCCTATTCAAATACGTAGTACAAAAAAATATATATATAAATTATGTAATAAATATATATTCAATCATTCTAAATACCCTAGATAAAAATATAATCAATACAATAAAAAGAATAAGATTTCTAAAATCCAAAAATTCATCGGCTATGGTAAATTGGAAATAGGTTCTCATCACATATTACTGAGGATAGGTCCAGCAAGCTCATACCCTATTAGTCAAAAATCTAAATCCCTGGCCCTAATAAGTTTATGTGTAAACCCACAATATTCAGCTATCATTCCTATAAAACTTCTATCTTCCATTTACACTTCCCTACCATATGTAAATTTATAATCTAAGGGTCTTGTGACAATCCTCTACAAAATGACCAACAAGTCAGTATGTGATTCTAAATCTGTGTTTAATTCATTAAAATTCGTATCACTTCGAGACTGATCAACAATTTTTACTTGCACTAAATTCTTAAAATTCCAAAAGCATTACAATTCATAAATGCTAAAATTATTATTCCTCAAGTCCATACCACAGCCCCTTCTCTTTGGATTATGTGACCATAATATCTTTTCCTTATCATTTGTTTCCTACTCACTTTCATATCCTTTTAGTATGTTAATCTTGTTTTCAATTATAAGCTTCGTCAATCATGACCCAGTACTTTCTGCTTCGTAGTATAGATCTTCTAGGCAACTGCCGAGTGCTAAGTCTTTAGTCCTTCCTAGATCTTTCTCTTAATTTAAAATACTTAAGATCATGTACTCCTCGTGACTCTTCTTGTTACCATTCTACCTTCTTTACCTTGAACCTGAGATTTTCTCCTTATTTATTCCATGTATACCCTTCATCCAAACTACATGGTTACCATCTTGTTATAGCTTGTCATATATTATAGGCAATTTACTATATCTAACTCAAGACTATAACATAAAACTCTCATCCCTTAATCTATTTGCTCTATCACAGATACTAGCTTGTCTACGGGTGGTACTCACTTGTTCAATTAACACTGTGTCACGCCCCAGTCCCAAAATACGTAGGACTAGGACACGTAAGCATGCCAGCCGCCTGTATATATGGCAACTCCAATATATGGAAACCATATATACGAGCGTACGCTGTATAATAAACAATAATTCATAAGTGGTAAAACTAATTACAAGTCACAGGGTAATATCTAAATCTCATCCACAGAAATCAAATATGAATAACCAAATAACCATGTAACTAGATCTCAATAATAAGTATCTAAAGAATGACAGTCGGATGGAAACCAATCCACTGCCGAAATAGAATATAAAATGAACCAGATACACACCATATAAGAACAGCATCTGACAATCCGAGGCTCGAAGAGAAGACCTCCTCGGAATATAAGTAACATGTCCGGATCTGCGCTCCTGCGAATACTCAGGAACATCTACACCTGGAAAGGGACCAGGTCCTCAGAGGGACATAACAAGATACAGAAAAATAACATGCCATGTATGTAAATACTGAATAAATAAATGGGGTGTGCTAACCATCTAAGTGAATGCAATTTGAAGACCTGGTAGTACGCATGGGAAAGTGTAGGCTAGACATATGCTGACGTAATTCACCAATCGTCATGACTGGCTAGTATATGTGTCATATGCCCCCAGACGCATGGGCACTCTGCAATGGACCATGAGGAGCATGGTACGAAGGATAAAAGACTCAAGGAGGGGGTGTCCCATACGTCTACTAGTATCTTCCCCGCCCAATATAGATGTACAAGTCATAAAAACGACGTGGACATCTCCTACTATGATGCAAGTGTCAATAAAATAAATAACTAAGCTACATACCGTTACACGTGTTGCTCACACTGATGGCCAGTCGCGCATGAGGCACGCGTCCCTACATGAACTCACTCTGTGACGTATAATGATACATGTCAAGGCCTGGAAAGTTATACCAATAACTTCACAACTTTATGTGGGTCTACTAGACACTAGGTCAGACACAAGTCCTAACGTCAACGCCTTCGTTGACTGCACCCGAGTTTTCTCGGACGCGCACATTTATATATATTTTTTTAAATAAATAAACATGTAACTAACAATAACTGAATTTAAACAGTACAACAAGGCAAGGTATACTTGCCTGGCAAGAGAGCTGCAGAATATAACGTCCAGATGTCAAATACCAAATGTCAGAAACTATGGCCTCAGAATAAATGTCTCTGGATGCTGAAATAAACATCACCAACAGTCTCAGAAAATATCAAATAGCTAGAAACGCCTGTCTTTAAGTCCAATTTGGACACATGGGCAAAAATGACAGTTTTCGGTCAAAGCGGGGTCCACATGTGGGCCGCTTTACAACGAAAAACGTGTCAAGGTCAAAGGTCTCCAAATTCACCAAACTTAGTGTCAACAAGTCCAGAACGTCGATACGAACCCAACGGAATGTCCAGAATTGGATTCCGATGAGCCGGTCACAAAATTGCCCGTCAAGTGGAGCCTGTGGGGCCCACGATACGGGATTTTGTCAACGTTCTCAGAATCGAACCAAACTTGGATCACAGGACCAGCGTATTGCTACGAGTTCGATGGTGCAAGTTTCGTTTCGATCCGACGTGTGTACACAAAGTTACAGCGTATTCCAGAACAGGCGGATACGAGGCGTTGTCGGCGGATACGCGTTGATTCCGGTGTGCACGCACATCCAAATCAACTTCTGTGAAATCCCGCACGTCCGTATCAACGGCACGCACGTTTCGATAAAGACCGCGTGCGACCAAGTCGTCCCGTTTGGCGGGGCGTACTCAGTTCCGGGGTGAAACGGAGCATTATTTTTCCTGTTTTTGGATCGCTGTTCGCGATCGCCACAGGACGCGATGCTCCGAGCGGGTTGCACGGGCACCGAGAGGGTTGCATAGCCTACATGTCACAACTGACAGAATTAAAAACGGAACTACGAGGAGATAGAACGGGTTACCTGAACAGGGCTCCGTAGAATAAATTTTCTGTGTCCGTGAAGAGATGCGACACGACGTTGATCGTATTCGGGCTCTGAAATGCTGCTGTGTCCAATTTTTGGCGTGTCCGGAGCTAGGGCATCGGTTCGTCGATGCTGCGCGGGGCTGGGAGGTCAACGACGAGCGGCCGGGGTTCGAGTCGAGCGGGTTGAAGGGATGCACAGCGGAGCAGCCACTGCCGGAGTCGGGTGCACAGCCGCGTCGGCCGCTGCAGCTTGCTGAAGTCGGGGAGCTGCTGTGCCGGACCGAACGGGGCAGGGGGCTGCACGCCGGAGCTGCGGTCGTTGTGGAGGTCAGCTCAGGGTGTTGTGGGGCGAGACTCGGGAGGAGGAGACGGCCCTGGGCTGAGGTCACCGGAGAAGACGAAGGCGCTGGAGGTGATGGTGGTGGTGCTGGGCTGGGGTTCGACGGGGACGGAGGAGATCAGGAAGAACGGAGAAGAGGAGAGGGTGGCGGTGGTGAGCTGTGGGTCGGCTGCTGGGGGGTTTGAGGCGGGGTCGGGTGGCGGTGGAGGAGATGACGATGATGATGATGGCGGTGGTGGTGCTCGATGATGGTGGTGGTGGCGAGTGGCGGAGGCGTTGGGGTAGGAGAAGGGGGAAGATGTCGGTCGGAGCTCGGGGAACGGCGTCGAGCTCGAGGGGAGAGTGGCGGAGAGCGGCGCTGGAGATGGTGGTATTGGCGGAGGGGAAAGGGGCTCGGGGAGAGGGAGGTTGGCGGAGGGGATGTCAGGCCGGAGCGGGGTGCTCCGCCGAAGTCGGGCCGGAGGTGAGTCCTCAGGAAGAAGAAGAATGGAGGGAGGTTGAGGAAGAGAGAAGGTCGGGGGCCGGCGGCGGGGGGGGGGGAAGGCTCGTCGCGGGGAGGGAAAGGCTCGCCGCGGGGGGGGGGGGGGAGTTGGAGTGGCTCCGGCGAGGTGGCTCGCCGCTCCGGCGGGGGGGGGGGGGGGGTCAACTGCGGGCTGGGTAGAGTTAGGGATTTGGGTTTGGGCTTTTTATTTTATTATTTTATTTTCTTTTATAGAAAATTAAATAAATATTTTAAGTAAAATATTTATAGATATTTACAGGATATTTTTGGGTGGGTCCCGTCTCCAAATGGACGGTGCAGGTTCACCGGCCAATGAATGGTGACACCTCGCACGGAATTTTGCAGAAAAGTTCCTACAATTTCATAAATTGCATAATGGTCCTATTTTGGGAAATTACGCAATTACAAAATTGTCTGGGAAAAACACCCGATTTCTGAAATTGCTAAAATTCACAGAATTGAGGGAAATTGCTGTGTGAGGGCCCTGGGGGGATGGGGGTGAGTCTGGGCAGGGACTAGGCCTGATTTTCTTGGGTGATACGGGACATCTTATTTATTAATTAATAAATACTGCGCACGACGTTCTCTAATTATTTAGAGGTAGGTAGGGCCATAATTTCAGCACGGTGTCAATATACTAAATATAGTATACTCAGTGTAGAATATTAACGTATTTTTTTTTGGGCAAAACAGGTGCATGTTGGGCCTCTAATGTCTGTTGGAACAGAGATGGGTACATGTCTGGAAATTTAAATACGTACGTTTGCAACGATATTTGTGCGTCTCAAACGAGGCTCAAAGTAAAGTATCTGGGAGTTGCACAAAGTGCAAAAAAATAGACTAACATGTCTAGGACAGGTATGTGAACTTTGTTCAGGGGTAACAGTCAAGGTAAAGCTTCGAATAATTCGGTGATGGACATGTGCACAAGTCAATAGGATATGTAAGCAAAATAAATTAAAATATTTCCATAAATCCTAAATTGCTAAAATTAATCCTAAAATGCTGGAATCTGGTCGAGGGGGTTTACACACTGACAACCCAATTAATCAAATACATCTAATTTGATTTCAAAAGCTATACTTTAGTACTTGAGTTATCTAATTACTCAAATATTAGGTCTAGAAATCTACATATGTATTTAGTCCAGACCTATAGTCATCAATAATTTAAGGGGTCATAAGATCTATTTTTGATACTAAAAGTCACAAGACAACTAGAGATTTAATCGCTATGGCCTGTTACGTAAGGTTCTAATTTCTTAAGGTCATAATATAATTCCTTGTATCACCATCATGTGCCACATCTGATCCCTAGTATCTAGATATGTATTCCATGAAGTATTCCAAACCATATTTCTAACTTCTAATACTTCCAAATTACGGCTACCTTAAGCAAAGGTAATATTTTATTAGTTCTAGGCCTCTGATACTATATTTAATTCTCATGCTAACAATCTATACTAGCTCTAGCATATAGGAATAACCTATCTACCTATCCTACTAAGGGTAACCATCTTCTCAAAAATTTATATCCAGCATGTCTTCTTCCACCTTGACAAGAATCTGCTTCTAGAGGAAACACCACGCAAAAACATTCATCTCTCTGAAATAGGGAGAGATGATAAACAATAATAAGGATGTCGAGGGAAAAAAATAGTACAATTATGAAGTCCAAGGGCGATAATCAAATGCTAATGAATTTTTAAATCAGTTGTGGATTGAGATAATAATATTGTTAATCCTGATTACAGGCTCTCTCGGTACTGAAAAGTGACCGAAACAATTTAATCAAGACCTGCATGGGCCACCACAAAAATATGTAACACCCTAGTCCCAAAATACGTAGGACTAGGAATACGTAACATGTCAGCTACACATTCGACTAGACTCTGGTCTGACTCGAATATGTATAAGCTGTAATATAAGGGTAACTATCTAAGAATACTGAAAACATCTATGTCTCAATCCACATAAAGAACAAAATATCAAGAATGAACTACATGTGCTAAAGTCGGCCGTCCAGTAACACATAAGCTCGAATAGACTCGAGAAAGGAATGAGTCTATAAAACTAGGCTACATCAGTAGATAAATAAACAATATGAATAATAACCATAACTCCGGAAGAACTGATATAAGTACCTGGCACCAATGCCTGCAAGACAAAGCAATACACTTCAGCAACTCTATGCAGTCTCCACAACGGTCTATGCTGTAAAACTGGCAAGGGACCATGTCCTCAGAGGGACGTAACAAGGTACAAGAAATAATATGCCAAAGTAAATTAGTATAATGCCACATACTCAAGGGTAAACTAATGTAACCATCTAAGTGATATGCACGTGAGAGCATCACTCGTACTCAGGCTGAAACCACTACATGCTCTATGTCAGAAAGCCCATAGCAGCAATGTAAACCCCTCATTTATTTTTATGGATAGACTGATTTTGGGTTAGAAATTTTTGGTTTTGCATCTGATAATTGAGGTTTAGAGTTAAGGTTGCAGATGTCTGATTCTTTAATTAAATCCTTGGTGCACCCTACCGTTGTTGCAATATTCGGAACCCAACAATAGCCCATAATTTCCAACTAATTGTTGCACTCTTGACTTGACATGCCAACCTAGGCGTTGGACTTTTTCGTCACTCACAATCACAATCCCTTGTGCTCTAATTTAATTTCATAACTTCCCGTATCCGAAACCCATTCTTCAATCCTGTGTCGCGCACCTTTGTCGTTGCCATCCATTTTGAGACAGAAACTCAACCCATTTAGCCGGACCAATTAAAGGGTCCAAGCTGACACCAAGCCTACACCTTTTATGACCTTTGTGTTACTCTAAATTGAGATCCCATTTAATTTAAGAGCACATGATATTTTATTTTAATTAAATTAGGATACCTACTTTGACTAATCCCAACTTGACCCCAATTTAACCCAATCTTTCATAAATTAAGTCCATGCAAAAAACACAATACCCCCTCACCCTACAAAACACCAAACACCACTTCCCAAACCATTTTTTCATCATTTTATATGTTTTTACAAATACCCAAAATTAAGGGACTTATTTGTAAATATTGTATTAGGTGTCATCCCCTCATTGGTCCAAGCCAATGAAGAAGGCTCCCTCTCCCTCTTAATCGGTCCAACCTCACCCATCTCTCCCCTTTGTGTGAACAAAATTTCCTTCATGATAAATCTAAGCCATCCATTCAAATTAGAACTCATCCTCACCACACACTCCCCATCACACCCTCCTATAAAACTTCTCCATCACTTCACTCTTCCCCATGCCGGCCCTAATCCCCAAACATTGAAAACCACCCTTCTCTCTTTCTCTCCTTCTTCTCCCTAAAGCCACAGCCGAATACCAACCTCTCTTCTTCCCATTCTCTTCTTTATCTCTTCTTCTTCTTCCTCCTCCTCTACTACTCCAAACCGAACCACCCGAACTGGCCAACCTCCAGCCGAGCTCCACCATGGCCAGCCCCATCCCGCACCTCCACGACAGCACCTCCTCCACGCCGCCACGTACCTCTACGACCACCTCCCCTCGACTGTGCTACCGCCTGCCGAGCCTCCTCCACCTGACAGCACCTCGACTGTGCCACCGACCTCCTCCAATCCCAACTGCACGAACCGCCATCGTCCCCTCCACTCCGGTGAGCCACTGCTCCCCCCTCCGATATCACCATCACCACCCCGCTTTCCTACATCTACACGGCCGAGCCACCCCCTCAGCCAACTGCTTCTCCGGCCAACCAGCTCCACCGTCCACCGCCGACTGCACGTCGCTGCACCCCCTCGACCGGCCTCCACTCCTCAGCTCCACCCTCGCACCACCACACCGCCGCCAAGGTGAACACCCCCTCCCCTTGTGTAGTTTGTATTTTGTTTAGGGATGCATATAACTTAGTTAGAGTTCATGGTTAAATATTGATTTTAGAGTTTTAAATGCCATTTGCGATCTTGGGGTTTATTACATGATATAATATGCATTTAATGGTTGTGAATGATATAGATTTAGTTAGGGTTACATATATGTATTGAGATTTTTAGGATCTTGAAAGCATGAGTTTTAGGGTTTATTATATATATATATATATATATATATATATATATGCAATTGATGGTTAAATGCTATGTTGATGTTTAGGGGTTTTGAATGCTAGATGTGCACCTTAGGGTTTGGTGTATAATTATTCCATGCATAATAATGAATTTATCGAGGAGCAGGTTAATTATTATGAAATGGTAGAGTGATATCAAACCATTGGTTAATATTGAAAGCAGATATTTAATAATGAAGTTATTTGAGGAGTAGCTGTGTATATGCAAAATAATATTCAAATAATTTATTGACGGTATTTATAATCGAGGGTTTAAATATATAAATAATTATTTATTCGAGGATGATAATTAAATGTTCATGTTAACGTCTGTGAACACCGGGGTGAAACCTGAGGATTGAGCATGGCTTGAGATACTGATAAACACTGTGGTAAAATATAATATTGAGGATTTGTCTGATGATAATATAATGTGATTGATCGTATTAGGTGTAACATACCTTTAGTCAACTTTGGTCAACCCTCTAGCTTAATGTCTAGGTGACTTGTAACTAAGATTGAAACATATGTTAGACGTGTGTCACCTCTTATTTTAGCCTCATGATAGTTTATTGATGGAGCTTGTATCTCATCTCTAGGTATTGTAGGACCTGCGGACTTGGACGTTGTACCAGAGCCCCATCTTCAGCAGTCGGATCCAGGCAAGTGTACCTTGCCACCCTGTATTTCAGTTATCAGATATTCTTTTAATTATTGTATGCATTGTGCGCGTTATGGATTAGAATCGTTACTCCGCGTCCGGGTCATAACTGGGTGCAGACGTTCGTCGATAACGTTTGGTAACGATTGATAGATGTTCGTCATACCTTGATGTATACACTTGGTTACATCATAACCCTAGGACACATTCAGACAATGTTATCGTGCTAGATTTCCTGTATCCTGATACTGACAGCATGATCGGAATCTGGGACAACCTTAGGGTCGCATTTGTTGATAGTTACTTCTGTATGACGAGACTGCTAGATAGTGGTTCAGGTTCAGCGCACAATCGTTGACCACTTGGGAAGGGAAAGACAGTTACTAGACGTTTGGGCTCCTTTGTACGCGCTTATATATGTATATGTACTATTTCTGTAGTGTTCCTATATCTAGAGTAGTTGTATCACCCGTGTGACTCTTTGCCCGGAGCTGCGGTACGTCCCGTGTGTTTTCGTGTCTGGAGCTACAGTTTTATTTTGGACAGCCCACGCGTCGAACATTGTCTTTAAACTGTGTCTCACTTAGGTGGTTATGCTAGATTACACTAGCGTTGCACTTGCTTCATTCTGTTATACTATGGCATGCTGTATTTTTGTACCTTGTTACGTCCTTCTGAGGACCTGGTTCCCTTCCAGGCTTAGGCGAGGAGGATTACCCGGAGGAGTACGGACCGGGAGCATATCCAGCAGCTGGACCAGTTGCAGAGGACGAGATCATTCCCGAGGACTTCGTCTGACTCTCTGGTAGTGACTTCACCCTGGGACGGTATTACTATCTAGCTTTCAGATATCATTCATAGTTATCTTCCTGCTTTCCTTTATTTCAGTATTTGTACTAGCGGATTTGTTCCCGTGTGACTCTTCTAGTATTTGTACTATGATACATTTCTCGTGTTATTTCCCTTCTGCACATTAGTAGTTATGATTATTGTCATGACCCGCACCCGAAAAATCGGGAATGAGTTGTGGGTACGTCTAACCTACGCCGCAGCATCGGCGGTAGAACGCTGTCTAGCTCTACTATCTAGCTAACAATCTCACACAATCAATATAAGTACCTGTCATGATCTCAACTCCAAAAGGAGGAGCAATATGATAAAGATAACACAAGTACTCAATCACGAATCTAAGCACGATAAGATAACACAGAAGTCTAACAACTGCAAAGTCCAAACAATAACTACTACTAAAGCAACAACAATAATAATACAACAATATCCAGAATCAAATATAATACAAAGTCTCAAACTAAAAGCCGGGGACAAATCCGGTACCAAAAGCTAATAAAATACAACTGAGGTCCTAGTGATCCCGGCTACCAACCCGAAAATCACTCCTAAATTAGGGGGTCCCTGTCTGCACCATCGACATGCTGAGGTCCATAAAACGTCGGACATCAATCCTCCGGATCCTCTGAAAAATATATCCAGTCAGGATTGGAGCAAGTACACCTCTAACAGCAGTTCCAGTTAAATGATAAAAACTATAAAGCAGTTGTAGCAAGTAGCAAGGTGAAGAAAATAAAGTATGAACAAGAAATATATACATATCACTGGTGCATAAAGGTAAAGATGCATAAAAATCAGAAGCAAGATAGTAATGACTACAAGATAAAAAAAATTAAACTAAGAGCAAGTATGTGCACAAGAACGTGTAGTGAGTCCAGCAAGAATAAATGTAATGAGTCAAGTCCAGAAAGTATAAGTGAGACCAGTCAAGAATGCAAGTGAGTCCAGACTAGAAAGAATGAACTCGTGTCTCTGAAATACCTGTTTCGACATAAAAACGACTAGGGGTAAGTACGTCTTACCGCACACTGGGTGTACGGCTGCTATCATTCCAGATTAGACACGAGGGGGTGATTCCAGTGATTCCAGTTAGGAATGTTTACATGTCTACTCGAGTATTTTTCCGCCCCGACTAGTACAAGTGAATTTAAGACCCGACACGTAAATCAAGTATGAGTCCAGCCAGAAACATGAGTGATGCCTGTAGTGAGTCACGATGTGATGCCAGTAGGTGATTCCAGAATAGAGACCAGAAACATAAAATATACGTGTCGCAAGTAAATGAATCCAGAAATACTAGTCCGTGTCGTGCCAAAAAATCAGATAATACTATATTAGAAGTTGAATCATAATAATCATCAGATAATGGAAACTATCAGAGAATGTACTCGCCTGACGTCCTGAGCAACTAGCGATCCGAACTGGCGTCGCAAGGACCTATTATGAAAAGTAAGGTTAAATGGGGTTCTAAAGAGTTAAACAGATATAAAATAACTAAAAACAAGCTTCTAGGGTTGTTC